>CM056574.1:8112500-8570000 GCA_029721435.1 Gymnothorax reevesii | reverse complement strand
CAACTGACGTCACGTTAGAGAATAACTGACGCACAAGCACCACAGCGCTGGCGTTTGATTGGATAATCCGTTCGAATTCATACTCACCCACGATTTAGGGCACTGTGAAGTGAATGTTCTACATTTAAAACAATATAGAGAGTGTGTGAGTGAGTGGACAAGTGTGCATTCTGAACACAGCCTTAGATTCCCCAAGAAAAAATGTCTGCCCCCTGGTATTGGTACTGCCGAGGTGCAGTCTCCGCCTTTAAGGACAGTAAGGACCTTTGCATCTCCTTAAGTTTTCCCTGAGGAAGTGTCCTTCAGGGGAGTCCTGCGGTAAGGAAAGGAGATGAAAGGGAGGGTGTGCAGAGCCCTGCCAGAGCCTGCAGTGAGAGGCGATTAAGAGGCGAGATTCACGAGGGAAGCAGCACACGGCCCCTCGGACTGCGGACTGTCCTGAGAGGGAGACACAGCTGAGGATGGGAAGGGGGGGATGAGGAATGTTCCAGAAGCGGGCACCCAGGCTCACCCAGGTAGCCTGGTAAACAAACACCTCCCTGCTGGTACAGCCAAGTGCTGATGGATAAAAGAGAAAAAAGAGGGAAGTTGAGGAAAAGTTATGCTGAGGAGATCCTGTCAGCGATGGGCTCTGAACTGGACCTGTCCCAGTAACTGACCGCAGTGTGTTACAGACCCTCTCACTCACACCTGGGCCTGTCCCAGTCACTGACCGCAGTGTGTTACAGACCCTCTCACTCACACCTGGGCCTGTCCCAGTTACTGACCTCAGTGTGTTACAGACCCTCTCACTCACACCTGGGCCTGTCCCAGTAACTGACCGCAGTGTGTTACAGACCCTCTCACTCACACCTGGGCCTGTCCCAGTAACTGACCTCAGTGTGTTACAGACCCTCTCACTCACACCTGGACCTGTCCCAGTAACTGACCACAGTGTATTACAGAACCTCTCACTCACACCTGGGCCTGTCCCAGTCACTGACCGCAGTGTGTTACAGACCCTCTCACTCACACCTGGGCCTGTCCCAGTTACTGACTGCAGTGTGTTACAGACCCTCTCACTCACAACCTGGGCCTGTCCCAGTAACTGACCGCAGCATGTTACAGACCCTCTCACTCACACCTGGGCCTGTCCCAGTAACTGACCGCAGTGTGTTACAGTCCCTCTCACTCACAACCTGGGCCTGTCCCAGTAACTGACCGCAGCATGTTACAGACCCTCTCACTCACACCTGGGCCTGTCCCAGTAACTGAGCGCAGTGTGTTACAGACCCTCTCACTCACACCTGGACCTGTCCCAGTCACTGACCGCAGTGTGTTACAGACCCTCTCACTCACACCTGGGCCTGTCCCAGTAACTGACCGCAGTGTGTTACAGACCCTCTCACTCACACCTGGGCCTGTCCCAGTAACTGACTGCAATGTGTTACAGACCCTCTCACTCACACCTGGGCCTTTCCCAGTAACTGACCGCAGTGTGTTACAGACCCTCTTACTCACACCTGGGCCTGTCCCAGTAACTGACCGCAGTGTGTCACAGACCCTCTCATTCACACCTGGGCCTGTCCCAGTCACTGACCGCAGTGTGTTACAGACCCTGTCACTCACACCTGGACCTGTCCCAGTAACTGACCGCAGTGTGTTACAGACCCTCTCACTCACACCTGGACCTGTCCCAGTAACTGACCGCAGTGTGTTACAGACCCTCTCACTCACACCTGGGCCTGTCCCAGAAACTGACGGCAGTGTGTTACAGACCCTCTCACTCACATCTGGGCCTGTATCAGTAACTGACCGCAGTGTGTTACAGACCCTCTCACTCTCACCTGGACCTGTCCCAGTAACTGACCGCAGTGTGTTACAGACCTTCTCACTCACACCTGGACCTGTCCCAGTAACTGACCGCAGTGTGTTACAGACCCTCTCACTCACACCTGGGCCTGTCCCAGTAACTGACGGCAGTGTGTTACAGACCCTCTCACTCACACCTGGGCCTGTCCCAGTAACTGACCCCAGTGTGTTACAGACCCTTTCACTCACACCAGGGCCTGTCCCAGTAACTGACCGCAGTGTGTTACAGTCCCTCTCACTCACACCTGGGCCTGTCCCAGTAACTGACCGCAGTGTGTTACAGACCCTCTCACTCACACCTGGGCCTGTCCCAGTAACTGAGCGCAGTGTGTTACAGACCCTCTCACTCACACCTGGACCTGTCCCAGTAACTGACCGCAGTGTGTTACAGACCCTCTCACTCACACCTGGGCCTGTCCCAGTAACTGACCCCAGTGTGTTACAGACCCTCTCACTCACACCTGGACCTGTCCCAGTAACTGACCGCAGTGTGTTACAGACCCTCTCACTCACACTTGGACCTATAGCCTATTGCCTATGTTGACTTTGCAGCAATTGTTTTCGCCCTCACGCAGCTGTGCATCGTACCTAACAACGCCCTTTAGCTGTCACTACATTCAGATTATACTGTAGGGAATGATTCTCTTGGCTCAATGCCCAATGAGAGACACAAACTAATATATGCTAATCTGTGCAGTTTCACAAGCTTCAAGAGCGCAGAAATTATAAAGACATATTGAAATTTTTCGTATTAATTGATGTGCGGAAAAAAACGCCATATAATTTTGTTGTGCAATGTATTACAAGACTTTAAAAAAAAAAAATGACTCTGGTTTGTTCTACCAATTATTCTGGACAACTGTTGCTGATCGAGAGAGGTAAACTGCCAGAGGTGTAGGTCATTAAGCAGTGAAAGGCAAGGTTATTGCTGGTCCTGCGTTTTTGCCTACAGACTGCCACTGGTTTCATCGTATGACTTTGTCTGTCGTTGATAAACACGCATGCAAATGCAACATTGACGACAAATTTATTGATTTTCATGTAAAAAGTCATATTTATCATAAATGAATACCCTATATCTACAGTCATTTAGCCGTGGGCCTAATGCATGCGTATTCATAACAAAACATAACATGAGTGGCGAGAACAGCCGTTCAGCCCAACCAGCCTTGCCCGTTTCTTTTAACTATGGTGAATATATCAATTCAGATGCTCAATGTCTCAAAGGTATCTAGCTTTAAGTCAAGCCTGCTCTTGAAAATTGGCAAGGTTTCTGCCTCAACAATATGGTCAGGCAAGCTGTTCCACATCAAAACTAGGTTTAGTCAGCAAGCATGGCTTACAGGATACCCCCCGCATGTTTATCAGTTCATTCAAACTGAAACCATCAGACCTACAATAACAACAAGTAGTCAGGCAGTACCACAGTCAATAGACATTCCACCAAGAAAAAAAATTTTCAAAATCGGATGAGTAGGTTATGGGATCTATGTCCGGACGCACAGACGCACGCACACACACTCAGACACACGCACAGACATACGCATGCACGCACACACGGACGGACAAAGCAAATCCAGTATACCCCCCTAAACTTCGTTGCGGGGGGTATAATAAACTTTGTTGCGGGGGGTATAATCATAAACTTCGTTGCGTGGGGTATAATTACTCTTAGGGTAAAAGAACATTTCCTAATTTCAGTGCTAAATTTACCTTTGGTCAACTTCCATTTGTGACCTCGAGTTCTACTCACAACACTTGGTGGAAGGAATCCTATATAATTCACTTTGTTAATCCCTTTAACATATTTAAAGACCTCAGTGGCTGCATTTACATGGATTGTTTTCCTCAATTAAACAAATTAAATGAATCTGATTCGATCTGAATACATGAACGCCAAGTAAAGCGATCCACGCTCAATCTGCGTATACATGGCTCCAGCTGCAACTGACTGCAGTTTCTTTGACTTGCGCAAAAGGTCCCACTAACATCATTACATGATTACGTGACTCCTACATACTAGAGAGCGCATGCGCTGGACGAATAATCCAATCCACAACCGAATCAACTCTGTTCAGTCGTTTATATGCAGCATTAACTGATTATCAATCGGCGTAGAAAACCTCTTTCAATCCAATCGAAAATTTAAATCGATCCAGGTGAATCGGATTGGCTAAAATGGTTACACCTGCAATAACTCACCTGTAATATTGGGGGAGAAGTGTGTCTGGCTAAATACACACAGAGGGAGAATGAGTGTTTGGTCTCACTGCACACAACACCAGGCCTTCTGTCATTCTTTCACATTCTCCTGAATTTGCCTGACGCTCAATAAACAACAGAACAGCACAATTTCATCACCTCCATGTGAGGACCCCAGTGATAAACGTACTTAAGTCACATAATGTCCATTTTTAGAAAAATCGAGACACTAAACTTGGGTCACAATAATGTGTTTCTCGTGCTTACTTCATGGTGTGTGTGAATGTAACTTAAGAACCTTTAGCACTGGGCTCTTCCATCACTCTACTGATGCAGTTTGGCTGATGTGTGTATCAGGATGCAGGTCTAAAGATCGAGGAGACTCCTCGACCTTCATGGAGAGGCGGGATTAAGGGGAATGGTGGAAGTTTGAAGAGAGAGAGAGAGAGAGAGAGAGAGAGAGAGAGATAGAGCATATTAGTCTATCGAAAGAGACCTGACCTTCGTCTGAGTTCAATCAGTATTCTTCCACTCAGCTGAGAGAATAGTATAATTTATCATTTGTGCCTCTGTGCTGCTCGTGTTTATATGCAAAGGTAATGATGAATATTTATCAAATTAGCCTGTCTGATTTCATACTGCCTTAGCGGGGCTTCGTTTCACAAAGCAGGATAATTGAGTTAGCTGGACTCTGTTTCAAAAAGCAGGATTATTGAGTTCGCTGAGCCTTGTTTCACAGAGCAGGGCCCTGTTTCACAGAGCAGGATTACTGAGTTAGCTGGGTCTTGTTTCATAAAGCAGGATTACTGAGTCAGCAGGGCCCAGTTCACGTGAGTCTCCCCCAGGAAGGTTCTTTGCCACAGTTGCCTGAGGCCGGCTCTTGTAAAGCTTTAAGTCAGTGTTCTCTGTGAAGCGTGTCCTTATAATTCTCTGTAAAATGTGCTACACAAAGAAATCCTGATTGGATTTGACTCCCTGACCTGGCCTGTGGGCATCGGGCACTGAGGGTGAGGGAAACATAAAGTGTTTTAAAGTGCTGAGGTTCACCCCACTCTCTGCTGACTCCCGTCTGTGTGGAAAATGCATCTGTGGAAATGAAGAAATGCAGCTGAATTCCTGCAGGTCTCAACACTGTCTGTCATATGGAGTCATTATAGATACACTAAAGTAAATATTGTGTCATCCTCATCAACAGGGCGGTCCCTCTGTCGGCACCGGCCATTTCCTCTGACCGTCTCTCACTGCTGGACTGCAAACTAATAAACACTTCAGCACGTTTACATTTCCAAACTGCAGGGGGTTGACTTGGTCAGTTTTGAAATAATATTTCAAATGTCATTATTTGCAGTGTTTATTTTTCATGAGTGTTTTTTATTTCATGAGTTGTGGGTGGGCTTGTGTTTGTTTGCGTGTGAGGAGACAGATGTATTTGCAGAGTAAATGAGGTTATGAATAAATTACTGCTTTTTCTCGCAGGCGAACATGCAGAGGAAAAACCATTTTCCTGACTTGTGCTTTTTTCCCTTTTTTAAATGGAGGTCAAATCCCTGGGAGAGGGAGGTCTGTAAGGCTACTCGGTGAACTTCAGCCCCTGGTGGGGGTCAGAGGTCACTGTCGGGGGGTCAGAAGGTTACAGGGCTATTTCCGACTCAGACTCCGCCTTACACTTGCTCAGAGTGTCTTGATTTGCTCCAGAGAACAGGGGCAGGATCTCTGACCTGTGGGAACACAATAGTTCGTCACCGTCAGGCGAGCAGAGAGCAATATTATCTAAATATCCAAGTCAGCAATTCTCAGAGCGATGAGGGTCAAATGTATTGGGCTGGAAATATGCGGCAGAAATATGCGGCTCAGGAATATAAGTTTCTTTGCCCTGGGACTCTTCTGGAGTGTCTCATATCCAACAGCAGTTTTTTTTCAGGGAAAAGCGCGAACCCCCTGTCAACCGCATCAATGAATGCAGCCATCTGAGAAGCCCGTGGTGACAAGGATATCAGCCTCCAGCAAAGGTCAGGGGTCACTCTCACTTAAGCAAGGTGTATCGCTCTAAAGTCAGTGTTTGTCATTTTCCTTATTTCTTACAAGCGTAATGTGATATCATGAGCCCAGAAAAAAAGATCAGACATTTTGTTCCATCATCAATTTTCTTTCTCACAAACACTTTTCATATTTCCAACAGTTCAGCGCGAAAGTTTGGGTGTCCTAGATTTTTTTTTTTTTACTTTTAACTTTGTCTCAGATGTTTATTTTTTTGTTCGCTGCATTATTTTCATTGAAGTTGAAAAGTGCATTTGAGATGCCAGTACAGCCCTGATCTTAGTTTCATCACGGCTGTCTGGCACCTAGAGCAAAGTGAGACAGTATCTCAGAAGAAGAACTGTGGCCAATATGAAGAAGTTCTCCAATATGCTTAGTACAACCAAACAGCCAATTATCTTAAAAAACAATGAAAATGTAGGGCATTGTTTCAAACTTTGATGCAAAGGGTAAAATGATGATTTGATTTAGTTTTTAACTCTTCACGGCTCATTAGTCCATTTTTTAATATTAATGAACCTTTAATTTCATGATTTTGGAAGCATCTTTGCCTCCTGGCGTTGCTGAATAGATCTTTTGCACAGAGCTGTATTACCAGTGAATAAGAAGAGAGCCAAATGATTAAATAAACAAAAAATCTATATTGCTGGCTTCAGGGTTTGTGAAATGATTAGTAATGGTAATAATGATCATTTGCGATTATTATTCTCTCTCATTTAACTTCAGTTCTGCGGTCTTTTTTGCATGTCATTTTATTTTATTATGCTTGTATCTTTAGTGAAAGCAGAATGTTTTGCCGGTGAGAGCTAATGACCTGAGCCTGTAATGTGGAAGAGAAAATGGCCCCCGGTTGGTCGTCTCTCACATTAACAGCGAGAGACTTCATTTACACAGAGAGAAGACGCCGGTAGCAGAACAGACAGGGAGATGGTCGCTCGCTGCACTTTTGCAGGATGATTTTACCTGACCCTGGAGCAGCAGGTAAACACCTCCACTTAACCCTCTCCGGAACATTCTAACACTCTGACTCTGAGGGCGAGGAATGAGCTGTAGAACATGATTATTTTTCTTTAGACGAGCCTCCCCTTCTGAGTGCTTATAAAGGTCACCTGTAGCAGCTGCCAGACCCTTTATCCAGTGTGACCTGGACTGTATGGTTATCATTTACAGGGCACTGCATGTGTATTTTTTATATTTCTCTTTCAATTTCTCAATTACTTCTCACTGAAACGGAGATAATTTCTGTTTTATCACATCTCAAAGGCACCTTTCCTGTTAAATAAAGGAAACAAACCTCTGAACCTCTCAGATTTCATACGTGAGTCTGTAAAATGCAACTGCTTTCCTCAGACCTTTGGAACTTTAATCCTGTTTTAAATTCTAGTGGAGATTCCAAGGTTCCATCGATCCGAAATATGTCCCGGGGGAAATGTATATATGAAATTATTCACATGATCTAGATGTTTTCTATTTCATGTAATGTTGCAGCCAAAAAAAAAAAATACAATCCTGCTTTTGAAAGTCTCACCCACTATAAGTGTGATGTACAACCCCAATTCTGAAGTAGAATTCTGGGACAAAGTATAAATTGTGAATAAAATCAAAATGCAATGACTTTCAGATCACATGAGCCAACATGTTATTTACAGTGGAACATAGATAACATTTCTAGACATTTTACATTTTTATCCACAAAATTAGTTTATTTAAAATTTTCTGGCTGCAACAGGTCTCCAAAAAGTTGGGACATGGAAAAAAGGGCTGAAAAAAGCAATTAATTTATAAGAGAATCAGCTGAAAAGATATTTAGCAAGTAATTAAGTTAACTGGCATCAGGTGTGTGACATGATTGGGTATAAAAAGGGATGTCTTAGAGAGGCTGAGTCTCTCAGAAGTAAAGATGGCCAGAGGCTCCCCAACCTGTGAAGGCTTGCGTAAAAAAATAGCGGAATACTCAATGTTCCTCAATGGAAAACAATGTTCCTCAATATCAAATTACAAAGGCTTTGAAGGCCTCATCATTGACAGTGCATAACATCATCAAAAGATTCAGAGAAACTGAAAAAATCTCTGCGCGTAAGGGACAAGGCCGAAGACCTTTACTGGATGCCAGTGATCTTCGGGCCCTCAGACGCCACTGCATCACTCACAGGCATGATTCTGTCATTGACATAACTAAATGGGTTTGGGCATACTTCAAGAAACCGCGGTCTGTAAACACAGTCCGTCGTGCCATCCACAGATGCCACCTAAAACTCTATCATGCAAAAGGAAGCCATTGTTGAGCATGATCCAGAAGCGCCGCCATATTCTGTGGGCCAAGGCACATTTAAAATGCATTGTAGCAAAGTGGCAAAGTGTCCCGTTGTCAGATGAGTCCAAATAGGACATTATTGTTGGAAATCATGGGCGTCGTGTCCTCTGGACTAAAGAGGAGAAAGACCACCCCTCCTGTTATCAGTGTTCAGTTCAAAAGCCAGCATTTCTGATGGTATGGGGATGCATTAGTACATATGGTGTGGAACACTTGCATGTTTTAAAAAGCACCATGAATGCCGAAAGGCATATAAAAGGTTTTAGAGCAACATATGCTCCCCTCCAGATGACATCTATTCCAGGGAAAGCCTTGTGTATTTCAGCAGGACAATGCAAAACCACATACTGCAGCAATTACAACAGCATGGCTTCATAGTAGAAGAGTCCGTGCGCTGAACTGGCCTGCCTGCAGTCCTGATCTTTCACCGATTGAGAACATTTGGTGCATAATTAAATGAAAAGTCTGTCAAAGGAGACCCAAAACTCTCAAGCAGCTGGAAGCCTGTATTAAACAAGACTGGGATCAAATTCCAAAGACTAAACTCAAGAAACTTGTCTCCTCAATGCCCAGACGCCTCCACTCTGTGTTAAAAATGTTACACCATGGTAAAACGGCCCTTGTCCCAACTTTTTTGACACCGGTAGCAGCCATCAAATTTGAAATTAGCTCATTTTGTGGCTAAAATAGCAAAATTTCTCACTTTCAACATTTGCTATATTATCTTTGTTCTATTGTGAATAAAATACTGGCTGGTGTGATTTGAAAGTCATTACGTTTTAATTTTACTCACATTTTACACTTTGTCCCAACTATTTGGGAATTGGGGTTTTAGTTTCAGTGAAGAGCTGCAACGAGCAAATACAGAATATGTGGGCGACATTGTCCTGCAAAATGAAGCAAAACACTTTTTATTACTTTGAACCTACTAAATGGGAAATTCAAGGGAAAATCTGAGTTTCAGGGGTTAATTCTTTTACTTTCTATCACCAGCGTGGTGACTGTGAAATCAGCATTAGAATGATCAGTGAAGGACTCTCTAATCATATGCATATGATGTCACACCTCACAGGAGCCAATGAGGGACGGGACCGTCTGGCCGAAGTGCTCATGTTCTGAATCACTCTGGATTCAGCTGCGTTTTCGTTCTCAGCCGTGGCGGTCCTACAGGAGGGGCGAAGACATGTCCCTGGCTAGTCCTGGCTAGATCTCAATCAATTTCCTTTATTGATGTCTTTTCCAATTATTGTAAGTGGCAACTGAAGACACGGTTTCTCTCCACATGCGATCTAACAGCCATCAAATCGCAGGTTAAATTCAGTACAGTGGCGGAACAGAGAATTGGGTTGCACAAAACAGCCGTTGAAAACAATTATAAATCCTGACCTGTTCTCAGTCATCTTCATGATTAACAAAAGGTTCATTCCGACAGCGCTCCGCATTTAACAGGTGCTGCTTTTTCTTCCCTATTAGGTAAGACGACAATCATTCATCTGGACGTGTATTTGCTGTATTTAAATCTACGTTATTCAAAATTGCATAGCCTACCTGTCGACTCGCGCTAATTGCTTGAGCTGCACGCTTTTTATAACCTAGTGCCGAGTGGCACTGTTTTTTTTTTTTAATCAACCCACGAAATACCGAGAGTGAGAGTGCGCGTTTCATTGGAACACGGACCAGTTCAATCACGCGAAGCACTGGCCAATTAACAAGCAAATTATTTTCCTGCACTGAATTTAGCCAATGATTTCATCGTTGTTAGATCGCATACGGTGAAAAACCATGTCTTCAGTTGCCAACTACGATAATTGGAAAAGACGTCAATAAAGGAAAATAATTGAAATCTAGCCAGGATTAAAAGGGACGTGTCTTTGCCCCTCCTGTAGGACCGCCACTGGCTCTCAGATGACAGACACTGAAAAGGGCTGCATGAGCCCAGCCTGATTAATACAGAGACCACAGAAGACCCCTCTGATCTCACCCAAACAGGGAAAAGATTTATTTCTCTTAAATAATTAATTAAATTTGTCTAAGCCAGTTACCCTGTCATTTTACGCTCCCATTTTATTGCCTGAAAGTCGAGAGACTCTGATGTATGGTGGTGTGGGGGTGGGCGTGTGACTCTCTGGGTTTAAATTCAGAAGATTGCAGTTCTCTCAAACCTTGAGCTGCTCTCTCCTGCAGTGTAGATTTTGAGAAGGATGACATCAGCACAGCAATAAAAGAATTTTTTTTTTCTTCTAAATAAGTGTTTTTACTGGTTCAGAGCTCAATGAAACTGACTCTCTCACAGCAAACAGCAGCAGCGCATTTCAGAAAACCTTGAACGAATAAAAGCAGTTCAGCTCAACAAGAATTTTAATGATCCTCTGGCGCCACACAGGGCTCCTGCTGTTTGCTCCAGCGCCCTCTACAGGCTCGGTGGGGTCTCATCTACAGCAGACATACAGAGGGCAACGTACATGTTTATGCTTATATCCTGATTTATGTAGCAGCACCAGGAAATGTGTGACAACATCTTTCTATCTCCCTGTCTATCATGCAGTGCCCTCTCTATTCAGCTCCTTGCAGTGATCCGGAAGCTAATCAGGACCATGGACAGCACCGTCCCAGCTCACAGGAAACAGAGCAGCTCACTCAGAACTTCTCAGCAGATTCTGCTCCTCTGCATCAAGCCTTGGATGTGTGACAGAAATTTTAATGCTGCTCTGCCTGACATTTTCTTTGGCGGGAGTTCTTTGTGCAGTTCTTTAAACCTGCACACTACATCGCCACCTAAAAATGGAGGCAAAACTGACCTTTGCAAAATCCATGTGTGGTGACGCTTCTTTGTGTCTTGACACAAGAGGCAACACAATGTTTTCACCAATTTGACACCGAACCCAGCACTGCTGGCACTGGACACCGCCATGTTTATCCAGAAAAAAAGTTCCAGACTCCCACCCAATCAGAGCAGCTCATATCAACTGAATGTAAATTTTGGAGTCAGTGAAAGATGAAAGACACAAAGAAATATGGATGATTCTGTTTTTACGGAGATGCAACAGGAACTCATAACTTTGTTTCTTCTTAAATGCTTTCCTTGTGTGAAAAAAATGTAATCAGTACATAGTAAGTAGGATTTGTTGGGGAGGCATTTTCATGAAATGATGGATTAGATTTGAACTACCTACTGCAAGTGTTTGGCTTAAATGTTGATTTGGAAAATAAGTCCTGCTTTCAGATCTGTGTAAATATCCAGGAACCTGTAAAGACGCTATTTGTGCAGAAATGCTAATGTTCGCTCTTGCAGTTTGTTTATGAAACAGCACAATGAGCATTCCTGTTATAAAGCATATTAATACACAACAGAGGTATTAATCTGTGCTTAACATCTTTATTCAGAATTAATCCACATTCATTTTAACATAACTATTAACAAAACACCACCTCCTTAGATTTACAATACATTTGAATAAATTACAGAAGACTGCAGTCGGAATAGATGCATTTTGATGGGAGAAACACTGGGGGAGATGATTCGCCTGCTCTCCGATTCATAAAACATGGGACGCAATTAAGTGTGGTCAGCAGTCTGGAGAATGAGAGGCAACTGAAGAAGTAAACATGACCAGACACACACACACACACACACACACACACACACATGTACACACACGCACACACATACACGCATACACACACACACGCACACACACACACATACATACACTCACAAACACATACACACACACGCAGACACACACACACATATACATACACACAAACCTACACACACAGACACATACACACACACACACGCGCGCGCACGCACACACACACACACACATACACACACACACACACACTCGGACATACACATACACACACACACGCGCGCGCATACACACACACACACACACACTCGGACACACACACACACACACACACGCATACACACACACATACATACATGCACACACATACACAGACACACACATATACATATACACACACACGCACACACACACACACGCACACATACAAACATGCATACACACAGGCACATAGACATACACACACACACACGCACATACACACACGCATACACACACACACACAAACGCATGCACACACACACACGTATACACACACACACACACGCATACACACATATTCACACACACACACGCATATACACATGCACGCACAAACATACACACGCACACACAAATACACATATACATACACACATGCATACACACACACGCACACAAACACACACATATACACATGCATACACACACATGCACACAAAAACACACACACAAACATGCACACACACGCACATACACACATGCATACACACACACGCACACACACACACACACACATATACACACACGCATACACACATACACACAAACGCATGCACACACACTCACGCACATACACACACACACACACACACAAACGCATGCACACCCACACACACACACACACATGCACACAAACACACGCACGCGTGCACACACACACATGCACACACACACACACTTTATGAACTTTTTCAAGCAACATTTTCTTTCTCGGCCTACATCATGTGACCAGTCGATGACTCTAACATCCTGTGACACAATTCCTCTGGGCGCATCATTAATCACACACTCTAAACACTCCTGTTGTTCGCAGTGACTGAGAGATTGAATGATTGATTATATTTTGATCAGGTAATTGTCTTCCATCAGTCGGTAAAATGATGGAAAACCTGTTATCAGACACAGAATTTCAGTCAAAAGATTTCCATTTAAATTCATCTGTGTTAATGTACAGACATAAATGACCCCTTTTGTGCACAGAATGTTAATCTGGTGTGAGAGGTTTTACATGAAGCACATATGATGTATGATTTTCACCTGCAGTTAAGATGCCCTCACACAATGTACTGGAGGGTGTGCTTATACAAAACCCAAAACCAGTGAAGTTGGCACGTTGTGTAAATCGTAAATAAAAACAGAATACAATGATTTGCAAATCCTTTTCAACCTATATTGAATTGAATACACTGCAAAGACAAGTTACTTAATGTTCGAATAGGTAAACTTTGTAATTTTTTGCAAATATTTGCTCATTTGGAATTTGATGGCTGCAACATGTTTCAAAAAAGCTGGCAAAAGTGGCAAAAAAGACTGAGAGAGTTGAGGAATGCTCATCAAACACTTATTTGGAACATCCCACAGGTGAACGGGCTAATTGGGAACAGGTGGGTACCATGATTGGGTATAAAAGCAGCTTCTCTGAAATGCTCAGTCATTCACAAACAAGGATGGGGCGAGGGTCACCACTTAGTGAACAAATGCGTGAGCTGATTGTCGAACAGTTTAAAAACAACATTCCTCAACGAGCTTTTCCAAGAAATTTAGGGATTTCATCATCTACGGTCTGTAATATCGTCAAAAGGTTCAGAGAATCTGGAGAAATCACTGCACGTAAGCGAAAAGGCCAAAAACCAACATTGAATGCCCGAGGCCTTCGATCCCTCAGGCAGTACTGCATCAAAAACCAACATCAGTGTGTAAAGGACTTCACCACATGGGCTCAGGAACACTTCAGAAAACCATTGTAAGTAACTACAGTTCGTCGCTACATCTGCAAGAGCAAGTTAAAACTCTACAATGCAAAGCGAAAGCCATTTATCAACAGCACCCAGAAACGCCGCCGGCTTCGCTGGGCCCAAGCTCATTTAAGATGGACTGATGCAAAGTGAAAAAGTGTTCTGTGGTCTGACGAGTTCACATTTCAAATTGTTTTTGGAAACTGTGGACGTCGTGTCCTCCAGACCAAAGAGGAGAAGAACCATCTGGACTGTTATAGGCGCAAAGTTCAAAAGCCAGCATCTGTGATGGTATGGGGGTGTATTAGTGCCCAAGGCATGGGCAACTTACACATATGTGAAGGCACCATTAATGCTGAAAGGTACATACAGGTTTTGGAGCAACATATGTTGCCATCCAAGCAACGTCTTTTCTATGGACGCCCCTGCTTATTTCAGCAAGCCACATTCTGCACGTGTTACACCATCATGGTTCCGTAGTAAAACAGTGCGGGTACTAGACTGGCCTGCCTGTAGTCCAGACCTGTCTCCCATTGAAAATAAGTGGCGCATTATGAAGCGTAAAATATGACAACGGAGACCCCAGACTGTTGAACAACTTAAGCTGTACATCAAGCAAGAATAGGAAAGAGTTCCACCTGAAAACCTTCAAAAATTAGTCTCCTCAGTTCCCAAACGTTTACTGAGCGTTGTTTAAAGGAAAGGCGATGTAACACAGTGGTGAAAAGGCCCCTGTGCCAACTTTTTTGCAATGTGTTGCTGCCTTTAAATTCTAAGTTAATGGTTTTTTGCAAAAAAAAAAAGTTTATCAGTTTGAACATTAAACATCTTGTCTTTGCAGTGCATTCAATTGAATATAAGTTGAAAAGGATTTGCAAATCATTGTGTTCTGTTTTTATCTACGATATAAATAATGTGCCAACTTCACTGGTTTTGGGTTTTGTATTTCTCACATCATGATGTATCAGAGTGGTGAGAACCGGCCTTTCGGCCCAACAAAACCGGCAATTTTCCTACCAATAAACTGCACCCAGTGATCAGTTTACTGAAACAGACCAATATATTCAGCATCATATCCAACATTCGCTTGAAAACCCCAAGTTCCCGACTTCAGAAACACCAAGTCATCACCGTACCCAGAGTGCCATGATGGCTCCTGACCCAAATGTTTGTAAGATTCACTCGTGCAGGTGCTGGTGAAACTTAAGAAAGGGACTGAAGTAGGAACCATTTTTCATTGACTTTAATTTCTCAGGTTCACAGATTTGGTCGCGCAGTTGGCTGAGGTGCTTGACTGAAACTTGGTGAGCTTGTGGTTATATTTAGCCACAATAAAATCTCTGTAGCCATTGGTGTCTTGATCAAGCCCATTACTGCCCCAGGCTTAATCAGCTGTAAGTTGCGTAGGGTGATAGCTGTGATATTAAACATTAATGTACAATACAATAAACAACATGCATCGTCATTCATCTCTTAAATTTCATAAGGATGCAAATTCATTGTCAGGCAATGAGGCTCCGTCAGACAGTGTGAAAATGGAGGAGATGCACATGAAGGTGTTTAATAGATGAACCTCCTCTCGGTCACCCCCTAAAATTAGCTCCCTGTAATCAATGACGCACCGACAGAGGGAATAAAATATTCAGTGACTCGAATAGAGCCAGGGGTGCGGACAGGGCCCTGTCGCTGGGTTTAGGTGCATGAGAGAGCACGTCTACCCTCCTTTAAATCATTTCTGCAGTTTTTACCAACTGAGAATGAATTCCGGAATTTTCTCAAATCACAGAATGAATTTGCCAAGACTTTTCATCCTCAGATTATACAACATGTAGATCCAACCAAGCAATCTGATTGGTGAATCAGACGTTTAGAATGTTCTCGAATGAGCAAGACAGCACGGGTAGCCTGTGCACAAATGAAAAATACCTCATCACTGAAAAAATAACTCCGCCTATCTTAGTGGCCTAGGCCATTGATTTCATTAATTTGTCAATTTTTTGTATTTGTACATTGAGATGAGCATTTAATTAATCAACACATCTGTGAAAACTGTTGTCGTTATTTCAGAGGTAAATTGATAATGGCCTGAAAAGGCGATTAGCAAAAGCCCCCGAAAGGTGGGGATTAAATTATGTAACTCTGTTCAGCCTTAATGTTACAGGTTACTTCTGTTACTTCTGGGGTTTCGCCACATTAATCGGAGCTCATGTTAAACTGGAGTGACACGCCCCCAGCTGAAATGAAACATCTGCTGGTGAGTTTATCAAAATATAGCTGTTTTTTCTGGCACTGACGCTGGAAAACGTACCCATATTTAAATATAACTGTTAATATAAGTTTGTTGTAGAAAAAGATCAGCTGTGCTGGCGAGTCATTGTCTCGCGCCTGTTAGCTTAAAAATGACTGAGATGTCAGCAGAAGTATAACTATTAGTCCATAAAAAATGTATTTTTTCCAGCGGATATTCTAGTTACAACACGATTGAGCTAGCGAAGCAGTTTTGTGTTGCTATGTGCGGTATTTATTCCATTTTGGGAAATCACGATATCTAGAAAACATAAGCCCAGGTTGGCTGGCTCAGGAGGAGTAGGAGACGTCAGATCTCATGTATTTCCACAGACATGGGAAGAAAACTGGCAAAAAACGTTGATATTTTGAGAGCAAAATGCCCAAAGTTCATTAATTAGTTAATTAATGCGTTTTGATTAAACATTTTATTTTGTTGGTAATAGTTTTATAATTGCATTATTACACTCGAGGGGGTGCTTGACCATCATTATTGTCACTTCAGCGATGATAACGGAACTCGGCTCAAGCGCCTCGGTATTGGCCTCATCGCTTTCGTCACAAAAATGAGGGTCAAGCACACCCTCACATGTAATAATGTTTAAGTTGATCACAGAATTTTTTCCCACCTCAGTACAAATTCTGGAGCTTTGCCACACCAAGCATCATGTGGTCCAGGTCTTCGCTACAAAAACTGTAGATTAAGTCAATGTCAATGAGAATTTTTGCGCGATATTTAGGCCTAAATCTCATTTCTATCCTTTTTTTTCTCAAAGAGAGAGGAGACAAGTTTTGTTACCAGGGTAAGACGGATATGTAAAGTACGTCAACAGGGTGAGAAAAATGTATTTGTTAGTAAAACAGTAACTTAAGCTAAAAATCACCTGAGGGGACAAGAGAACATAAGTCCTGTTAGAGAGTAAAACAGGTGTCCAGACAGACTTTATTGGAGTATTTTCTGACCTCAGTGTGTGCTGGGGAAGTTTAACCAGCTTCTCTCTCTCTCTCTCTCGCCGAGCCTGTGTGTCTCTCGGTGTTAATTCGGCTTCCTGTGTGGGAGAGACATCCGGGGGTCAGTGTCAGGATTCACAATAATACTACTGCACTGCTGGCCAGAGTCACCAGTGCTAATTTTTGCATTATCACTGAGAGCCTTACTACCATTACGCATCAGCAGCCTTTCCATTGCTGGGTGTAATTTTTGATAATCCAAGGAAAGCACCTGAATCAGAGGGTCATCAAGGCCATGAAATGATTTTATTGACCCAATTACTGGACGTATAACAGACAAGAGCCATTTCATCCCAATGTGATGTCACATCGTACCAAAGTTAGGGGCTAAGCCAATCAAACCCTGAAATATGTATCTTGGCCACGCCCATGCAATTTCCAAAAAAGCTCTGATGAGTTTAAGATACTTTTCTCATGTAGTTTAATTTTAATTATTTCCATTCAAGCATTATGGGATGCTGCAGAACAAAGTCAATTTTGTAAAAAGACATCAATATTAAAGATTAATTCTCTGATGCCAAGGATTTCTTTTTTTTTTTTTACCTGATGGTCTGTTTATGGTTTTTAGGTTTATGCACTCAGAAATAGCTGAGACACAGGAGAGACGACAGCTGAGACACAGGACAGACAACAGCTGAGACACATGGGAGATGACAGCTGAGACACAGGAGAGACAACAGCTGAGACACATGAGAGACGACAGCTGAGACACAGGAGAGACAACAGCTGAGACACAGGAGAGATGACAGCTGAGACGCAGGACAGACAACAGCTGAGACACATGAGAGACGACAGCTGAGACACAGGAGAGACAACAGCTGAGACACAGGAGAGACGACAGCCGAGACGCAAGACAGACAACAGCTGAGACACATGAGAGACGACAGCTGAGACACAGGACAGACAACAGCTGAGACACATGGGAGACGACAGCTGAGACGCAGGACAGCCAACAGCTGAGACACATGGGAGATGACAGCTGAGACACAGGACAGACAACAGCTGAGACACATGAGAGACGACAGCTGAGACACAGGAGAGATGACAGCTGAGACGCAGGACAGACAACAGCTAAGACACAGGAGAGATGATGACTGAGACACAGGAGAGATGACAGCAGAAACGTCTGAGACACAGGAGAGACGACAACTGAGACACAGGATAGACGACAGTTTCCTTTTCTCCAATGAGCCTCTTTCATCCTGAGGATCTTTCACTAAACCTGATGGCTTTACTGTCAGCCTCTTGGGCAGGAGCTATGGAGTCTCATAATGCAGTGTCAGAGATCAGTGTCTGGTGTCAGTGTCAGTGTCAGGGTGCAAGGTTAGATTTCACTGTTGTGGAGCAGTGTTGAGCATCAGTGCTGGGGTGAAGTTTTGGGCTGCATAGAATGAGCACAGTGCTAATTCTCAGTGTTGGACATGCAGTGTTGGTTTCAGTGTTGGCACAGTTAGGATTAGAGGAAGCCACTTTGTGCCATGGCACTGAAACACACAGAAGTCACTTTTATGCAAAGCACAAGGCTCCTCCCCCGCAGCCCTGAGTCTGCTGGCCCTCCTGCTTCTGCGAGAAACACGAGATTCTGCTCCCCGCCCGCAGCTATTTTTCAGCAAGCAGCGCGCAGCAGAACATAAGTGCTTCTGATCCAGCAGAGGAGCGTTTGATAACAGCCCGGAAATAAGTCCACGAAAGTAAATGTGTGGCAAATCAAAGTAAAACACATCAGACTCCACACACAGGCTGGTGTGGTTTTGCCCTGAGGGAGACCTGGGCTTCATACTGCAGTCACATGGTAGCAATTCTCCACAGACGCGCCGAAAACGGGGCTCCCTCAGAAAACGGGGCTCCGTCAGTTTCCGTGTCACCTGGGATACCAGAACATAAATGATACGATCATACGCATTATTTATTTAATTATTTTTTAATAATCTCAGACTACGAATGAGTAGCATAGAGATAATAACAAAACACTGGTCTCCTCACAACACACGGTGCTACAGTTGAGGCCTTAGTCTGGTCTTTGTGCAAAATTGATGCACTTTGTGAGGTTCACAATGAAACATAATTTTTACTGATGCTCTTATTTATGTGCGCATGAATTCCCGTTTGTTTGAAATTCGATGTGCATCCTTCAAACGTGCTGTTAGCATCAGTAAAGAGGCCGACATGTTTGTACAAAGGCCTATGACTCATAGGCAAAGCCAATCGCAGAGATAACAGGGAAAAAAGTCATTTCTGTGAGTCACACTTTCAGAGATTATTGAGGTCGGGATGGTGTGTCTTTCTCAGCTGCAGAGTTAATGATAAAAAGCAACATGAAGCACAGATATAGATGCAGTCGCTGCCCCCTTCAAATATCTGTCAGCAGATCACTGCGCATCATCATTCTCCTTCATGAAGACACCAAAAACTCCTGATCAAATTCTCTCAGGAGCCCAATAAAACAGGACATCTCATCCTGTTCAGAGGAGACAAATACTGTCATTTATGGGTCTGTTAGACATCATTTGTTGCAAAAACACAACCTTATCTCACCAAAACACTATTAACATCGTCCCCCAGGAACACAACCTTCTCTCACCAAAACACCATTCACACCGTCCTCCAGGAACACAACCTTCTCTCACCAAAACACTATTAACATCGTCACTCAGGAACATAACCTTCTCTCACCAAAACACCATTCACAAGGTCCCCCAGGAACACAACCTTCTATCACCAAAACACCATTCACACCGTCGTCCATGAACACAACCTTCTCTCACCAAAACACCATTCACACCGTCCACCAGGAACACAACCTTCTCTCACCAAAACACCATTCACACCGTCCTCCAGGAACACAACCTTCTCTCACCAAAACACGATTAACATCGTCCCCCAGGAACACAACCTTCTCTCATCAAAACACTATTAACATCGTCCCCCAGGAACACAACCTTCTCTCACCAAAACACCATTCACACCGTCCTCCAGGAACACAACCTTCTCTCACCAAAACACG
Source organism: Gymnothorax reevesii (assembly GCA_029721435.1). Lineage (NCBI taxonomy): Eukaryota > Metazoa > Chordata > Actinopteri > Anguilliformes > Muraenidae > Gymnothorax > Gymnothorax reevesii. The sequence continues at coordinate 8,549,702 of CM056574.1, read as the reverse complement.
ATTAACATCGTCCCCCAGGAACACAACCTTCTCTCACCAAAACATCATTCACACCGTCCCCCAGGAAAACAGCCTTCTCTCTCTAAGACACCATTCACACCGTCCTCCAGGAACACAACCTTCTATCACCAAAACACCATTCACACCGTCGTCCATGAACACAACCTTCTCTCACCAAAACACCATTCACACCGTCCACCAGGAACACAACCTTCTCTCACCAAAACACCATTCACACCGTCCCCCAGGAACACAACCTTCTCTCACCAAAACACCATTCACACCGTCCCCCAGGAACACACCCTTCCCTCACCAAAACACCATTCACACCGTCCTCCAGGAACACAACCTTCTCTCACCAAAACACCATTAACACCGTCCCCCAGGAACACAACCTTCTCTCACCAAAACACCATTCACACCGTCCCCCAGGAACACAACCTTCTCTCACCAAAACACCATTCACACCGTCCCCCAGGAACACAACCTTCTCTCACCAAAACACCATTCATACCGTCCCCCAGGAACACAACCTTCTATCACCAAAACACCATTCACACCGTCCCCGAGGAACACAACCTTCTCTCACCAAAACACCATTCACACCGTCCCCGAGGAGCACAACCTTCTCTCACCAAAACACCATTCACACCGTCCCCCAGGAACACAACCTTCTCTCACCAAAACACCATTCATACCGTCCTCCAGGAACACAACCTTCTCTCACCAAAACACCATTCACACCGTCCCCGAGGAACACAACCTTCTCTCACCAAAACACCATTCACACCGTCCCCCAGGAACACAACCTTCTCTCACCAAAACACCATTCACACCGTCCCCGAGGAACACAACCTTCTCCCAGTATTCACCTCAGTGAACTGCCGGTGGAGGCTAGTTTGGTGAGGGAGAAACCTCCCCTTTGCTTGATTAGCAATCATACGATTAACTATTTTAGTAAGACTATTCAGCAGAATGACGGGCCAGCTTAAGTTTCCTTGGTGTTATTACTCAGTAGGCTACATCGAACTTGAAATGCTCACAAAACTGCAGATTTGCTAGTATTTGCTTACAGGAAGCCAGAGACATGCGGTGAGGTGAGGCAGTGACCCAAACTTTTATCACAGGATTTTGTGAACCTGTTCCCACGTACTATTCCTGATTGACAATGAAAACAATTTAGACCAAGCCTTTCGGAAGCCTGATACTGATAGAGGAGATAATGACAGAAAGATTCATTCACGTAATTCTGTATATCGTTTAAACATTTTCTTAATCGGATTTCGAAAGACGACTGAGAATAAACTCCTGCTTTTTGTTTGGTGTAAAAGCGCGTGTTTAAAGGAGAATACATTGTATAGCCTATTGATTAAGCATTGAACTCGATATAAATCAAACTGTTTTAATATTTGTTGATGACAGTGCTTCAGTTTCCTGGAAGCAAGTACGCGCAAATCTGCTGTTGAGCATTTCAGGTTTGATGTACTGAGTAATGCCGCTGCGGAAAATAAAACTGGCACGTCATTCTGCCGAATAGTCTTACTAAACTAGTTATTCATCTGATTGCTAATCAAGCAAAGGGGAGATTTCTGCCTCACCAAACGAACCTCCGACTGCACGTCACTGATTCAACTGTAGCTTTTTCAAAAAATCAGTCTGCTTTGTTCAATGACAAACAGGTGTACATAATCAAATATTGCTAAAAAATGGATCATTTCATAAATAGGCTACACAAATGCTAACTCTGATTTAAATCTAGATCATCTTCTGACTGGCTTGATTAAAAAACCAGTGGACACAGTGGGTCTCCATGCAGGACCCAGTTTGGGAAGCAGCACTTTACCAGACTGAGATTAGATAGGAAGCAGTGAGCTCTCGCCTTCTCCTCAAAAATAAATAATAAAATACTGCCAGTGTGTCATTAAAATGCTGCCAAGCCTCTAATCCTCACCTGCAGAGCTCTTGTCAAAGCTGTTTGGATAAAATCTGGGGTTTTGGGGAAGTGCTGAGAGTGAATACAGAACACAGATGGAGGGGAAGAGCGAGGGAGGGGATGTGTTTTAACTCTGTAATTCACCTGCATCTCTGCTCATTCCCTCTTATGTTTAATCAGTGCTGGTACTGCTCTCTGAAGTCATGCCAGTTCCAAACGCACCGTCATCACCTCGTCTCGAGGGGAGAATAAAAGTCATCGAGTCATAGACCCCAGACTATTATTTCACTGAGTAAGTAGCTTAATGTGAGAACAGTAGATGTATTGTAGTTTGGTATTGGACTGAAATGGCAGCAGTTTGCCCTGCTGGGCTGTGCTGAAATGCTATGGGGTTATATTAGTTGCCATCCTGACCGCCTAAAGCTTCGCTTACCCCACCCTCTTCCCGGGGACCCGCTTAAGCGAATCAGCTTCTTAGTTGCCCGTGGTTTGCATCCTGCATAAATTTTGAAGCAGGAAATGTACTTACATCGAAGAATGAGAAAGGCACCTGTAAGGGTACGACAAGCACAGGATTTGAGTAGAAAACGATCAATAATTAATTTACCTTTAGCAGTCAGGGGCAATTAACATGCTTTTATCATTACCAGCACAAAAGGCCGGTCGCAACTCTTCTCCTTAATCGACATTGACCATTGTCATGCTGAGAGCGGAAAGGCTGGTCACATCGTAAGTTATCATTTAAAAACCTGTGACCCGCGTATCCCTGTTTACTCACTTGGCTACTCAAACTGTCCCTAACAAAACTCTGGCACAGACTCAACACTGCTCTTTTCACACATTTCCTAAGATATGTTCAATGAGGTTTTTATCTTCTCTCACCACTTCTTTTCTTGCAGCAACTGCCGCCATTGTGTTTGTGCTGCAATGTGTGTTTAGTCACTCACAACCTCGCTCAGTCACTCACTCACTCACTCACTCACTCACAACCTCACTCACTCACAACCTAACTCACTCAATCACTTATTAACTCAAACTTGACTCACTCACTCACTCACTTACTCACTCGCTCACTCACTCACAACCTAACTCACTCACTCACAACCTCACTCACTCACTCACAACCTAACTCACTCACTCATTCACTTACTCACTCATTCACAACCTAACTCACTCACTCACTCATTTACTCACTCACAACCTAACTCACTCAATCACTCATTCACTCAAACTTGACTCACTCACTCTCAACCTAACTCACTCACTCGTTCATTCATTCACAACCTCACTCACTCACTCACTCACTGACACTCACTCACACAGCCATGTGAGTTTGGTGAGGAAGTTCGCTGGGACACATACATTTTGCACTGTGGGTCTGAATGGATTTGTTCCAGTTTGTATTTGAAGCACACTCACTCAGTCACACACACTCACCCACTCACTTATTCACTCACTCACACACACTCACTCACTCACTCAGCCATGTGCGTTCGGTGAGGATGTTTGCTGGGACACGTGCATTTCGTCCAGTGGGTCACACAGAATTGTTTTGTTCAAGTTTGTATTTGAAACTCTAGTTATTGACCAGAGTTATATGCTGTTTGATGAGCTCTGCTCTCTGGACACTCATTAATCCTGACAATAATGAATTGCTAAGTGCATCCCCGTAGCAATCAGAGATACAGGCTTTATATGGGGAACAGTGTGCTTATGATTGGCCACAGCGATATGATCACTGAGGGTACATTTCTTTAGCTTCAAACAAAGCCCCCTCCATGAGTCCTGAACAGAGCCTCTGTGCAGATTTCCAGAATAAATTGTGTTCATCAGTGAAAGAGTCAGACTGTGAATTTTATAACAGCAGGAAACACTTCACTTCAACCCTTCTGTATAAGACTGACTTTGTCACGTCCCTTAATTGTCTCTGTCAGTTAAACTCACCACATTTCCGGCTCATTGTTTAGTTTCAGTTTCATTTTGTTGATTGGTCTCAATCATTCAATTAATTTCTCGCTACCTCCCCAAGCCCTGTGTGAATTCCTCACCCTGTTTCCTGCTCGTTGCCAATAGTTACTGATTGTGTGTGAGTATTTATGTTCGCATGTCTCTTCACGGCTGTGCCAGATTGTCTCAACTTGTTCTTGTTTCCTTCTCTCTCACACTTTTCTTATGTCCTAGTTTTCCTGACTCCTCAGTCCCCTGTGCTGGTGATTGTCACGCCGACTTGACTGCTTTGCCTTGTCTGAAGAATGACGTCCTCCCTGTCTCTGTTCCCTCCTGCACTGACCCCTTGCTCCTTTGACCCCGGCACAGATCACTGACTCAGCCCCAGAATCCTGGTTGCTGCTGTCTGACCTCTGCCTGTCCCTCAGCCTGGAGCGGTTTGTCTTGTGTTGTTCTGGCTGCTGGTTCCTGACCCTGAACTGTTGATTTTGCTAATAAAGCTGTGGTTTTCTCTTTCCCTGGTTCTGTTAGTGACTCCTACGGTATCCCTGACAGGCTGAACACTGTCATGCACATGGCATTAGGGCTGTCTTAAGATGGCATAAGAAAGTTTTTATGAAATTTAACACCACTTTTACTGGTAAATGTCCTAACAGATGTCACTGTTATACTTATACTTTTTTTTGCCAGAAACTACAGTTTGGTGCACTTCAAGTGTCTCGTGCAAGATAATATGTTTTCTTTGGCTTTGCCTACTTTACAGTCTGCTCCTGTACGGCAGCATACTTTATTTCAGATTTTTAGCATTTTGAAGAGATCTGTTCTTGTTTTTTTTAAAGTGTTGTCTTTGAACCCCGAATCTGCAGTAATAAGTATATGACTTAATAATGTTCATGGTAACGTTGGTACATCTTGTTAATTTCCACTGTACCTTTGTTATATCTTGGTATTAAACATTCCTTTTTGTGTGGTACAGTTGCATCTTACTCACTGGTTGATATGACATGTCTTACTTAGTAATGTTTCAAGGTTCATGTTTGTGTTCTTTGCATGGAAAAGGGCGTAATCTTTTACAAATTACAAGGCAAGAGCGTGTTTATACAATCCAAACAAGCAAGGCTTTCTTTGACTGCGCATTCTCAGCTTAGTAACTGGGCAATTTGTCACATTTTACTTAGTAGTGCCATGGAACAGGAATGGTACAAATTCATTTAACTGCATAGACAATGGAATGTTCTATGACAAAGGATTTAGTAAGAACATGGTAATTACAGGGAAACAAACAAGGCTTTCTTTTACAGTACAGTTTTACTTTACTTACTGAGTAAATTATCATGTATTGCATAGTAATATATCGGAACCTACATGGTACAAGTTTGTGCTTATTCAACGGCAAAGGGAATTTAGCATGCATATAACAGGGAAGTACTTACCTGCTTATTACCAGTGGTTATTTCACAATAGCACAATATAATTTACCAGATAAATACCTAGCATTTCAGCCGTAGATTTGCTGTATTTACCAACCTATTACCAGTAGTTATTACCTATAAAGCTTTATAATTTACAGGGTAAATACCCAGTATTTTGGCCATGGTATCATTGTACTTACCTTATTATTACAGTGGTTAATACTTAGTAACACATTTTTGTCGCCATATTTTTACTGGGCAAATGGTTAGTAATTAGGGGACTGTAGCTACCTGCTTATAACCAGCTGATAACCCAATAATACACTATAATTTACCGTAGTTACCAGGTAAATACCCAGCAATTTCCATAGTTTCATTGTACTTACCTTCTTTTTACCAGCAGTAATTACCTAATAACACACTATAATTTACCAAGTAGTTACCAGGTAAATGCCCGGTATTTTGGCCATAGTTTCATTGTATGTACTTTCTTATTACCATTGGTAATTACCTAGTAACACTTTTGTGAAATCATTTATTTACCAAGTAAATACCTAGTAATTAGAGGGACTGTAAAAGAAAGGGTTCCCGAAAAAAAAAATCAGTCATGACATCTACGCCAGATTTAACCATTTACTGCAAGACGACATGTGTTTGAGTTCGACGGTGACTCTGCTCGAGTGATGCTCTGGAACAATCTAGGCGAACATGATGCACAGTCCCTGAGATCACAACCCCCCTGGCAGAGCCTGAGATTCTTCTGAATCTCGATAATGTTTAAGTTATTGAACATCATATGAACAAGTGCTGCTTACAATGCACAATGATAATTATAAACGAAGAGGTTGGGGAGGTGGAGGGATATGAGAAACAGATTTCTCAGTAACCCAAGTATTGGCAGTGTAGACGGCACGGCGCCAGAGAAATGAAGGAACACTGCCTTTGTAATAAAAGCTCGCTAATTAGGTGGGAGGAGCTGAAGAGAATTTGATTAGGCTATACACAGGCAGCAATTCTACTTCAAACAGCCCCAGTTAAAATGCAAGATTGTGTAACATTAGCCTTCAAAGCCAAAGCTTCTACACAGATGATAAAACTTAAAATAACTGCATGATGTAAGAATGCTATGAACACAATTCCATACGGGAATTAATTTAAATCTTTGAAGGTTACACAAAGGAGCATATTAACCATGATTAGGAGAGTTTAAAAATGTGATACAATTTTGAATTCAGCCAAACTGATGTAAATAACAACTCCTGGTCAGAATCTGCAGATATCTGGTGATGAGATGCAACATTTTAAACAGACATTAAAAGAGCACAACCAGCTCCTTCAGTCAGACCTACTTCAGCACTTAAAACCTGAGGGGAGTTTGCAAGCATAAAATCAATCTACACTGAAATCAGCCATTAAACCTCCACCAATTGCGGTACGTGGAGGAAAGCACGACAACCCTAGATATTTTGACAAACTTTGATATTTTATTGGAGAATATTTTGAAAAATTGCTCCTGCTAGAGTGAAAAAAAACACAAACTCCATAGCAGGAGGGCCAGCTCAGCTTCAAATAGGAGACAAAGTTCAAAAAAGCCGCTCGCTGCCCCATAATGGCAGCAAAGATTTACCGTGGGAGGAATCAACCTCACGATACCCAGAATAAATTGTCACGCTGCATAGAGATGAGAAGAAGATTTCTTAGTGACTCAGGTATGAGCAGTGTATGGTGCACGGCGCTTGAGAAAGTGAGGAACACTGCCTTGGTTATAAAAGCTTACCAATTAGGTGGGAGGGGCTAAAGTTAAGAATGATTGGACAGAAACAGGCTTGTGACCAGCCTGAGTACCGTGCCTGACTGAGCTAATGCCATAAGGCTCCGTAAATCTGAACCTGAAAAAAAAAATTGCAAATGGTTTACCATCTTTTGCTGATTTTGGCCTGAGGTTCCCCTGAAGTCGGTTCAAAGCATTTTTATTTTCATATTGAAGGACAATGACACACAACCAAAATATGTATCTGCCGGTTGTAGCTCTTCACTGAAGCTATATGCAACTTTTTTGTGCTGTGTTAAACATAGATTCAATTAATAAAAAATAAAAAATGTATTCTTACAGATATGATTGTTGCAGTTATTCTGCCCACTGCTCCACTAAATCATAAACTAACTGTTAGGCCCTTGCGTCCATCTCTCTCGCATGTGTTTCATCCCCCATTTCAATATCAGTATAAGATTTCTCCTTTGAATAATAGTTAGGCCTGTTGTAGGCCTGAAACTCTCGTCCTGAAGGACTACAGAGTCTGCTGCCTTTACTGGTCTAATTTTAATCAGCAGACAATTACTGCAATGCCTTAAGGACGAGGAGTCTGGCCTCTTCTGCTAATCAGCAACTAAAATGAATCACTTTGGTGAAAGAAAATAATAAAATAAAAAATTCAGCTGATGCTGTTATGCTACAGGATGGGGGTTAAGCACATATGTTTAAACAGAAATAATAATAATAATAATAATAATAAAATAAAACAAAATAAAAATAGACTACAAACTGAATCTAGACCCCTGATTGTTGTCGTTGTAGAAAGAGTGGAGGATGGGGTCGTTGTTTTTATAATGAAGCATCCTCTGGTGTCCAAATGCTATTGATTGACTGCAGTCGATTGATTGACGGCTCTCATAAGTTCTCAGTGAGAGTTGTGCGGTTTTCAGTGTAATAAGAGCACTGTGTTCCCCCGGGGAGCACTAGACTGTGGTGAGACCCGTACTATGGAAATAGGGGAATTAGGCCAGCATTTAGTCAAATTAGAATGAAATGGATCAGCGTCAATTTGGCAGTTGTTTTGGATTCAGATACTTTTCTGTGCTCGATTGATCTTGCCTGAAGCAATGGAGTGAAGGAAGATGACCACCAGCTGGAGTGGAGACTATTCCAAGGGTCCATAACTGTTGTGATTCTGATTCCTGCATGTCATGTTAAGTTCTGTGCCTGGCTCTGCCATGTTAAGGATTCTTGTGTTTAGTGACCACTGCCTGTCTGACTATTCTTAGGATTGTGTTTTGTGTTTTGGTTATTTAGATTACCTGTTTATTTTTCATGTTTAGATCATTTAGTTTCCTAGCCATGTTTTCATTTTCATGCTTTGCACTTTGTCTCCCCTGTCTTGTCAGGTGTGTATCTTTGCTCACGGTCCCTTGTCTTGTGTGACACTCATTCGGGTGATTTATTGGTTTCTGGGTTTCAATCTTCTTTCATTATCTCGTGTTCTTCCTTCCTCTCTCTTTTTCTGTCTTACTAACACATACTAACAGTTTATTGTTTTTGCTCAATACTAATCCACACTAACGTTGTATATTTGGACTAACTTACTAACAAGCACTTGGGATTGTATAGCTGCACTTACTAATTGACTAATGATCTCTCAGCTGTCGCCCTATTCTAGTCTCCGCCTCCTTGCCTATTCCTAATTATCTCTGCTGCTAGTTTCTGTGGATTTCCACTTATACTTTGTGCTTTCCTTTTCTTTTATCTTGGCACTTTAGTACTCCTTAACCGGAGCTGTTGTTTTGTACTTAGGTTTGTCTTGTGATCCCTGTCTGCGTTTTGGCTACGGCCAAATTCATGTAATTAGTTTATCCCTCATGTGTTTCTCCCTGATCATTGTTCCCACTGATTGCACCTGTTCTCCCTGGTCATGTGTTTACCCCGGGTGTGTATATAAGATGTCTGTTTGGTACACTTTCTTGTCAGATCGTTCTCCCTAGTTTTCTCGTGCCACGTTTCTCGCCTTGATCTCTCAGTGTTTATCTTTCTGACTGGACCGTCTTTGATATCGAGCTTTGCCTACTCCCTGTACTTTTGCCGCATTCTTGTTTTTTGACCTCTTTTGTCTGACTACGATTTTTGTGATTGGTGCCCTGTGTATGACTCTGGATTTCGCCCTTTGGATTCTGATTTTGGATTGCGGACATTGTACTGTTGCCAGGGGGTTGGGGGGTTTCCCCCTTCAGAAATAAAGCCTCCTTTTTGCATTTTACTGGTGTTTGCTCTTGGTTCATTTCGTAAATCCTCACATTACGATCTGACCAAGATGGAACCAGCGAACATCCAGCCTCTGCAGGAGGCAGTCAAGGAACAGGGAGCCCAGCTCGAATTTCAGGAGCGTCAGCTTCGCGCCCTCATGCAGCATATGCAAACCATGAGTCTCCAGGTTGCGGACCTCATTCGAACAGTTCAAGACTCTCAGCTGCTGCATACCCCCCAGCCTGCGGTCCACGCCATGCCCTCCTCCACTCCGCCGCTGCCTGTCTGCGAGCCACGCCTGCCTCCCCCTGAAAGGTACGACGGCAACCCCGGTGCGTGTCGAGCATTCCTCACCCAGTGCAACCTCATATTCAGCCTACAGCCCTCATCATTCCCCACTGAACGGGCTCGTGTTGCATTTATCATCACGCAACTCACGGGAAGAGCCAAGCAGTGGGCTACTGCAGCTTGGGAGGCAGATCTACCATGTGTACAGACATCTGGTCTACTGGGTGAGGAGATGAAGCGGGTTTTCGACCGCACGAAGTTGGGTCATGAGGCGGGACGGGAGATTCTTCGGATACGCCAGGGTGGTCGTTCTGTGGCTGATTTTGCAATCGACTTCCAGACCCTGGCAACCAACAGCAGGTGGGGCCAAAGAGCCTTATATGACACCTTTTTTAATGGTCTAGCCGAGGCCATAAAGGACGAACTGGTGTCCCAGGATTTACCAGAGGAGCTGGACGAGTTGGTCGACCTAGCCATACGAGTGGATGCTCGCCGTGAAGAACGTAGACGGTCCGTTCTTCACAGTCGTCCAAATAACCCCTACCGGACCACTCCACTTTTACCACCACCTCCTGACGGCAGCCCCTCTCCTGAGACGGAACCCATGCAACCCGGACGAACGCGCATTCCCACTGTGGAAAGGAACCGTCGTCGCAGAGAGGGGGCCTGTTTCTACTGTGGCAAAGGGGGACATCAGATAGCTCAGTGCCCCAGCAAGAAGCCTCGTCCTGGCACCAGGAATGGAACAGTGGTGGGCGTTACGCCAGTCCAAGATTCAAGAAACCGCACCTGCCTTCCGTTGATCCTGGAATGGGGAGGGGAGAGCAGATCCACTACGGCTCTCATTGATTCTGGAGCAGAGGAAAACCTCATGGATGTGGAGCTGGCTCGTGAATGGGGGGTTCCGGTGGAAAAGATCTTCCCGGATCGAGTGGCCAATTCCCTTAGTGGCCAGCAAATTGCCCAGATAACTCATGTTACCAGCCCCATCAAACTCAAGATATCAGGCAACCACCATGAGACAATTCAATTATTCCTCCTTCACTCTCCCCATGCTCCTATCATTCTGGGTCACCCATGGATGGCTAAACACCTACCTCACATTGACTGGCGAACGCATGAAATCAAGGGCTGGAGCCCCAACTGTTCTCAGACATGCCTCCAAAATGCTTCAGAACTACAGCCTTACTCTACTCCAGAGGAGATCCCCGACCTAGAAAAGGTTCCCCTCGAGTTCCATGATCTCAAGGAGGTGTTCTCAAAGTCCAGGGCCACCAGCTTACCTCCTCACCGTCCATACGATTGCGCCATCAACCTAAAGCCAGGTACAATGCCCCCTAGAGGCCGTTTATATTCCCTGTCCCGACCAGAGACCCAAGCCATGGAAAAGTACCTGTCAGAGTCTCTGGCTGCAGGTATTATTCGACCATCATCCTCACCTGCGGGCGCTGGTTTCTTCTTTGTGGCCAAAAAGGATGGGACGTTGAGGCCCTGTATTGACTACCGGGGACTAAATGAGATAACCGTCAAGAACCGATACCCTCTCCCCCTCATGAACACAGCGTTCGACCTCCTACAAGGAGCTAAGGTTTTCTCCAAGCTTGACCTCCGCAACGCCTATCACTTGGTGCGAATCCGGGAGGGAGATGAGTGGAAGACGGCTTTTAATACTCCCACAGGGCACTGGGAGTACCTGGTTCTTCCTTTCGGGCTCACTAACGCTCCAGCTGTGTTCCAGAGTCTTGTAAACGATGTACTGAGAGACATGATTAACAAGTTCGTTTTTGTATACCTTGACGATATTTTGATTTTTTCAGATTCCCAAGAGGAACACGTGAAACATGTTCGCCAAGTGCTTCGTCGTCTCCTGGAGAACCGTCTCTTTGTAAAGGCCGAAAAATGTGAGTTTTTTGTTGAGACTACAACCTTTCTGGGTTACATTATCTCCCCAGGCACCATACGTATGGACCCAGTCAAAGTGGAGGCCGTCACCAACTGGCCCCGACCTGAGGACCGTAAGTCTCTCCAGCGTTTTTTGGGTTTTGCTAATTTCTATCGACGGTTTATCAGAAACTATAGTTCTGTTGCTGCTCCTCTCACTGCCCTCACTTCCTCCAAGTCCAAGTTCCTTTGGTCCGAGAGAGCAGAGAGTGCCTTTGTAGAACTAAAGTCTCGATTCACGTCTGCACCCATCCTCATTATCCCTAACCCAGAACTTCAGTTCATTGTAGAAGTGGACGCCTCGAATATTGGAGCCGGCGCCATTCTGTCCCAGAGGTCCCCTGAGGATGGGAAGATTCACCCATGTGCCTTCTTCTCTCGTCGTCTAAGCTCTGCTGAAAGAAACTACGACATCGGAAACCGTGAGCTGCTGGCAGTAAAGTTGGCCTTGGAAGAATGGAGGCAGTGGCTAGAAGGATCCAAGGTACCCTTCATAGTGTGGACAGACCATAGAAACCTGGAATACCTACAGACAGCCAAGAGACTTAACCCAAGACAAGCCAGGTGGGCACTATTCTTCTCCCGCTTCAATTTTCACATCGCTTATAGACCTGGAAGCAAAAATGTTAAACCCGACGCCTTGTCCCGTTGTTTTGAGATAAAGGAAGAGGAACCATGTCATGATACGATTCTGCCCAAAGAAGCCTTTGTTAATGCCATCTATGTCAATATTGAAAAGGAAGTCAGAGATGCCCAAGCCAGTACTGCTGCCCCTAGCGCTTGCCCCACTAACTGTCTTTATGTTCCAGCTGCATTACGCCCCAAGGTTCTGGAATGGGGACATTCTTCCATGCTGTCCTGCCACCCTGGAGTACGCCGTACTAAGGACTTTATTTTACAAAGATTTTGGTGGCCAGAAATCTCTCAAGATGTCCAAAGTTTTGTAGCTGCCTGCTCGGTCTGCGCCCAAGCAAAAGCCTCACATCAACCACCTCACGGTTTGCTTCAGCCCCTTCACACTCCACACCGCCCCTGGTCCCACATAGCACTCGATTTCATCACTGGCCTTCCCCCTTCCAATCATCACACTACCATTCTCACCATTGTAGACAGATTCTCCAAAGCCGTTCACCTAGTTCCCCTCACCAAGCTCCCCTCCGCCCAAGAAACCGCTAACCTTGTTATTCAACATGTCATCAGACTTCATGGTATTCCTATTGATATCACATCTGATCGCGGCCCCCAGTTCACTGCCCTATTTTGGAAATCATTCTGCAAATCACTTGGCACCACAGTTAGTTTATCATCAGGTTTCCATCCCCAGACTAATGGCCAGACCGAGCGGGCTAACCAATGTGTGGAAAATGTTTTGAGATGTCTTTGTATTAGGAACCCCTCCTCCTGGAGTCATCAGTTGCCATGGGCTGAATACGCCATGAACAGCCACACCTCTGCTGCCTCTGGCATTTCCCCCTTCAAGGCCTGCCTAGGCTACCAGCCCCCTTTGTTCCCTTCCCAGGAGGAGGAGGTAGCTGTCCCCTCAGCCCGTGAGTTTGTGCGTCGGTGCAGACGCACATGGATAACCACCCGCCAGGCCCTGCTCAGGTCGGTCGCCCGGATGAAGGAGCAAGCAGACAAGAGGCGCACGACAGCTCCTTCATACCGACCTGGGCAGCGTGTCTGGCTATCTTCAAGGGACATTCCTCTCAGAGGTAATGGGGGCAAACTTTTCCCTAAGTTTTTGGGCCCATTCACTATTGAAAAGGTCTTGAGTCCCACTGCGGTTCGCCTCCGTCTGCCCCTGTCTATGAGACGCATTCATCCCACTTTTCACGTGTCCCAAGTCAAACCTGCTGTAACCCACCCCCTGTCCTCTGGACCTGATCCCCCACCACCCGCCCGGATCATCGACGGAGGCGAAGCCTACACGGTCCGTGCCCTCCTGGATTGTCGTCGGCGAGGCCGGGGACTGCAGTACCTCGTCGACTGGGAGGGTTACGGACCGGAACACCGCAGTTGGGTACCGTCACGCCACATCTTGGATAAGGACTTAATCAGAGACTTTCATGCCAACCACCCCAGACCAAGGTGAAACGCCTGGAGGCGTTTTTTAAGAGGGGGGGTACTGTTGTGATTCTGATTCCTGCATGTCATGTTAAGTTCTGTGCCTGGCTCTGCCATGTTAAGGATTCTTGTGTTTAGTGACCACTGCCTGTCTGACTATTCTTAGGATTGTGTTTTGTGTTTTGGTTATTTAGATTACCTGTTTATTTTTCATGTTTAGATCATTTAGTTTCCTAGCCATGTTTTCATTTTCATGCTTTGCACTTTGTCTCCCCTGTCTTGTCAGGTGTGTATCTTTGCTCACGGTCCCTTGTCTTGTGTGACACTCATTCGGGTGATTTATTGGTTTCTGGGTTTCAATCTTCTTTCATTATCTCGTGTTCTTCCTTCCTCTCTCTTTTTCTGTCTTACTAACACATACTAACAGTTTATTGTTTTTGCTCAATACTAATCCACACTAACGTTGTATATTTGGACTAACTTACTAACAAGCACTTGGGATTGTATAGCTGCACTTACTAATTGACTAATGATCTCTCAGCTGTCGCCCTATTCTAGTCTCCGCCTCCTTGCCTATTCCTAATTATCTCTGCTGCTAGTTTCTGTGGATTTCCACTTATACTTTGTGCTTTCCTTTTCTTTTATCTTGGCACTTTAGTACTCCTTAACCGGAGCTGTTGTTTTGTACTTAGGTTTGTCTTGTGATCCCTGTCTGCGTTTTGGCTACGGCCAAATTCATGTAATTAGTTTATCCCTCATGTGTTTCTCCCTGATCATTGTTCCCACTGATTGCACCTGTTCTCCCTGGTCATGTGTTTACCCCGGGTGTGTATATAAGATGTCTGTTTGGTACACTTTCTTGTCAGATCGTTCTCCCTAGTTTTCTCGTGCCACGTTTCTCGCCTTGATCTCTCAGTGTTTATCTTTCTGACTGGACCGTCTTTGATATCGAGCTTTGCCTACTCCCTGTACTTTTGCCGCATTCTTGTTTTTTGACCTCTTTTGTCTGACTACGATTTTTGTGATTGGTGCCCTGTGTATGACTCTGGATTTCGCCCCTTGGATTCTGATTTTGGATTGCGGACATTGTACTGTTGCCAGGGGGTTGGGGGGTTTCCCCCTTCAGAAATAAAGCCTCCTTTTTGCATTTTACTGGTGTTTGCTCTTGGTTCATTTCGTAAATCCTCACAATAACTTTGACAGGGGGAGGGTACAGGACTGGTGTTTCATGTAATGGGAGCCCAGATCAATATTCTTTCTGTGGGCTCAGAATTCCAATCAAATGAACTAATTACCACCGTCAACAACCCAACTGTGTATCAGTTTCAGAGTAAACAATAAAACCGAAAGGCCAAAATAATGGACCCAGTGAAGATGAAGACTTGGAAGGGGGTGACTCTGGCACAGTGTCGGTGTGACATAAACTTTTATTTAAATTTTCAACAACACATTTATTTATTCATTGATTTATTAAAGGCACTTTCAGGGGTAAAATAACAAATACTGAATGTGATCAGAATATTATTAACAGACTGCTGCCTCGCAATAAGGAGGTTCCAGGTTCGGGCCTCTCTGTGTGGAGTTTGCATGTTCTCCCTGTGTTCATGTGGGTTTCCTCACCCAGTAAACTATAGGATGGGTCCAAAAAGAGCAAATTATCCCACAAGGTTCGATTAAAGTATGTCTTATCTTATTCAAATGCTGAGGTAAAAATCACTGCTGGCAACTCTAGGGCTAGAAAATTGATTTAAAATGTTGGAAAAGCATTTAAAAAACTAATTAATAAGATCAATAAGATTCAAACTGGCATGGAAGAGAGGGACTTTAGTGAGAGGGTATAAAGGGTAAAGAGAAAATGACTCAGACTGAGTTAATGTGGACTGAGTCCAGGATCCGTTCATTTAAAAGAGAATCAATCTGAGTTAATGTGGACTGAGTCATTTAAAAGGGCATTTAAAATTTTCTCATTTAAAAGAGAATGAATCAAAATGAGTTAATGTGCACTGAGTTCGGGACTCACCGATTTAAGAGAGAATGAGTCAGACTGAGTTAATGTGCACTGAGTCCAGGACTCACTCATTTCTGGGGAAGTAGCTGATTCTTTTATTTTCATGCCAGAAGTGAAAAATCAAAGATGCAACTTTTTCAACCATACTCTCTCTCTCTCTCACACACACACACACACACACACAGATTGCTTCAGTATTGAACAGTTCTTTTTCCCATCGACTTAGTCCTGCTGTTGTAGCCAAGTGGGTAAACAGTAAATCTTTAAAAATAACCCGGAGCATCCTCTGCCGAAATCTCTGGTTTCATCCATGAAAGAAGCAAAGAAAAAAGGAGAACAAAGGAGAGCATCATGGGAGATTCCAGGTGGAGCGTCGGATGAAAACAAACCAAAAAAATAAATAAAAACAAAGCGAGGAAAATAATGAGAACCCGTAACACACGGAATCCTGAGCAGAACATCTGTTCTGGAATCACATGCTTTAAACGCTTTAGCGGCTGCACCTTTCTGACTGAACTCACAGAATTAAAACACAATCCTGTCTCGCTTTTTAACTTCAGCTTTCCCCTTTAGTTCAGACAAAAGGAGCATAAAAATGCAATGATCCTGCCAGACTGTAAATAGATGGGACGGGTCAGTAAATAAGGTGGATTGATTAGCCAGTTTTGGCCGGAGGTCTTTGAAACGCTATTGCTGTATTGACAGAAGGTAACAACCTGAGTAATGCTTAATGCAGTCCACCTCAATGTTATATTAAATACTGCAATTCAGGTACAGCTCATTAATCAATACTCATCACAATGTTGTTTTAGTGCATTTTTTACATTTTTATAATCTGGCTGAGGTAGTGAAACTAAAATCAGGCCTTTTGAAACCTTAGAGAGATTTTGGGGAATGAAAAGTACATGAGATTTTCAGCCCATTAAAACACAGCTACAGAGACAGAGCAGATTCTGTTTCCTCAATGCAGTGCAAAGTGAAGGATGTTGAAAATATATTCTTAATATTCCTTCTACTTTCTACAATTTTTACAGGCATATTTACTGAACTTAAATAACCTCACACTTTTACTTAGCAAATCTTGAATTCAGTGGGTATTCTCAAAAGTTTAAGAGGTTTTTTTCATAAAGAATTTTGATCCATGCCTTAAGACCAGTGTATTTTCCCCTCTGTTGAAATAAATAGCACCAAACAGAGTAGAACTGAATACAAATCAGCAGATTTTTCAGATGATACAGCAGTGACAGTGGGAAATGGAATGTCTCAACATGCATTTCTAAACTGTGATTGTTTTTGCAGTTTCTTTGACTTCAAGAGCATACAGCACAATGCTATATTTAATGTGATTTTCAGCATTTTGTACCAATTTACACACACACACACACACACACACACACACACACTTATATTTCTGTATTGAGTTCAAGTAGGTATTGGTTGCCCCTGGTCATAATTTTTCTACTGTTAAGCTCATATTAATCAGTTGAGACCACTCTGTCATTTATAAACAGCCTGTATTCCTCAGATGTCGCAGCAGTCCTTTTAACTGTTGTAACATTTTAAAATAAAAGCATTAACTCACCTTCTTGTGTTTTTTCTTTTTTTTTCTTAAGGACTGTAGATCACTCTGAGTGCCAATACTATTCGAAAGCGTTTTATGCAGAGAAAACCTCTGGCTGTGAACTTGAAATAAAGTAATGATGAAATGTATTTATTTATTACCAGTGTGTGACTTAATGGATCTTCTCTGTTCCTTACACAATGAGTCCGCCCAGTTTGTAATAAAATGCATCTGGGTGGTGAATCACAAACTGGATCTGTTTAATGCGGTACAGCATGCATCTGTTTAATACGAAACAGATCGAATTATTTTTCAGTGAGGTTGAAAATAAATCTGTTCGGCGTGTACCAGAATGGATCGGTTACAGAGTTGATATGTTCACTGTGCACTAGACAGGATTTGTGGAGTACATGACAGAATGGCTCTGTTCAATGTATGACAGAATTACTCTGTTTAGAGTGTAATGGAACAAAAGTCTTCAGTGTTTTCACGCAGAATTTGCCCCATATTATCCCAAAGCCCCCCCTCAACACACACACGCACACAGACACACACACACCACTCCCCCAGGGGTGCATCACCGGTAGGTCGGTACCTTTAAGGACCTCATCTGGGCCCTACATCCTCACTCACTCCTCGCAGGTTCTGTTTTTATACTGAAATAATCGGCTTGATCGGCGCACATACAGCGAATCACAGACCCCTACGGCCTGTTTCATCCTCCCTGTGCTTCACTTTCATCATTCAGTGTGTCGAATGGGCTCTAAGCTGAGGAGCTGGAAGGCTAAAACAGAAATGCTAATAAATATAAAAAGCAGACTGCTGGGGTATTTGGAGATGAAAGCACATTAGTGTGAGAATCGTGGGAGGTAGCATCACTCTTACAGAGCACTGACACCCAACCATCGAACTGTGTCATCCGCGCAAACATGGGCTCACTGTTTCAGCAAACACAGTATCTGTGCGTCAACAATGGAACAGGCAGCAACTAATCCTGTGATTATTAAAAACAAACCCAGAAAGTGACTGAGCGTGAATTTTCCATTGTCTCTTAGTGTTTATTTATCTATTTATTCATTAATCTATTAATTAATTCATTTGGGATTCTGAATTGGTCGTTATAAATCAGAAATAACCATTTTTCACTTGGCGGTCTTCACAATCAAGAACCAGTTCAAGGTTTAGCCAATTAAATGTGAAGAGTTTGTTTCAAAAACACAAGAAATGCCAAAATTACAAAAATTGAGATACCATTGAGCGATATCCCTGTACTTCTTACACATGGTGCAAAAATCCATTTTTAGACTTTCATACTATAAAGTGTGTTTTTATTGGTTTAAGTTTGTATTTTTCTATAAAATGCAAAACGTGCCAATATAGAAAAATTTAATTTACTCACGATGAAAAAAATGAATATATTGGATTCTGAAAACAAACTATTCATATACTGTATAAACTGGGTATCATTTTAGACTTTACTGAAACAGAACCTGTGCTTTAATTTAGATAACTCATTGGTCCACTTCAAATGTTTACTGGCAAGTTTCTGTTCATTAGTAATAAAAAGTGCTGTCATATTATCATGCTGTGATCATTAGTCATGAATTTGAAAGTTTTTTTTATGTTAGGATGAAGTTGGGGAGAAATCCAAGCCTATGATCTTTTTTCATTTTAACAACTTAGGGGTGAGGTCTTTTAAGGTTTTCTTGAAAAGCATCAGTGTGACGGCAGTTCTGCAGAAGGTCATGAATACTAATGCTTCAATTCTACAGCAACCATTCGCTCTGCTAATAATCAGCTACAGTGTGTAACTTACACATAATCCAGTTAGTACAGAACATTTACTGCAATGACCTTACCAACATGGCTGTAAGAGTTTAATCTATAACAAGACAATTATTTTTAAAATTATAATCAAAAATAAACAAAATACAAAACTCTAATAATGTCTATCTACCAGCTATTAAATGTTGTTATTTCTAATCATTATCCATCTTCACTCACTGCGAGGTAAGGATGTGACTTTTAAGCATTTTTAGCACTGGGGCCTTCAATTGTGAATGCAAATACTGCAAGTGGAAGTGCAATATGCTGTTTTTATTATTATTATCATCTCTACGCTTCCGAAAAAACGAGGAGATCTTGTAATACAGTTTGGCGTCTGTCCGTCTGTCTGTCCGTCCGAAACTAACTCCTTCTAGGCCGTTGGATCAATCAACCTGAAACTTTGGTGTGTGTAAGGTAGTGACCCAGAGGGGAGCACAACGTGTTTATAATTTAAATTCATTTCTTCTTCTGGCCACCAGGGGTCTTTTTGTGAAAATGGAAAAATGGTCATAAGTTCCTTATGCATTGAGCTAGGGCGCTCAAATTTTTATGGGATGTGCCTGGGATGACCTTTCAGCACATATTTGATGGGTTTTTGATTTGACCTCATTTTGACCATTTTCGAGGTCAAATGGCATCAGGTCTGCCAATCATTGAAAAGGATGGCACGTTTTATTATTACTCAACGTAGAAGGCTGCAAATTGGCATAAATACGCATCTTGGTGTTAGGACCTGCGTGCCAAAAATTGCCACCCTGTGATTCATATTTCGGCCACTTTTGGGCTTTCTGTGAAAAAAGGAAAAATGGCCATATCTACCTTATGCATTGAGCAAGGTCGCTCAAATTTTTATGGGAGTGTATGGGATGACCCTTCATCACGTATCAGACAAGTTTTTGATTTGATCTAATTTTGACCGTTTTCTAGGTCCAATGGTGTCAGGTGTGCCAATCGCTGTACCGTACGTCCTTTCCTTTATTTATGATTTATTGCCCTCAACTGACACTCATAAAGTACTCTTTCCAACTAACCAACTATATCACATTGCTGTAACTCTGATCAGTATCAGTGCTTTGTCACTGCAACGAGCAGATTATCATTTGTACAGCAGAAAGCCAGTTCAGTGAATTGCCCTCTGACACATTACTTCTACTCCCATAACATTCGTTGCGTAGCGCGGAGATTTGTGATGGCGCGCCATCGACATACGTCTAGTTTATTTGATTTATTTATTTTTGACAGTATTAGCTTGTCATGTACATCATATTCTCCAGATTCTGATTTTAATCGAGCACAGTGGTAGTTCAGGCAGGCCACGGAGTCACGCCCAGCTCACAAGTCGGCCTTCAATAGTGATGGTACCAATCGCAAGCCACGCCCACATCAGCTGACAGCTCACCTGATTCCTTGCAGGCACTCAATTGGCGAATCATAATCAAGGTGTCCTATATAAATATGCTCTGCCCGCCGACTACTGCTGCTTTCTCTGCTCATTTCACGACCCCCCTCCATCCCCAGCTCCTGTGCATGTTTTTTTCTGTCTTAAGTCAATGACGACACAGTCACGGATGGCTCGGCCTGTTCTGTACCCCAGGGGGTTTACTGCTGCTCTCTCCGCCCACAGCTGTCAGGCGTATGCATGGAACGGCAGGTTTTTAGCTCTACCTGCCTACTGGCTTCACATGTATATGTGTGGTAGGGCGGGAAGGCCCCAGAACAGAGGCATCCCACCAAAATCAAATAAAGCAAGTAAATTCGCTGAGAATAATATAATTTGGAGATTTTGACAAAGCAGACCTGATTGAATGGTGTTTTTTCAGGAAGCGGTATGTAAGGAGGCTGATGATTTAAGAGCCTGACTGCTTCTCTCCAGACTGGGGAAGATTATTTTTAAGAGAGAGTGAGTGTGAAATTAAGCTCAGATTAAATGAGCTCGTCCCCCATTAAAGCACATGGTGGAATTCAGCTGCATTTAAACCAATCAGCAGTGAGTGGCCGGGTGCTGATGGTAATGGGGACTCGAGTAGATGAGTCGCCTTGTTTTTTATAATATAAATGCACAAGATCCATTAAGTTTAATGATGAGAACAAGTCATTCTGACCCTGTCCCAGGGCTCTCATTCAGCCCACAGTCTGCTAAAGCTGGGCCCAGGTCTGTCATGCACAAGGCTCAAATACGTCAGAAAACACAAAACCCCTCCACGCTCCAGAGTTCTGCTCGGTTCTGTTCTGATGCTCTCATTCTCTTGCAGTTGATTGGACGACGCTGAAGAAACATGAGTTGACGATGGAAGTCATTTGTGGGCTTTTCAAATATCAGGGCAGAAATCAGCAGAGCAGCTGTTAATAAGTGATAATGCTAGGAATTGTGTCCAGGCGTCGCAGTTTAGCTCCGCAGATTAGCAAAGTTTTTTTCATCATTGAGAAAAGAAGTTTTTTCTTTCTAATTTACCTCAAAAAAAGGCAAAAAATGATACTGACAGTTGTTTTTGCTCCTCTTTAAGTTTTTTTTTTTTTTTTAATTAAGTGGGTCTTGAATAATGTTTGTTCTGCTGTCTTTAGAAGTAATCCTTTCTTTGAAAGCTTAAAAACGTCTGTGTGTTTCATGGGCTGTGAGTAGTTTCTGTGGCAGCTGAAGGATGTTTTAAAGGTGACCCATCACAAGCCTCCATATTCCGGTGTTAACCGCTCCGATATAAACTGTTTTAGTTGCAGTCTCCACTTCTCCACGTGAGTGTGCGAGCTTCAGGGAGGACAGTGTTGAATTCTGGAAGCCTGAATGTGTATCTCATGCGGGAATGTACCAACACTTCCTGTTTAATTAGTGCATCCTGTACTTCCTGTGTAATTATTGCAACCCCTCTCAACTTCCTGGGTGAATCGTGTAACCTCAGTCCACTTGTGATCAGTGCAGCTGTTCTTTACCTCCTGTCTGATAAGTTTACCCTTTCTCTACTTCCTGTGATAATTATAATCTCTCTCTACTTCCTGTGGAATTAGCATAACTTCTGTCCACTTCCTGTGTGATAGGTGACTGCTCTCCCTATTTCCTGTGTTATTTGTGTAGCAACTCCCTCATCCCTGCACTATATGTGTGACTGCTGTCATCATTATTGTCCATGTTAAACATGCTCTTTTGGTTCTTGAGTAAGAATTCACACTGAGCGTTCTCCCATGCTAAGTATACTGGCCTCTTTCAGGGAGGTGACGTTCTAGATGCTGTTTAGTTTGTAAAATGTAGCAATTATCAAAATTCCTTGACTGTGTTTATTTAAAACTACATTCTTGCCCTTTGAGCTCTCTAGAGAACTGTAATACTAAGCCAAAGCTAAAACATAAAATAATTAAAAAAAAATTTTAAGTAGAAAAATTATTTGAAATGCATTAACATGGGGGCGTGCAATAGTTTTCTTTTTTAATATCCGTAAAATACATCTGTGGCAAATAAATAAATAAATAAATAAATAATTTTCTGTCTAATTAAAAGATTACCCTGGTGAAATCTGCACAGGGGAGTTACAACTGAGATGAAATTAATTGCACTTGTTACACATCTGTTTGTAATATAAGTAAATAAATATCTGCCAGTTTGAAGAATGCAGGACATGTCATATATTGTGTAATAAGCATCACAGAATGAATAAATCTGAGGTCCTGAAAGAGCAGGAGAGAGCACACTGCTTCTGGAGATGACGACACACTCATCCTGTTCCCTGCTGCAGTAAATCAGAGAACAGGAGTTCTGAAATATGAAGAACTGCATGAAATATTGATAATTCCCACCATTTTTGCATGTGAGGGTATCAGGTAATAGCCTGTGCAGTGTTTGAGCAGAGACTGGGACCTAGAGGGGCTTTGAATGGGGTTTTTCACTTGAGTTCTTCAGTGTAAGCTCACTCAAAAAAATGAAAAGTTAGATTCACTTAATAATGTTATGTCAACTGGTTTCTAGAAATTGCTTTCCGTAACCTTTATTTGACTTCAAGATGTTTGGCCAGTTTAATTAACTGCATTGAGTGGAATGTACTTAACTCAATTTTGTGAAATCAGTTGACATAACATAATTAACATTTCTTTTTTTTGAGTGCTCTAACCTGCCCTTGGTTGAACCACTTGGAGTGGAGTGAATATCACAATATAGCAGTGCTATGGGAACAAGCCATTCAGCTGGATAATGCTAATCATGTTCCTATCAGTAAAGTATGCCTGAACCTTTCTGAAATAATAAATAAGAATAATCACACCAGCCAGTATTTTATTCACAATAGAACAGAGATAACATATCAAATGTTGAAACTGAGAAATTTTACAATTTTATCCACAAAATGAGCTCATTTCAAATGTAATGGCTGCTACAGGTCATAAAAAAGTTGGGCATCTGGGCATTGAGGAGACAAGTTTCTTGAGTTTAGCCATTGGAATTTGATCCCATTCTTGTTTCATACAGGCTTCCAGCTGCTGGAGAGTTTTGGGTCTCCATTGATGGACTTTTTGTTGAATTATGCACCAAATGTTTCTCAATCGGTGAAAGATCAGGACTGCAGGCAGGCCAGTTCAGCACACGGACTCTTCTACTACTGTGATGGTTCTGCCCTGCAATTCCTCCCTTTCCTGCTGTCTTCACCTCCACTTCAACGAGCCACACCTGTATGTGGTATTTAAGCGCTGCACTGCCAGTTTGGCAGATCACAGGCATCCAGTAAAGGTCTTTGGCCTTGTCCCTTACGCATAGATATTTTTCCAGTTTCGCTGAATCTTTTGATGATGTTTTGCACTGTCGTGATGAGACCTTCAAAGCCTTTGCAATTTGATGTTGAGGAACATTGTTTTTAAAGTATTCCACAATTTTTTTACACAAGCCTTCACTGGTTGGAGAGCCTCTGGCCATCTTTACTTCTGAGAGACTCAGCCTCTCTAAGGCATCTCTTTTATAGCCAATCACGTTTCACACGTGATGCCAGTTAAGTTTTAATTATTTGCCTGATGCCAGTTAATTTAATTAATTAAATATTTTAATTTTAAATTACTTGCTTACGGTGGACCGAATCCCTGTATGCCACACTCACCAATGGCCCAAAGATTAAACGCCAAGAAATGGTTTATTTCATTAATATCTGCAGTTTACTCTTGGGTCACTTTGATTTTCATGCTATGATCATTAAGTTGGTAAAAAAAAAAGAAAAAAGAAAAAAAAAAGACAGGAATTTAAAAGAGAAGCTTGGGCAGTTCCAAAAAACAATTTGCTTGGAGACTTTATAAATGCAGAAACAAATAAATAAAAAAAAACTTTAATTAGTCAGATAAACTCAGTTGTGTGGATTTCGACCGCTGAATGCTAATGAGTGATTGGGCATGGGTATAATTGCAGCAATGAGAATTAGAAAACATTGAAAAAAGGATTCATGTTGACCAGGATAATTGTGCCGGCAATAAACACCTGTTTGATAATGTTTAGTTTGACTTCTGTATGTGTGTATGGAGAAGAGTGACTTGTTTCTCATATGGGGGTAAACAGAATATCTGACGCACCCCTAAAAAATGGCTTTAACTTTCAGGCCTAAACCACAATTACACAGCTAACAATAAAGATATCTAACCTGTGGCACTTTGCTCAGTAAGTCCCCAAAACAAGATGAGGATACTAACAAATTTCCAAAAGGGCCAAATAGCAAAGTCAGTGTCTGAATAATAAGCGCCTCGGTTACAAAAACGGCTAAATTATTTCCCCAATCATATCACCAGGTGCACAGCCAATTATCCATTACAAGCCTTTTCAATGAAGACTGTCCTTTGTGACATCACAAGAGGAGGGGGCACCTGGAATAATGCAGGACCTGGATAACTGGTTGGCTTAAGTTGATCAGACCCTCTCGTCTCTGTGACTTCATCAAGTGACGACACAGAGAAACATATTTTGAAATGCCTTGTAATTGCTAATTGGACCAATTGGGCTGTGCACCAAGTGAAATAATAGGGCACCTTTAAAAAGTAAAATGTTACCCCAAAGTACGCCACACAATAAAATACAGCAACAGTAAAACAGAGCTGTGGTCGTAAAGCTCTCCGACAGGGACAGATGGACAGTTGGCAGGACAGAGACTGAAAACCACAGAAATTTCGCTCTAACATCAGCACTGAATGAATATATGCTGAGCCAGTCTCAACAAAAACAGTGTGTTCTGAGTTTCACACAGCTGGTGTTTATAGTAGTGTTTCTAATGATTTGTAAGTCACAGGCACTTATACTACAGGCTTTGACATCCTGCGGTATTCTGTATGTCAGATTATCCAAACCGCATTCAGGAAGTGAGGGTACAGGCTTTCATTCCAGCCAAGCAGTTACAGATCTGATCATACTAATCACTCCAACTAATCAAGGCCTTTCTTTCTTAGGACAGCTAAGTTGAGAACACTGGATAACAAAGCTGCTAAATTGTATGGTTTACCTACAATAGCCCTAGCAGAGAAAAGCATGTTTATGAATGACCAAGCACAGAGGAACTGCATATGCAGGCAAAACACACAAGGTACATCCTAAATCTTCAGTAAAGAAACCATTTTGTATAAACAGAGAAAAGATTTATTTTAATTTAACAGGATATTTTCACAAGAATGTGAAACACTGTTGGTCAAGACAGAAATCATCTCAGTTTAAATTTAAAAGAAAAATAAATCTTCAAGCCCATCGCTCAAACTCTTCATCTTTGGAACATCCATTCAGATTAGCCTGCATGATGGATTGTTTAAGTTTTGTTTTTAGATGATGGAGATAATATTTATTATCAGGAGGACTTGCTAAGACTGAAGATACCACGGAACTTTCTGATCAAAGTTCTAATGACTGTGAGTTATTATATTCTGAGTCTGTAAATCTGGTTTAACAGTTATAGTCATCCAGAACTTGCACACATACACACACAGGCAGACACTCACATACACACGCATGCGCACACACGCACACACACACACACACACGCACACACAGACACACAAACTCACACACACACACACACACGCGTACATACACATGCACACACACAAAAAAACACACACCACAATTCACAGGCTGCTCTCCAGTGAACGGGTCCATGATACACTGTAGTAATGTCATCATGTTAATTACAAGCAGAAAATGAATTCATTAATCATCTGTTCCATATTAGTTATACCAACTCGTCACCACCAGTGCAGCCATTACCATTTTTAAAAATTGCTCCCAGTGTGCTAAACTTATGCTTTGCTAATATTCCAGCAATATACACACAGTCAGCAGCATCTCTTTCTGTCACAGCTTCTGACAACAGCTGGTTGGTACAAGAGACTAAATAATGCTCTGTTCCGCAGTCGTGGTTCGGCTGTACAGCAGATGCACAATAAAATCACCTGACCAGTGCATCTGAGCAAATGGGTAAATGTCTTAGCAAATATGCGCAACTTAGTTCATAAGATACATCTATTGCCTTCTTTGATTTGATGAGGAGTAGTTTAATGCCTGAAAGTAAATGAACTGTGTTAATGAGATGAGATGAATTGTTTTGAGATCATATATTCGTAAAAGCAGCTGTAAAGCTTAAAAAGAGGGGTGTTTGTTTATAGACACAAAGCAGTCGGTGCATCTAAATAGGTGTACAGTCACACTCAGAGCACAGTTAGGAGCTCATTTGCACTTGCTGAGGGGTATTGAATGGATTTGTTTGTGTAAATCCTGTTTAATGCTCTGCACCGCTGCTGAGACTTTGAGATGCGGAGCAGCAGTGTCACTCTTTCTGTGGGACAAACCCAAAACTGCCACAGCACACTGGCGCTACGCGCAGCATGGGGAGAGTCTAACGCTGCACTGGAGCTGTACTGGAGCTGTACCAACGTGCAATGGAGCTGTACCAGAGGTGCAATGGAGCTGCACTGGAGCTATAATGCAGCTGCACTGGAGCTGTACTGGAGCTGTACTGGAGATGCACTAGAGCTGCAATGGGGCTGTACTGGAGCTGCAATGGGGCTGTACTGGAGCTGCACTGGAGATGTACTGGAGCTGCACTGGAGATGTACTGGAGCTGTACTGGAGATGCACTAGAGCTGTACTGGAGCTGCAATGGGGCTGTACTGGAGCTGCACTGGAGCTGTACTGGAGATGCACCGGGGCTGTACTGGAGCTGTACTGGGGCTGCACTGGAGATGTACTAGAGCTGTACTGGAGCTGCACTGGAGATGTACTGGAGCTGCACTGGGGCTGTACTGGAGCTGTACTGGGGATACACTGGAGCTGTACTAGAGCTGTACTGGGGCTGCACTGGAGATGTACTGGAGCTGCACTGGGGCTGCACCGGAGCTGTACTGGGGCTGTACTGGAGCTCTACTGGGGCTGCACTGGAGCTGCAATGGGACTGTACTGGAGCTGCACTGGAGCTGTACTGGAGATGCACTGGGGCTGTACTGGAGCTGTACTGGAGCTGCACTAAAGCTGTACTGGAGAAGCACTGGAGCTGTACTGGAGCTGTACTGAGGCTGCACTGGAGATGTACTGGAGCTGCACTGGAGATGTACTGGAGCTGCACTGGGGCTGTACTGGGGCTGCACTGGAGATGTACTGGAGCTGCACTAGAGCTGCACTGGAGCTGTACTGGGGCTGTACTGGGGCTGTACTGGAGCTGTACTGGGGGTGCACTGCACTGCACTATTATGAATATTATTATTGATTATGAGGAAAATCTAGTGACTTTAGGAGTGTGTGACTCATTCATCTTCCACACCAGGCCTGTTCCTCCCTGCAGTTTCATGAGGGAGTTACACTGACTGAAATGTGAGAAATGTGCCTGTTATCACAAAGAATAATCCGGATCAGTGCTGCCCCATGTGTCATCACACGGAGACCAGGAAACAACAGGCTGGAGAGAGGCGGGGAGGATGAGGTCACTGTGGGGGCGGGGTCAGTGAGGGGGTGGGGGGTGGAGTCAGTGAGTGCGTGCACACGAGACAGAAGCACGACAGGACCCACATGAACAGCACGGCGATAAAGCAGTCATGGCACAGAGCCAGTGATTTGTCTCCCGTAATGTTCTGTCCCGCTAGAGGGACAGACCCAAACTCCCTTCCGAACCTTGATTCCTGCGGGAAGACGGATAATTCCTGTGGAGGTTTTTTTGAACTTGATTGTTTTATGGATGCAGAGTGGGCTGTGAAGCATTCTACTCCCATATGCCCTCTGCTACACTTACGAACTGTCAAATCTTTAGACGGTTGCCTGCCAGCTTCTCTAATTACAACTCAGGTCTCTGCAGGACTAATCATGTTCATTCCCTTTGGTTGCCATTCTGAGGAGGTCTGATTTTTGTTTTTCCTGTTGTGTTAGGGCACTCATGGTTACGGAAAACTAAGCCTCACATCCGTTGGGGTAGTCAGACTAGCCCTATTGTCCAGTGGGGCGCTAATTGTAGATCCCACTCTAGGGAGAGTTTGATGTGTTGTTCCGGGCATCAACCTATAGGGGGGAGGCGGATGGCGCGAGTGATTCTGCCGAGTTTGTCTCATACAGCCCTCCTAGTCGGGAGGAGGAGGCGATGGAGGGGTTGGAGTGGGATCCTCAAATTGACTGGCCGCAGCCGGAGGATGAAAGTGATTTGGAGGATCTCTCTGACTGTGATTCGGTCATGGATATGGCAAGTCCCGAACAAGTGGAGAGTTTGGGGGCTGTTTTGAATTTTGATCTGCCTCCTAATGTTCCTAGTAATTATGCTGATCTCGCCAAGGTTTTTGGTAAACAACGAGCCTCGACTTTACCTCCTCATCGCCCATACGATCCCCACCCTGGTAATACCCCTCCTCGGGGTTCACTGTACTCGCTGTCAGGGCCTGAGCGTAAGGCCATGTGAGAATATATTCAGGAGGCTCTAGCTCATGGTTTCTACATCCCTGACCCCATTTAATCAGTTAATCAACACAGAGTGGAACACGGCAATGTATGAGCCAACGAATGAACTGCTCAAATTCATCTTTCCTGCAGTCGTTTGCATGTCGTAATTAGCTGCGTGCACTGTAATCAACAGCTGTGGCAACAGAGCCATCAGTCTACCCTAATTGCCTAGGATAGGGTGAAAGCATTTTGCAGTGTTTTTAAATATTCATAATTTCATACCATAATTAGTGAAGTTGCACAAACATGTAAAGCACAGCCCCTTGGTTTGCATGGTAATTAGCAAGCTGAGGTAATCTTCTATGGTCCAGCTGCAATTAGATTGGTTTCCACATAAAGAGGAGCATTACTTGGGAGTGAATATGACTCTGGAGCTCCTCGCGAAACAAGTTCTCAGTGAGATGCTGTTATGGGTCTCCTCTGTTAGCTGCTTCGTTAATTCAATTTGCACAACATTGCAAGTGAACTCAGTGTAATGAGGAGGCAAGTGAAGCAGGCAGCGCGGCGCAGAACCCTGTACATAAAATTCATGTGACAAAAACACAGATAACAATGACAATGGCTGCCGTTTTCATAGTTTATTATTCAAATCCGCTTCGACTGTGCCGCCCATGCTCCACCGAGTCAATTAATTTCAGTGCCATTTATCAGAAAACGCAGCTCAAACTCTGGCCTTGATAATTTCACACCTTAAGAAAATAAACAGTCGTGAACGTTCCAGAAATGAGAAATAAAAAGACATATTATGTTGATTTTAAGAGGGTACAGAGATGTCTCTGCCACTGTCAGCACCCTGGGATGTTAAGCGCATCATTAAGCGTGCCGGCATACTTAAAAACCGCCGGTTTGCACAGGTTTGGAGTGGAGGTGGACCTGAAAAGCATTGTGTTGAAACTCAGAACCATATCTTGTTTACGCTTTCCAGGAGGGTTAAATACTCCCGACAGGGAGCACCGAGGAGGATTCTGAATGCCAGGGAAGGCACGTAATTAACAGGAGAAATGCAAAAGCCACACGGCGGCTCAGGTTAGAGATTCCTTGAGTGTAAATATTGATGCCATCCATGCTCTTTTCACCGTATAAAACATTTATGTGAATTAAATGAAGGCAAAATATAGATCTTATGGGGTGACTGTAATGAATGGCTGTAGCCAGGACAAATCATACTCTAATTGTCAAATATATCATTCATGTCAGATATAATCTACCCTCCTAATAACACCATGGACCCATGAACCCCCCCCCGCATGGGCGGCGCTAGGGTGGTGCTTGCTGGGGCTATAGCACCAGCAGAGATTTCAATGGCACCACCAAGAGAATTGCTGAGTTTTCACATGTAAACTCTGGCTATACTTTCTCTGTATATTTTTGGAGTAATTAACTCTGCTCTGGTGGTCTGAGGTCAGATCCACTCTCCACCTCTTCTGTTGTAAGTTCGGTTTGAGCCGCATATAGATCCCCATAGAACCTACATTCCTGACACCTTACGCTCGAGTGAAGCATCTGCCCCAGCAGCGTGTTCACCTGGAGGTAAAATTCACTTGCAGACTCCCATTCCTTTTTTCGCCAACTTTAACATTACATTTTCATAAACACTTGCGCTTGAGTCGTGTTATTTTGGTATCGCTGTGCAAACAGAGCAACATTTTGTCTCCCTGAATAGGCGATGTGCTTCTTTAGGGGAAAGAGGCACACTCGCGAAATGGAAGACCAAAAAAGAGAATCGGTAACCACGTTAACGTGACCGTGGCTGTTAATGACTCCTCGAAAAGAAAATTGCTTTTAAGTCTTTGTTGTTATACAAAATGTTGATGAATGTTGGTATATGCTATAAAATCACTTCCTGGTTTCTTCACTTCATTATACCCGGGTTGAGCACTGCAACCACAAATACCCGATGATGTCGTTTAGGCTCACTAATGCCCTCACCGTGTTCCAGACCATCGTAACTGATGTCCTCCAAGATAGTTTGTCTGTGTTTACCTAGATGATACATATACTGTTTTTTCCTCAAACATTTTAGGATCATATCCCTCATGTCGATTTAGTCATTCAAAAGCTCCTGGAGAACCAACTGTATCGTAAGCTGAAGAAATGTGAATTCCATTGCACCACGGTCTCCTACCTTGGGTTTGTGGCGATTTATGGTGCCCAGGAGATGGATCGGCAGAGGATACATGCTGTACTGGATTACCCAAACCCAAAAGAGTACAAGCAGCTGCAAAGGTTTTGTGGGTTTGACAACTTTTACTGGTGACTCATTTGAGAGTACTCCTTTGTTGCTGCTCCCTTTACCAAGCTGATGCCCACGGAAATTCCCTCCACATGGACCCCTCAGGTGGTCTCCTCCTTTAAACACCGAAAGAGGAAGTTTTTGACTGCTCCTATTCTCAGGCTTCCTGATCCCCAGCGCTAGTTCACAGCGTTGGTTGATCCCTCTGATGTGTGCACTGGAGTTGTCCTCTTGCAGGGAGCTGACAATGTTCAATTACATACTTCTGCCTATTTTCTCATTGATTGTCTACCGCAGAGAGGAACTATTCCATGGGTGACTGGGAGCTGTTGGTGGTGAAGCTGGCCTTCGAGGAGTGGAGGCACTGGAAACAGGAGTCCCGGCTTCCCTTCCTCATCTGGACGGACCCTCGCAGCTTGGAGTACCTCTCTGTGGCAAAGAAACTGAATCCCAGGGAAGCTCATTGATTCCTCTTCTTTGCAAGATTCACCGTATAATTTCTGGATTTTAATTCGCAATTCGTGTCTACAACCAGTCTGTATGTCCTAGAACTAACTCTTTTTCTTTATTAAGTGAAACATGATTAACTATAGCAAGATACAGAAGCACTCCTCTTCGTAAATACTAACAAGCTCCCAAGCCTATTCAGGGTCCAGGATTGAGGCTGTGTTCAAGTTAACCCAGTTCAAGTCCACTCCTTTGTCCAGTTTAATAGCAACAACATCCCATACCTAATTTGTGGTCCAGGATTGGGACTGCATTCTTGTTAACCCTGTCCAAGTATCTTTTTCTGTCTAGTTTGGTAGGAACAAGCTCCCGATTCCTCTATGGTCATGAGGATTGGAACCAGGTTTCCATCAAGCTACTCCATCCTCTGGCGAAGTGTGGACTCCGCCTGGCTGTTATCCTGGACAAACACTGGAAGGAGATTAGCGTTACCCTGCTTCACCCACAATATCTGCGCTGAACTGTGTCCTCCTCCTATTCTGGGTTCTGTCCCACTGTTACTGTTAACACATATTACTACTGGATCGTTCTGTGCTTCCACATTAGACTCCTGGTCGGGATCATGACAGTGTGAATTCTGCACCCAGACATAGTTTACTGTGTGTCTTGTCAGAACTATGCTACATAACTCCCATTACCATCTTTAAGTCTTTATTGAAAATGTAATGAGATATATGATATTTAATATAAACTGACACCATTTGTTATGCAGATGTTATGTTATGTCATGTGACACCTCTTATGTCAAGTACATACAAAGGGTGGAAAAAAACATTGGAAGGGCAACAAAGAGGGCTTCAGAACTGCCACGACACAAGTGTCTGTTTAGGTTTTCAATATTAGCATTAATTAGCGGCATATTTCAGCCTGAAAAGGATCTGACCAGCAGCACTTTGCTGGGTTTGTCTCAAAGCAAGATGAAGATACTAAGTGGTCCAAAGAGGTGAAGCAGCTAGTGTCGATACAAAAAGGACAAAATATTAAAAATATTAGTCACTGTTAAAAATAATGTCACCATAATGTCACCAGAACTGAAACAGCAATAAATAACCATGACGACCATTCAAAGCTCTCTGACAGTTAAAAATAAACACTTGGAAGGATTTTTTTCATTAACACAATTACTGCTTTTTAAAAATCACAGTAGTACTGCACCAATCAGTATGTGAACTAAGCTGAACAATACAGAAGGCTGTGAGCTCCTAAAGCTGCTACTGCAGCAGTGTCTTAGATCATAAAACCCCCTGTATATGATGACAGCATTATGTCTCCTCGCTTCAGGGCATTCAAGTTAAGTTTTCTGGTTTGAGGTGAACGTGACATGAGGCCTCGAGGAGATGCACTGGCTGAATTAGTTGCATTTGCATTATCGCCTCCTGCTGGCAGTGTCAGGTCCTGACTGATGAGGTGTGACCCTGAATTTTAAGAGAAGTTTCTGGAAATGGGTCCACTGGCTGTGAGCAATAAAGACAGCGATTAAATTGCAGGCTTCTGACGCAGTCTATGCAAATTTACTCTTCACTAAGACAGTTTGTCTGCTGTTTATAGAAGACATGTTTTTGCACTGCTAATTAGTGTCAGGAATCTTGTGTTCCCAGCTCTTACTCAAACCTCGGGGGTTGATTCAGGTAACCGTCAAACTTGCCAGTATGGTCCTTTGTTTATGGTGGAGAAAAGAACAAGCTATTTGTTTAAGTGTAAATCAAAGCCTTTGGCAAGCTCACCGGCTTTTTCTATCGGCAGAAATACAGTCCCGAGGCCTCAGTGTGCGGCAGCCACAATTACATGTTACAATGGCAATCATGCATGGTGACTGTATGTCGACTCGGGAAAAACCTGGCTGCAACCCAACACGCAGTAAAACTCACCTGCTCATGATCGATCTATCAGCGCTGCCTCGG
Organism: Gymnothorax reevesii; assembly: GCA_029721435.1. Taxonomy (NCBI): domain Eukaryota; kingdom Metazoa; phylum Chordata; class Actinopteri; order Anguilliformes; family Muraenidae; genus Gymnothorax; species Gymnothorax reevesii. The sequence goes on along the minus strand of CM056574.1, from coordinate 8,516,158 downwards.
TGACATATGGCGTCTGTTTACCGCACTAACTGCATGCATTCATATCAGAAAGGTGCGGACGATTTATCAACAGATTCCGCATTACGTGCCAATTAACTTCTAATCTGCAGAAATGTGTGTAATAAGAACGAAGGACCCTAAAAAATATTGTGTCGGTGCGGCTATTCGAGCGTAAAATATGCTAAAAATGAGTGTTCACAGCCGCGCAGTCTGGTGGGCATTGTGTTGATGGAGCTGTTTCCTTGTCTTTCAGTCTGATTAACTGCGCATGAAACATGACAATAATGGTGATGGGGAAAAAAGAAAAGTGGGAAACAAATGGCAGAATCTAAAAACAAAAGGATAATTTGTGTTCTTTTTTTTCTGGCTTGAGTAGAATGAATGAGAAAAACAAGGTTCAATTTTGTCGTTTGCATAATTAATGTGATTGTGTGGCTAAAAACAATGTGTAATTTGTCAGACACATAAGGGACCTATGAATTTGCCCAACAGGGACTGTGTGGAGATGTGTACAGCCAGTTCAGGACATACTTGGTTATAAAGGTCTGACGTCCACGGTTTTCCTAAAATGCTCTCATCACTTTAGCCATTTCTTATTCTCGAATCGAAGGATAAGTAGGGTCTGCATTTAACCTGAAGATCACTGCAGAAGATGCTCTCCTGTATTTGGAGACACAGTGGTCAAGGGAACATTTTTACCCATCTGCCTGAGGACAACTGTTTATTGAGCAAAGTGCCGAGTTCAGCATTCAAATCCAATCCTGATTTTCCATCCTCCCTGGTACTTAAAGGAACACGGTCACAACATGTGCATGCAAAAGCTTCAATGATATGGGAAGATTTGCAATGCTCAAAAGCTCATGTTACTGCGATAATATTGTGGACATTTTTTACTTTTGTTGTGAGAAAAAATTCATGCAGATTTACTTGGAACTAATAGCGACAAATGTGGAGACAATTCCAGTGGAGGCAACTCTGGTAAAGTTTTCTTTTCATTGCTGAAAATTTTGTGGTCTTAGATTCCTTCCTTTTAAAACTTAAACTAACCAGGGAATTTATTTATCTTGAAAGGGAGAGAGAGAGAGAGAGAGAGCGAGAGAGAGAGAGAGAGAGCTCTTGCTGCACAAAGACAGCAGGTTAAAGCAGTGAGGGATGCACATGTAAAGGAAATAAAGGTCAAGTGTTGCTCTCTTTGCCGTTGCAGGACCACAGCAAAACCTGTAAAAACTCAAACCAGCCGCGTCCTGTTTGAAATCACTCTCCATAAAGTTAGAGGAATGCCAATCATTATCAAATAGAGTTAATGTGCACGTTAGGACTATGAAACAAAAATAACAGCAAAAAAATTTGAAACAATACCCAAATATTAATGGCAAAATAGCTGAAATATTCTTCAGTGTGCGGATTGCAATGATAACATTTGATCCTCCAAACTCTTCGCATCACTTGAAAACTTAAAGGCTGTATCAGCGATATGACATCACTATTGTTGACAGCTAAAACACAACAGAGCTGCTCGCCCCTCCCCTTCAGAAGCTTGGAACATGAACGCGTTTTTCGAAGTGAAACTTCGCGTCTTTGCATTGACTTTGAAAGTAATCTGTTATGCGTCTGGTGTGACAGCAGCTTAAGAATGGCTAACTCAGCTGGGCAAATGGTCGTGTACAGCTCATTGTGATAAACGCCCGGTAGCAACAATGACGACCATTGCCAGATGATAAATTTACACCGTTAGTGCTAGCTACAGCAAGGTACCTGAGAAGTATCTTAGTTCGGCATTACAAATTATTAACAACCTCACACAGATCACCATTTTTAGCTAAACTTATCACGCGGTTATACATTCATCGACAAATTTCAACTCTGAGTACTAACCAGAGAAAAAATGTTATTACATGAACACAAACTCTGGTTTAATCAGACAGAATTAGCAAACTCACTAGCTTCCCAACCGAGAGTTAGCTAAGAGGAAATATTGATCTCTCTACTGTTTGATTCATTCTGACTTGCATGATCTATGCAAGATAGCCTTACAAAAACAATACACAAGCTTCCCTCAATTTTGCTTGGGATGAAAATTTACAGTTCACATCCAGCTGAGTTAACACCAGCTCTACTCACTACTCACCTCAAGTGGAAACAAGGCGCACTGTGCGGCAGAATTACAACCATTCAACTCCCAGAATTCTCTCCAGCTTTGATATGCTTTCCCTATGTTTAATCGGGACTTCGCATAGCTGCGATCACGTTCCTTTTTCCTCGACATGCACTCGTTTGAGCGTCTCTTTTTAGGTTTAACTCCCACCATGCTTCACTCGGCCGCCTCGGTAGTGCCACTGCCAGTTCATTTCGTTGTTAAGTCCCACCAACTTGTCGTGCAACAGGACGGAACTGGCGCAGACGACCAACCCCTGCCCTCCGATTCGTTGGAACACTTTTGTTGATGTTTGGGGACACGGGTAGGTCCCCTCGAGTTTGTGTATCATTCTCAGTATCTACCAGTTGGCCTACAGAGACCGCAGTTTTTCACCACCCATGAGAGGAGCTGCCAACAGTTTGTGACAAAAAAATCTCCTGTACGAGACAAATTATGTTTTGGCTCAGAATCGCTGATACAACCTTTAAGGAGAACTATTTTAAGCCAAGATTAGCGTGGTTACGTGTCGTGATAGTGCTACTTTAATGGAAGAATCGGAGCTGCTGATTGGTCAGACTCTCTTCCCAGATAAAGAGAGGGTGTAAATTCAGTTCCCTGAGGACTGTGATTTGAGGAACAGGAGCAGACTGAAAGTCTTCGGCTTTGAAACACAATTAAATTCAAGCGCCTGTTTTGACTGCTTTAAGATAAAAGATCATGATTTATTCATGAGCTAGATTGAGGTCAAATGTGGTTTTAAAATTTTATCAAGTACAAATGGAACATACTATAGGCACGCTTTCCTAAGTCTTCTTGCACGAGAAGCGATATTCACAATCAACGGCATTAGACCCTTAAAGAATAATAATAAATACAATATTTTGCATTAGCTGTGTCAAACACATTACACAGATGGAAAAAAAAATTATGATAGAAATGTGCCGCAGTCTCTCGAGTGCAGATCAGAAATAAATTAATTTTGTATTTAAAGTCAGAAGCAGCATAGCACGACTGCTAATATATGAAAGCGGTGTCTCTTGCCTTCAGTGAAAATCTCTGAGAATCATGTAATTACCTGTATCACAGTGGAATAACACAGCAGCCACTCTGCTGCTTCTACTCAGCCGGCTTGTTATTTACGCCTGACAGTGATGATCTGCAGCATGTGTCTCAGCTAATGCCCCAAATGTACAAAGCGATCTCGACAAGATGGGATTGGAGCGGCTGGCAGTATTAACCCGTTGTGTTGTGACAGCAGAGCAGCGCTTGAGGAAACTGTTATCTGCCCAACCTCAGAAAACATCAGACCAGCTGGGTTCTGCTCCAATGTGATTCCCACATTCATGCCAGTTTGGATTAAGCTGCAATACGCTGCCTTACACTGGCATGATGGGCTTCTGGATCATGTTAGACACTGTTCAGCATTATTGAAAATTTTGTGATTATATTTCTAGTTTTGTAATTGGTAATTTGGTAACTTTTTTCTTGAATTTGGAGAAAAAATGTGCATGACTGCTGCTAAATGTGCTGTTAAAGAATGGGCTCTTAACAACAGAGACATTTGCGCTAAACTTTGCATAGTAACTCAGTTACAATTTGTCTATTTATTTATTTATTTATTTGTTTGTTTGTTTATTTTTTCATTTGGACACATTTGGAAACACGGAATCATAACTGAAGTGTAGTAAAATGTTTACTTTGGCAAATATTGACTGACATAGCCATGTTATCGTTTGGAATTTTACAGTCCCCAAAATGCCTCAGTGTATCGTAGGAAAAGTGACCAAAGTGAAATAATAAATCAATAAATAATTGAATGAATGAATGAATGAATGAAACGCATTCATAGAATGATGACTTACCAAAATCATGCACAGATCTCTGACGCAGAGTGAACAAGTTGGTTTAAAGTCTCTTGCTGTATTAATAGAAAAGGTACAAACCAAATTGTGGTTTTAATATTCTTGGTGACAATGACCTTGACCTTTGACCTTGAGACTAAATAATTATAGTCCTCCGGCGACGAACCTCCTCTATCATCTGCTGAAGTTTTATGAACAAAAACAATATGCAAAGGGTAAAAAAGCATGTTACTAACAATCAGACGAACAAACAAATGCAGCCGACTAACATACTTGCTGAAATTGTAGATTTCCTAAAGTAACAAAATTGTAGATTTCGGCAAGTAATAATTGTGGATTTCGACAAGTAGTAAATGAATAGTCACTGATGATAAATCCCTGGGAAATCTTGTCTTACTTAAAACCAATCTCCAAAATTACGTAATTATTTTTTTAAAGTAATTATCAAGTAATTTTTTTTCCATTACATACCAAGACTGGCAAGTTGATTTTTCCAATGTCCTCATTTGTCTATATGCAGCGTTGATGTCTTTTTAAACTCAAGCACATGAAGAAATGCTTCTCTTAGTTTTAGGTTCAGTAGCAGCAGGACTGTAACTCATTGCACAGGACACACAGTCACTGCTCCGTAGGAGCAGCATTAATGAGAGCTTTTCTGCCATAACGATTGGTGTTCTGTATGAGAGGGAGAATCACACTTTCTGTTCTTTTTTAAGACCTGGGGCTTATTTCACCAAAGAACCATGTGGCGCAAAACATGATTCTTCCTCTTTTAAACAGTTGTATTCATGAAGTCCTGAGTAAGCAAATATGAGTTCAAGTGCAGCACATTATGTCTTAACAAATCATCACTAAAAAAACGTTGGTTGTCTCTCGCTCTCTCTCACTGGAGATTGGTTAAAGCTTATCTTTGCCTGTCCGCAGAGATCGCTGCACTAAATATATGTGTGTTTCTGATTTAGTTTCATGCAACCTTTCTGCATGCAGCAGGGTTCATGCTGATTGATTACGTGAGCATGTTTATTGAATTCGGGATTTGGATGTAATTGTTCTTCTCTGTTCCTCATTGGTTTAACACACCTATCTGCGCCTGTAGACGTAAGTGCATTTCCTAACTGGCTCATCATTATTCAATCAATGTTATTTACACTCTATTTAACCCAATTTAATTTCATTTGTGTAAGCAACTGCTTTTTTCACAGATAGACTGCCCGGTGGTGAGAATATACCGGATTCCTCATTCCCATGTCAGTGTGAGCTAAACTAATCTTTCCTTGTCTCCTGTTCAATTATCGGCTGTGACAAAATATCTGAACTGGGATAACTGCAAATACTGTGGGCTCTGAGATTGAAAAGTCAGAGACCAAGGAGCCCTTCTAAATAATTTTATCATTGAGTCAGCATTATGTATGAAAGCGGAGCACAGGGAACCTTTCTTTAGCTGGCTCTCCGGCTATTAGAGACAATTTCACTGTCGCACTCTGTCATTTCCTGAAGGAGGTGGTACTCTATAGTTCAGAAGCCATCTATACAAGGCTGACACTGGGGTCTTGAGGTGTAAAACATGCTCTTCGCTGGATCCAGTCTCCAGGGTATTAATGAAAGGCCATTACATTTCCCCCAGCTGCTGTTCAGGTTTTTTGCTGAATCATCTTTTCAGTATTTGCCCCAGTGATGCCATGGCAACAAATAATGAATGAATCAATAAATTCTAGGAGTAAAATTAAAGACACATCACCACTGTCGTTAGACTGAAGCATCTCTGACTGCCCCATTTCCGAGGTATAAAATAAATAATAAAAGCTTCCTGCTTCTCTGGGCCCTGGGAGTGCTTTCCCCAAGTGAAAGTTTATGTTGGATTTTTTTTAATCGTCTTTAAAGCTTCACATTAGCCCGTCTGATGGAGGAGGGCAGCCCTATAAAATGTGGCCAGGAAGTCATTTGTGATCACAGGTTGGCTAATCATAGCCTGGTTCCTGGAATGAGCATCGCTCTCGTACCCTTGAGATATAAGTTACTTCAAAGTACTTTGGCTGAATTCCAGCAGTAAATACCCAGCTGTCTGAAACGGGTAATAAAATATGCAAAATCTAAAACACAAGCCAAGCTCCGTGCCCTAGGAGGGCTGTCCTCTACAGGAAATAAATAATGGAACAGGCCTTTTCTTTAGGGCAGTCATGTGAGGGATATTTTTTACTAACTTTGTACTTTGTGTAACAGTATTAATAATGAAGAGAGGTGATACACTTAGTATTTGTTCTTATTTCAATCTGCACAAATCCCAGCCCTCTCTCACTTAATGAAGTCTCATCTACATGTTCTCACACACATACACAGGATGCAGACAAGTGCACATAAACCCCCCCCCCCCCCCCACACACACACACGCACACACACACACACACACCCACAACACACACACACACACACACACACACACACACACGCACACACACATATGCACACACACACACACACACACATATGCACACACACACACACACACATATGCACACAGACAGACACACACACACACACATACACATATGCACACAGACAGACACACACACACACACACACACACACACATATGCACACAGACAGACACACACACACACACACAAACACACACACACATACACATATGCACACAGACAGACACACACACACACACATACACATATGCACACAGACAGACACACACACACACACACACACACACATATGCACACAGACAGACACACACACACACACACAAACACACACACACACATACACATATGCACACAGACAGACACACACACACGCACACACACACACACACACACACACACACACATATGCACACACACACACACACATACACAGACAGACACACACACACACACACGCACACACACACACACACACACACACACACACACACACACCCTGTCCCTTCTTCCTTCATCTCTCCCTGTGCACTGTGGTCCCCCTCGACAGTCAGCCCCTCCCCCCTCTGAGCCCCACTTTGGGCCCCGGTGACTTCATGAATGAATAATGCAGTCGTCTCTGTCAGCCGCTCCTGCCTTTTGTTGCATCTTCATTTAATCTGAGTCATTATCATTGAATGATCAATCAGTGAAATCTCTCTCATATAAACATACATTTAGACACAGGCTGATGCAGTGCTGGATATTGCTCATTTTTAGGATAGAGAAGCACTAATGAAAATTACTTGTGAGTGTCGTAATGGTCCTTTGATCCAAGGAACTGCAAAACAAACACCTTTCACTTTATTCTCTGTGGTAGAAGAGGAAATCCTTACCTTTTCACCTCCTGTCTTACCTCTGGCAGAAATAAATTAAATTCCCTTTTCGTGACACGAAGGTCATTTCAGTTCAGGAAGATTTCACAGAGAAGCTGTTCCTCAAGTGCTCTGTCTGAAGATCGACTGAAATAACAGATCAAATTTACAGCACTTTTACATTCAGAGTCAGTCCAAGGTCTTGACTCACCGCCATCATCAAATATCCTCCGGCCTTGATCTCGAAGAGAAGCACGATCACTGACCTCTCCGCATCCAGGCCGGCTAACTGGCCCTCTGCTATTTGCTTAATAAGTTTGTGTCTCCATTTTCTCTCTTATCAGCTGCGTTCTCTTGCGAATACTTACTGCTCTGATACCGGGGGCGGCTGTTACGCACCTGTTTAAATTGGTTCTGGGCTCTGAATGCTGACCTCTGAGCGTTTAAGCATAGCTTTAGCTGACCCCACTTACGTCCATCTCAGAACCATTTCCTGCAGTGTTCCTCTAGCGCCTTCCGTTTATGTCTGCAGAGTTATGTTTATTCTGATTATTTTATCTTTGTTTGACCCGGCGCAGTCACGTTCAGATTGACCCCTCTATCACTCAGCCTGTAGCCTTGGTATTAAGGTGCTTCATTGGTACACAGAGGGTTGTTGGTTCACACATCTGTGTAAGATAACGGCTGCTGTTCGGGCCCTGACTGAGGGTGCTTTCACACTCGGGACATGGGCACAGATCCAAGTAAACTTGACCCCAAAGTCCGGTTTATTTGGTAAGTTTCAGCACAAGTGTTCCATGCTCGAGCACAGTGTGTGAGTCCACTTGGAAGAGGTGGTGTTGGGTTCATCCGCACAAGTACCAACTGTTAAAGTAACCAAACTTGAGCACGGAAGTGAACTATTACATGACATCTAATCTATTTGAATCTTTTGCTCTCACTCATATTGCGGAAAAAGGATCTCTCTGGTCAAACAAAGAAATTAAATATTTGCTCGAAATTAAGGCAGACGAAAACATATCGAATCACAGCTGGATACTTCACACAGAAACGCAAAGGTTTATGGAATAATTAATGAGTATTAACATTTGCGTGATTATCGCAGAACAATAGAACAGTGCTGTGACAAACAAAAGAAAATGTGGCTGCAGTATCTTAAAGGTGCGGAACACGGTGTGAAAGTCTGGGAGTTTAAGTGATGAAAAAGATTAAAGCCACAGCCTCTTCTTCTTTTTGTATATTTCTCTATTTAAAATCCACCCTGTTGCATACTGCCCCCTACTGTATCGGAATTATGATAAAATAAACCGTACTCGGGTACGGTAGGACATTGCTTGTGAGAAAGCTGACCAGCAGAGGGAGAGGGGAGGGGGACGATCGTACTGTCGCACGGTACAGAACAATCATACCTAACGTGAAAGCGCCCAAAGACCCTTAAAACCTCCTGACTCTAAGGGGACTGATCCTGCTTCTTCTAATCAACTGTGAGTCTCTGAATCCGAACATTGACTGAAGAACAGAATTAGCGATTGTGAGCCCTAGAGCTTAAGTGTCTGAACTGAATGTATGATAATGCACTTCGTGCTTCTATGTTATTTGCTAATCATGGTTTCTTTGGCCAGAGAGCTGGGCCTTTGTGGCTTGAAACTTTGGACTCATTCATGATTTTTCAGCCATTACAGGTTACATCATCCATCATTCTTATCCTATTTATTTGTAGTTGGGGAGCTGGAGCCTACCTATCCAAGCTGCCACTGGTCTACTGCAGGAACATACTCCGGTCAGACATCCATCCATCAGGGACCACAGGCTCTGTTCAGCAAAACCAAACTAAAATCTGACGGAGATCCCTCTAAGACTGGAGTTAGTCTCAGAATTACCCATCAAGAAAAAAGTGATATCACAACTAAAATGGTGGAATGGACGGAAATATAAGTGGTCAGATCAAGGACGACGCGCCTTTATTGATTGTAAACAAAGAACCGCAGCCAGGCTGAGAATCCTGCATAATATGCCCGTGAGCATCACTTAGGGTTTCAGGCATTGTGGGGCGTTAGAAGCACAGTCTCGGGCCCCAGTGGACTCACTCCAGAGGTAAAGCTAACTGAATCTGTCAGGACCCCTCCGGCCATTTCCTGCTTACAAGCACACTGAGGCTCATGGGATATGCTGAGGATTATGGGAGCATGATTTATGCCCTCACTGGGCGGGAGCTTATGTAACCTCAGACCTCAGATGCTCGGATTAGCTGCGATGCTCATAGATATGAACGGTAGCAGAGATGGTTTGATTTGAAAGGTCAGGTGCTAGCATTAGCCATAACTCCCACAGAAAAGAATTATGGGAGAATGATTGAACAGGTCAGATGCTGGAATTATTCACAGCGCCTATGGAAGTGAATAGTGCTGTCATATCCTGAGTGAGTCCTTATTTGTTTTTCTCCGCAGTCCTGCCGTCTGTGTCAGTTTCAGCACCGTTGCTTTAACTGATTAGTCATTGTCTTGTTTTACTCCCCTCTCTCCACAGTCTTCTGCATGTTCACACACCCCATCTCCCATTCTTATTCACTGCAGTTTTGTGTATTTAAGTCCCTGTGTTCAGTTTCCTTCTCGCTGGATTGTTAATTTCTCTTCATTGTGCTTTGAGCCTGTTTGGTCTCAGTGCTCTGAATCTTCTGTCTTTGGTATTACAGTAAAGTCAGAGCAAACCAGTAACTCTTGACTCAGGATTGTTCTCCCTATGTCAACGGCTCCTAGAGTGGTGTCTTCCTGATCCTCTAAGCCCTGGGGATCGAGAGTGCGCACAGTCCAGCGTGCTCCTGTACCCGCAGTTTGCCTTATCGGTACTGACCTCAGACCAGTCTTTGACCACAGCTCGCTTCTTCCTCTTTGATGCCGTCGCCCCTTCCCTGACTCAGACTGCCTTGACCACTTTATTGACTACTGCCTTTCTAGATTTTATGATCATTATTAGTATTTTTTATTTATTTAATTTTATTTTTTGCACCAATTGTGACTTCTTCATCATAATTAAAGTGCCCTCGTGACTTTTCAGTGGATCTGACCCTGGTTCTGCGAGGCTTGTGCATCAAACGCCGGTGATGTGCGTGGAGGACAGGAAGTTGAGGACTGGACTCAAGTGACAAGGATGGACTTGGTTGCATTTATTATGCCCACTGTGCAGCAGCAAGGCACAAACGCAGCAACACATGAAGTTAAAGTGCTGACATAAGCAACAAACAGCTCTATTTTCATATATATATGTATATGCTTAATGTGGGAGAATAACATTTCATGCAGGAGAGCTGAGGGTGCGCTGTGCAAGTTTAGTTACTTTCTGCGCGATTATATTTTTGTCTCAATTCACCGACATCTCTCCACGATCCTCTGGCTGCCTGCCCCGAAATTCACTGTAAAAAAAAATCAGGCTCTGGAGATCGCACAGGCATCACAAACTGCAAATAAACACAAGGGGCACAGGCTGTGCCCCATAACATAACAAACCGTCCCGGCCAATCACCGGCAAAAGTTAACAGTCATGGAAGCATGGGAAGGAGGGAGGGGCGGGCCACCTCTGTTTTGTCTGAGTTCAAATGTCAACAGAAGTGAAAATATACAAACTTGCATAGTGCACCTTTGATAATACATGCTAATGCAGGAGATACACTCTTAATGCAGAAGAATAAGTCTATACAAGGCTAGAGTTACAACACCAGCATGGGGCTTACGCCGTTTTCACAACTTCGCCAAGACGAAGTGCAAGGCTCAGTCTTAAATAGCTCAGCACCACCATACAGGGGAAATGAACAGCAGGTGTATATAATGATAGCAGGACTGAGGAATGCGGTCCGGGTCTTCATAGACCGGTGAGTGTGAAGGTGAGTGTGTGGCCTTACAGGTTCCTTCTCTGCCTTTCAAAAAAAGGTACAAGAACTTATTTAATTAAACAGGTCAGATTCCTTCATTTCCATATCAATCATAAATTTGCTCCAGTCAGATTGTGAAATCAGTCATTGCGTGAAATTCCTAAAAATGTCCCTCATTTCATAAAACGGTGAGGGCAAAACTTCAGTAATTTCACAAAATGAAGAAAAAATTTTATTTGTGTCAGTAAATGACTCGTTTTACAATCTGACTGTGACAGATTTTAGAAGAGGCAACTGTTAGCAGGTCTTCCACTCTGAGAGAACGGCTGTGTTCAGGATTATGTGCTATAATTATTCAAAGGAGTGTTCAGCATGTTAATGTCCAGAGAAAAATAAGTGTGCAATAAATAGAAAAAGAAATGTAATCAGAGCTATTTCAGAACTTCTTTGCGGATACAATTTAGACACTGACAACAAATATTGAATTCTCAATTTTTTTGTTTGTTTGTTTTTGATTTAGTAAATTATTTGTTTACCAAATGGACGGATAATCAAGTCAATTCATGACCTCTAACATTTATCTGGTTAATAATTACGGTTACATCATGTCATTGTAATTGTTTGCACTGAAACATTTCTCAACAGAAGAACACTGCACATCACGGTACATCCAAGCTGTATGACTATTGAATAACATTATTCTCCCATCCATTGTATTTACTCTTATTGACGTGCCTCGAACCAGCAGAATCTGTAGTGTAAGTTACTGCTGAGAGGGAGCTAGTGGCCATTATTAATGAGCAGAAACATTTGATATCCAGTAATACGGATGAATCCAGGCAACATCCATCACAAATTCGCACGTATTAAGTTTGACAGCAGTCCTTACTTCATTGTACTTACAAAGGTCTGGGTCAAGCGAGGTGATTTCCAAACTCATAATTCTACCAATAAATCACAGAGGAGCTCAGAGCTCCTTAAAATGATTTTTCAGCACAGAAACATTCCATAGTTCTTCCTGCTTTCTGTCCACAGGCTGTGCTGTAAACTCGCGATCAGGGGAAGGTCGAAACCGTCAATGTTAACCTCTGGTGAGAGATGTTCTTCCTTTAGTGCCGCGAAAATCACATCTATTCACGGAGAACTTTACGGAACATTCTATATCTTTGATTAAAATTGAATTAGGGAATTCAATAAGGGCCAAACTTTACACAATTTTCAAAATTCAGGTTTTACACACTTTATGCTCTTTCTGTGACATTTGCGTGCAGGAGGGTCACAACACCTTTGTGTAAATGCAGTTTTTCTCAACGTATTTTACGCAGTGAGTTCAAGAGCTGGACCCCAGTTGCAGGTAATTCTGCCTCGGCTGTTAAGTCCCTCTCCATGATCTCCCTGAACTCCTTGAAGACACCTGAGTTATTGCTTCTGCGACCACCATGTAAAGCACTCTGTAAGTGAAGAGAAGTGTTCAGGTTATCAGCGGACTTCAGAAATGACATTGAGTTTTCTGCAACAAAGTCATCACAAGTCACAGCCAGGTTACGCCTCAGAGAGCCTAATGTCAGGGCTATTACTCATCCACTGAGCTGAAATTAAATCATCCCTTGTGTCCATATCTTGTCATTTGTTACCTCTGCTGGGATTCTATACATGTTAAAAACATGAAGTCATGACCATACTTTCAAGAAAAAAAGAAAAATGTTCTCCTGCAAAAATTCCCTTCATGCGGTTGGGCCCTAATTGAATTTCCCAGCAGGAATGCCTAATTTACTTTCAGTGAGAAAGGTATTGCAGAGAATCTATGATAATATTGCAGGTGTCCAGGCTTTAATTATGTGTCATCATTTGCTAAGAGGTCATCAAGCTTCAGTCATCTGGTGTGACCGACACTTCCTTGATCTTTCAGTTCATATCAGTGGCATGTTTCTCTCCGGAGATTTTGATTAATGAAATGAAAATGTATGTGAAAATCTCGGGGTTTGAATCACGGCTGGCAGCCGCGGTCATCCTTGATCAACGAGCCTCATTAGATACAGTCTGGCGCATCCATTTTGGCTCTAATGAGCATCGTAATGCTTGGGGTACAGTCTCTTACCTGAAAAGGACTTAACTTACCGACTGAGAAAAAAACAATAAAACAAAAAAACATGTCTGTGTTCATTTTGAACGCATTTCCCTGATAGGTCATACTCTCCAAATTGACAGCGCAAGAGGGATGAGATGTTTACTGAGCGTTATTGTTTGTGGGGCTACAGGGGCTTTTCGATGTCAAATTAATATGACCTTCATCGCTTGATGCACTTTAACGGGATATATATGTAGCTCCCTGGATACACCAACCGGTAAATTGCCTCTGCTTCTGGTTTTGTTTACGACCACCTTCCCCGCTTATAGAGTTATTACATACACATGTTTATGATATTAGCTCTGTAAATTCCAGTGCAACATTTCCCACACTCTGCTCAAACTTTACAACCACAACAGCAACAGCAATAATAATAATTGTTGTTGTTGTTATTATTATTATTATCGCCGCTCTGCCCGTTCAGCTAGCTTCAGGTCAGATGGTTACACAAAAGCCAGTGCAACAAGCCACAGCCCAACAGCCTCAGCAGGAGGGTCAGGATAGGCAACAGCATTACAATGCTTCGCAAGTACCATCCGTGGTTGGCAGAGGTCGAGGCCAGGGAGGCTTTCAGCATGATGGAGGGTCTGCACGCGGGCGTGGTACCGGTGTCAGAGGTCGTGGACGCGGCGCTTCCAGATGACCTCCTAATAATGCTGCACACGTCAGGCATGATAACGGCCACATGGAGGCGCTATCTGCATTATCCCATGCTTTTAGATCCTTGTCTCAGCCTAGTAGCCGTTCATCATTAGTAGTTCGGGGCGCAGAACACCACCATGATGACGAGGACGACGGCGAGGATTTTGTGGTGCCTGCCTATGTTTGTAAACGGCAGAAGCGGAACGAAAGGAGGCGTCACTTAGTCATTACAGGCACCAAAGTCTCCGAAGGTGGTCGCTTCCGGGGAGCACGGAACACCAAGTCACTCTTCATCTACCGCGTTGATCCTGACACAAGGACTGAAGACATAGAGGACCTGATATTACAGCATGGACATGAGGTATGTGCTCTGCGTTGTGAAGGCTTTCTTTAAGTCATTCAAACTTACATTAACTGTTGAGGACTACCCCAAAGTGTTTTCCGCGGACTTCCCCTGGCCCGAGGGTGTCTACGTGCGCAAGTTCATACCCTTCTGACGCTACAATGCGGACGGACAAGATGACTCATACGACACTCATCGTCGGTACATTCAAGTCCCGCCTGACTTATTAGTAACGTTACTGTTTTTATCATCATGGCTTCCCTCTCTTTATGCAGCTACAACTCGCATGGCCTGGGAGCCGGCAGAATGTCGTACATAAATAAACTGTGCTGTGAGCATGATTTTGTGTTCATACAAGAACATTGGCTTTTCCTGGAAAGGCTTGATCGTTTTAATAGAGAACTGAATAATATTTCTATCTATGGCAAATCTGGCATGGACTCCACTGTACCTTTAAGCGGTCGGCCATACGGGGGTGGCGCCATCTTGTGGCACGCACATGTTGATGGCTCCGTGATGCCACTCCCCACTGAATCTAACCGTCTCTGTGCTGTGTTATATGAAAACATGGATATCAAATTGCTATTACTGAATGTTTATATGCCGTGTGATGCAGGTGTTATGCCTGACAGTGAATACGTCAGTATCGCTTCCGAGATATCGGCACTGTTAAATGCGCATTATGGGGTTCCTGCCATCATTGGCGGCGATTTCAATAATGATTTTGGTCGTGCCCAATCGGGTAACACTAAATGTCTTATTAATTCAATGAGAGATGAATGTTTCCAGTGTCCATTAGATCACGCGATTGCTGACATTGATTATACATTCGAAGGTAAAGGTAGTGGTGAACGTTCTACTATCGACCATTTTCTGGTGACTGAGAACTTATTATCCTCTGTTTTGAAATATACTGTGTTGCATGATTTGGATAATCTATCTGATCACGACATGGTAAGTCTGCATATGGATATAGATCTTGACTATCATGAAAATATCACGAAATCAACAGACATAAATAACGTCTGCCGGCAAAATGTCACGCCTCATGATATTGACATGTACAAACAGAAACATGATATGTCTCTCGACTCTGTTCCGATTCCTGTTCATGTACTTGAATGTAGTAACATGCATTGCAATGAACATGGAGAGGCAATCCAATCATTTCACGATCTGTTGATTGCAGTGTGTAATGATGCAGCTTCGGCTTGTATTCCAACATTTGCTCAATCTAAACTTTCTACTGATAGTAAAGGTATACCTGGTTGGAATAACCATGTTGAATCTGTTCGAGAAACAGCGCTATTCAGGCATTGGTTGTGGAAGGAATGTGGTCGGCCCCGTCATGGAGCCATCGCTGATGTGCGACGTATCACCAGAAGTAGGTATCACCTTGCTATACGCCATGTAAAACGTAATAAGGACGTCATCAACGGAAATAAATTAGCGCAGTCTTTCAACAGCAATAACCAGAACGATTTCTGGAGTAATATAAGGAAAATCAATGGTAAGAAGAGTAAGTCCACAAACACAGTAGACGGCTGCAGTGGTGGCGAAAATATAGCAAATTTGTTTGCCACGAAGTATGACAACTTGTACAATTCTGTTGCTCTTTAAAACAGCTTGAAAACGCAGTTGAATCTGCTATATCTAGGACATATGGACCGGGTGGACATTGTTACAGCAATCACAACATTGATGAACATGATGTTTGTGAAGCTATAAAGCCCTTGAAGCCAGTAAAAGCTGACGTCAGTTCTTCTCTTATGTCTAACAATTTTATATACGGTACTTGTAAACTGAACAGTTATATTGCTTGCCTGTTCACCTTGATGTTGAGACATGGATTCTCTCCATCACATTTTAGAATGTCTAAGCTCATACCTATTCCTAAAAATAAGCAAAAATCCCAAAATGACAGTAACAACTATCGTGCCATTGCCCTTGGAAATGTCCTTGGTAAGCTGTTTGTTTATTTGTCTCCCTTTTATTTCTGTGGTGATCCAGTAACGGTATCTGATGATGGAGTACACCTGGGTCACCTAATTGCCCCGTCGTGTACCAAGGAGCGAACTGACACATGTGTTGATGATTCTAATATTAGAGTTAATGTTTTACGGGCCACTTTTGGCTCTGCATTGTCAGAAGTTAAATATGCTGTGTTCAAGACTTACTGCATTTCATTTTTGCTCTGAAGCTATTGCCCAAGAAGATAGACAGATGATGATTGATTATATTTGTTGTCATTAATCGACATTGTTCTGTTTTTTCGCAGTTGTTTGTATTGTGTGCGTACTTGTAAACTGAACAGTTATATTGCTTGCCTGTTCACCTTGATGTTGAGACATGGATTCTCTCCATGTGCGTAACCAATTGTTTTGTACTGCTTGCGTGTACATATACGAATAAACTATTATTATTATTATTCTTCTTATTATTATTATTATTAGTGCTAGTAGTAGTAGTAGTATTTTTAGTATTAGTATTAGCATTATTATTATCCACAATTCTTGCAGCATACAGTGAGCTCCATAATTCCCTGGAAAGTCACACATATTTTATTTAGGTTCTATTCTTTAAACTTTGCATTTGAAAGGATGCAATGACTATAAGAATATAAGTGTGAGACTCTTGACTCTATTTTGAAGATTTTCTCAAGTATTTTGCAGAAACTGTTGAAAAATTTACATAGACCTCGCCCTCCCCAAAGTTTTCAAGGGATATTGGACCCTTTATGTAACGTAGAATGGAGCAGTCATGTTCAATACTTGGCCAAATATGCTTTGCATGACGCCACGACTGCCTGTGATGCACAGACCTCATCAGACACTGATTGTCTTCCCTGGTGATGCTCTGCCAGGCCTGTACTGCAGCATCTTCAGTTCCTGCTTTTTTCAGGGACATTTTACCTTCTGTCTCCTCTTCAGCCTGTGAAAGGCATGTTCCATTGGACTCAGATCCCGTAATTAATCCAGCCAATAGAGTCAAAACAAAAAGAAGAAATCACCACTTCCCAGTGAATTATGGCGCTGACGAGTCACCACATTATTCTGAATGAAACAGGCTGTGGGAGGCAGCTTCCCGCCTATCAGATTGAGTGGAATTCAGCCAACTATAAACCACAATACCTCTAAGACCTGCGCTGATAGGCTGGTCATGACTGAACGGTATTGGTACACTCCAGTATAGGCAGGAAGTGGCCTTTTACATACTGTTACCGCCTCCTCCACACCTCCCTCGCCAATCCAATGGACTCACGCATACATCTCGCGCACGACAGCGAGCAAATCATGTGCTATCTCTCAAAGCTGCTTACATCACTGCCAATACGGATTTCTGCCAAATGCATAACAAAAGCGCTGCCTTATCGTCTTCCCTGCAGTGTTAAGACAGGAAGTAAATCAAGTGCTACTGTTGAAAGGCTGACATAAGAGAAATGCTTTCGTGCTGTAGAAAATAATATAAATAAAATAAAACACGATAAGGTCACAACACCACAGGCGCGTGATTTTGTGTTTAAGTGCCAAATAATCCTGAGGCCTCAGCAGGATGGTGTGCCCAGTGTTAAGTGTTTTAGTTCATTTTTTATTTTAAGGTCAGGTGTAAAATAAAAAGTGCCATGTCGCCACGTTTACTGCGGTGACAGCGTGGTAACGAAGACGCCCACACTGTCGCCATGTCTTTTGATGGCATTATTGTCCGCCGTGAAGGTTTCGCGATCTTCAGCCTTGCCGTAGTTGCACGAGTCACGGCTCTCATGTGCCGGTTTCTCTGAGAGTCCGTGTGCTTTGCTCGTTTAGCATTGCCATGTAAGAATCGCTATTAGCACCACCTGTTAAATCCAATCGAAGTTAATTCCACAACGCACCTCACGGGATTCTTCGGTCATGAGTCGAGTGATGCGAGAGAACAAGGAAAGATGGCGAAAAAAATCTAATTTTTGCCAGATGTCAGCTGAACGTTGTTCGTATGTTGCAGAAGAGTTGGGCCCAGAACATCATTCTGTATTTTACAAAACAGCTTGTTTTGAAATATTACAGTAAAACACACAACCCCAAAGAAACACCTTCCCTCCTAAATTTACAATAAAATCATCACTGGCACTGTCTCCCTGTAAACAGGACAACTACCACCTGCTGAAAACACACACACACACACACACACACGTACACACGCACACACACCAAATCAGACACAAACACACACACACACACACACACACCAAATCACACATGAACACACACCCACACACAGAAACACTAATACACGCACACTCTCACAAAAAACACAAACACACACATGAACGCACATACACAGGCACACAAACGCACTCACACACATACATACACACACACACACACACACACACACACACACACACACACACAGGCATGCGCTCGTAAATAGTATGTGTGTTCCTCAGGGGTGTGATTGTGCACAGGAACAATCGGTGAGTCATGTGGATTTGCAGAAAAGCACATTTTCGTTTCGCGGAACCTTGCTGTGGCATCCCAGGTGAAATGCATCATATTGTCGGAACATAATTGCGGGTGTCGCGTTACTTTTTTGTCAAGGCAAAAAAAGAAGCAAACAAAGTGAAAAATGGTAAAATAGTATTTTAAAACAGCTAAGAAAAATCCAGGAAAACACACAGCCAATATCTGACCTCAGCAGGTCGTCCCTGTGAAACTGCAGTCTCACTCATAACCAGACACAACCCCTCCTCTCAACACCGCCTCACTGAGCGTTTCTGCGCCTTTTCTTCTTCTGAGGATACTTCTGCTCGCAGAGAGGCTGTTTTCATCACTGAAGAGGACACAGGAGGCCGACCCTCAGCAGAAGCCCGGCGATCGAGGGGACGGGGGAGAGGGGCGGAGCTCGTGTGGAGGGGAAATGTGATGAAACACAAACAAGGCAATACAGAAATAAAACTGTTATGATTCTGCTCTGACTGTCATAATTCTGATCTGCTTTGCCATGTCCCTGATCTGTTTGCCTTGTTTGTATATGGATCTTTGCTCTGTCTGACTCTGCCTTGGATTATGTATTGTGATTTGGATACTTAGATTTGTTCATGTATTGTCTAGTTTAGTTTTTCCATGTTTTGTATCTTGCCATATTCCATTCCTGCAGTTACATTCCGGTCCATGCTTTTGTTTTTACCATGCATTGCACTTTGTCTCCCCCTGTCTGGTCTTCTGTCATGTGTTTGCTCTCAGCCCCAGTACTGCAGGCCACACTTTCGGGTGGTTTAATGGTTTCTGGGATTTCAACCATTCCTTCCAATCTCGTTTACTTCCTTCATCTCGCTTTTTCTATATTACTAACCAATACTAACAGTTTGTTGTTTTTGCTAAATTACTAAGTAAGACTAACAATGTACATAGTACTAACTAACTAACGAGCTCTAGGGATTGTATAGCTGGACAATACTAATTGACTAACGATCACTCTGCATTCGCCCTGTTCTAGTCTCCGCCTCTTGCCTTCACTCAGTTTACTTTGCTGTGTTTCTTGCAGATTCTCTGCGCCTGTCTAATCACTGTTCTGCCACTCACTCTGTGCACTTAGCAATCCCTAACCAGATCTGTTTGTTCTGTCTATAGGCTGTCTTGTGATCCCTGTCCGCGTTTTGGCTTTTGCCTTTTTCATGTGATTAGGTACTTCCTCATGTTCATTCCTATGTAATTAGTTTGATCCAATCAACCTGTTCCCTGCACAGCATGTGACCTTCCGCTTGTCAATTTCAACAGTCTTTTCACTCACAGCTCTTGTCAGAACGTTGATCAATATTTCTTTGTGCAGAGCACCTCGTATGCCATTGATTATTGTTTCGCTTCTACTGGATAGTCCGACCTTGATTCTTGCCATTGCCCTTTTTGTACTGTTTTTGTCTTTCTGGATTTTGACCTATTTTTGTATGACCACGAGTTCTGTGTTTGGATGCCCTGTGTATGACCCTCGGCTTTGCCCATCAACTACGACTTTTTGCCTATCGTTTTTGTACCTCTGCCCATCTACCTTACTGGTTCTGACCCCTGCCTGTCAAGTCGATACTGTTTTAGGATTTCGTATTGCGGCTTGGCAATTCCTGTATATTTTGGCTTTGACTCGGACCCCAATAAAGTCTTACGTTTTTTTGATTTCTGTCTCGTGTGTGGTTCCTGAACTGTACGTCACAAAAATCATTACCTGCTTTCAGTTATTGTATATTATTGATTTCTTTTGAGCAGAACTCCATCCATCCTGTGGGGGGGTGGAGCCTAATTTGATTTGTGCGGCATGCAGTTCGCCCAGGTGTTTGGTCAGCTGTGGCGATTACACCTCTCAGCTGCTGACAGTATCGCTCTGTGCACTGAGCGGATACCTACACTACACTGGTACATATTAAGAATGTTGTTAAAACAACCTTTTTTTTTTTCCATCTTCAGAATATAGCCAAGGTCTCTCTAAGGCCAACACGGAGATGCTGATGCGTGCTTTTATTTCTGCTCGTATTGATTATTGC
Source organism: Gymnothorax reevesii (assembly GCA_029721435.1). Taxonomy (NCBI): domain Eukaryota; kingdom Metazoa; phylum Chordata; class Actinopteri; order Anguilliformes; family Muraenidae; genus Gymnothorax; species Gymnothorax reevesii. The sequence goes on along the minus strand of CM056574.1, from coordinate 8,495,384 downwards.
AATGCCCTGCCTTCTGCTCTTCCCAAAAAAAAGTATCTCAGCTTCAGTTACTACAGAATTCAGCTGCATGTGTGCTAACAGAGACCAGGAGGCGGGCGCACATGAAACCGGTTTTAAAATCATTTCACTTGTTTACCGTGTGTTTCAGGATTGATTTAAAGGTTCTTTTAATGGTTTTTAAATGTCTCAATGGTCTCGCACCTTTTTAGCTCTCAGAACTGCTTTCATCTTATGAACCCTCGCGGGCCCTGAGTTAGTTATTCATCTCTTGGTCATTCCCAGAGTTAACACAAAACACACGTTGATGGAACAGCCTGCCGGAGAACCTGAGGGCCGCAGAGAAAGTTGAGATTTTTAAAAGCAGCTCAAGACCCACCTTTTTTATTTATCTTTTTTTAGTTACCTGTTTTTATTATTTTACTGATTTTTATAACCGTCCCTCAGGACAGAACTAAATATATGTGTTCTCTTCTGTTGGCTGAGCGTATTTAAAATTGGCACACCTCTGCTGTGTCGAAGCGAGGGCGTCTGCATACTTAAATCTCTGTGATTTGCCTCCAAAACAGCCCTCCCCCAGTCATTTTCTGGAACATTCTCACCCCTGCTGGTGTCACAGATTAATTCTGGCACAAAATGGGCGCCGGGCCCTGCGTTCCCTGCTTATATAGCACACGTGTGGAGAGGGATTACGTGTCAAAACGACACTGAGTGCCCTTCAAAGAGATCTACTCCAAGCCTCGGTACGGTAAAAGTGTATGGAGTTAAATGAACTCTCACAGAGTTACAGCAAGATCAAATACAAGAGTACACAAACAGTTTCTTGTGTAGTTTAATTACTTTGGCAAGTTTGTCAGAAGTGCTCAGATTTGTGTACTGTAAAACATCCAGTGTTAAATTAACTGTAACTCCATCAGGGAGTATGTGTGCTCTGTAGGAGTTGATTTAACACTGTACTTTTTCTGACATGGTTGCATATTTATACTTAGTAAACACCATAATTCATTGGACATTGACACTTTTTTGTTATTTTGATTCTGTTGGCTGAGTTAATCACCAGATCTGAATCCAGTTGAACATGCATTTTACATACTGAAGAGACTGAGAGTAAAAAAAAGAGTCTCTGAAACAAGATGGCTGCAGTACAGACCTGGCAGAGCATCACCAGGGAATGTGCTGATAGCATCCAGTTTGCTTATGATGCCTATGATGTCACACACAGTGAGAACAAGCAAACTCCACTGAGAGAAGCTCCAGGCTGGATCTGAACCTGCAAACTTCTTACCATGTGGAGTCAGTGCCTCCCTCTGTGTATCTATGCCTCCTTATTTATTTACTTTATTTATTTATTACTTCTACAACCTCACTGCCTTGACGACAGATGCTTGTGCACCTGCATTATGTCGTTACCAGCTGAGTCGTACATCAAACCCTGTCAGGGTGTTTTTTTAACGCCTTCCCCTCGCCCCCCTCCAGCTGTGCGCTGTATGTGGAAGGAGAGGCTGTATGAGGGGTGAGGTGGGGGGGCTCCCGGTTTCTTCTCGCTGCTAATTATAGCTCGCTGTGGCCGTCCTGCTCACAGCGGAAACGCCCTTGTCTGTGCGGCAGCGAATCGCGGGGTGAGCTGCGGCCGATATTTCAGTGCATCTCTACAGTCCAACACACACCTGTCAGGGGGGACGGATATCACACAGCAGCCACATCCACACTGGGCCCTGTAGCTGATACACACACACACACACAAACACGCGCGCGCGCGCACACAAACACACACTCACACACACACACACACACACGCACACAGGCGTGTGGGGAAGAGAGATGGTGGGGGGTGGGGGGTGATGCTCCTTCATCTCTCTTCCTTTCAGCTAATATTTTCCACTGTTTTCCTCCTGTATCTCCTGAATTACTTGGTAGCAAGTCCCTTCAAGGGCCCAGTGTGTGTGTGTGTGTGTGTGTGTGTGTGCGTGTGTGTGTGTGTGTGTGTTTGTGTGTAGAATCTGTAACAAGGAAGAGTGTGTCACAACTGCGGCTGTGACTGCGGGATAAGACACAGAGAGTTAGAGAGCGAGGGCGGGGGTAATGAGGGTGGAGAATACAAAAAGGAAATTAGGGAGGTGAAAATGAGAAGGAGAGAGAGAGAGAGAGAGAGAGAGAGAGAGAGAGAGAGAGAGAGAGAGAGAGAGAGAGCATCTCCATCTCAGACGCAGTTTTGGGAAAATACCAAATCAAAAGGAAAGACTGCTGCACAGAATAAAAACTAGGGGAAACACCCACACCCTCTTTTTTCATCCTGAGTGCCAACGCGCCTAATAAGTTTTCCATTTTTTCAATTTTTTTATCATTATTATTGTTACTTTTTTATGAGCAGTGGGACAATGTGGGATGACCTGAATTGGCGATTAATCCAGGTGGGGAAGTACTGACAGAGTCGTGCCACTCTCAGAACCCCCCCCTCTCTCTCTCTCTCTCTCTCTCTCTCTCTCTTTCTCTCTCTTCATCTCACCACCGCTCCAGCAGGCACCAGCTGTGCTTTTCTCCAACAAGGAGCCAAAATTCCTGGAGAACGTGGGGTGAAGAGCAGTAATGAGAACACAGAGGGGAAATACAGAGAGAGAGAGAGAGAGAGAGAGGGAGAAAGTGCGTGGGTTCGGGGGAAAGCGGGATCAAACGCATCATTTCCTGCCCGTTCGCGATCTCAAGTCTCCGCTGCGCGAAAAACTGAGGCGTCTCACTGAAGCGGACTGTAGCGCGCGCAGGGCTGTGCGCTCCTCCAGCCAGCTAATCTCGTGGACTAAAGGACCGCGCGCCGCGTTTCAAGGTAAGGAGCGAAAAGCTCTTCTCGCGCTTCCTGCACGGGTTCTTTCAGAGCTGCGAAGTCCTGTCTGTCACACGCTCCACAGGGAGCAAAAGAAGCGATTGGTACGTAAATCCAGCTATTTAGCGTTTTTTGCGTTTTTTCAAATGCATGTTATATTTGAATGCGAAAGTTGTAATTGATCTGTCTTGATCCATGGTGCGTGGCGACTAAAGGTGATTTTTAGATTAAATTGACGGCACGCGCCAGACCGTTGGCCACTTTAAGCTGAAGGGCGATGCCAGGTATTTAAGATTCTTTTACGTTCCTCATTGCGTTTGAGCTGCTGCCTGCGAGGGGCATGTTGGAGGTTAAATAGGCTAATTAATGGCAGGAGTGTTTGTTCCCAGGAGGGTTGGCATACGGTTGGTTTTAAGCGCTGAGTCAGCTGCATATCTTCAAATTTGCTGTGAGGTGGTCGGTGCTGAAACCATCGCGGAAAATAGACCAGCGTTGCATGTGCTAGGTGGAGAAGCAGGATGAGGTTGTGTTGGGAGGTGGGTGGGTGAGGTGGGGTGGGGTGAAGTGGGGTGGGTGGGGTAAGGTGGGGTTAGGTGGGGTGGGGGTGAGAGGGAGGGGTGGGTGGGTAAGGTGAGGTTGGGGTGAGGTGAGGGGGGTGGGGTGGGGGGGTGAGGTGAGGGGGTGGGGTGGGAGGGTGGGGTGAGGGGGTTGGGTGGGCGGGGTTAAGTGGAGGGGAGGGGTGGTGGTGTGAAATTCTCTGAAGTTTTTTCTGATAAAATCCTCAGAACGGCTTTTGGTCTCAGTTTCCCTGTTTAACCAGGAAGTCTGTCAGGAGAGACTAACAGTCATTTAGCGCGAGTCTGAACTGAAGAAAACGGGCGTCACTTTTACATACTTTTCTTACAGAGGGTTTTCTTAATATATGCCAACAATTAAGCTTTTTATAAGCTCTTGGGAGCAATTAAAAATAATAAAAATGATGACAACAATGCTAATGAGAAACAATAATTTTTAAATTGTTTTTTGGCACAAGTGGTTTCATTGAATTGTTGAATGAGTTATTTATATACACTGCCCGTCCAAAAAAAAAAAAAAAAACAAGTCGCTCACCGTAATATATTGTTGGGCCTCTTTTAGCTTTAATAACCGTCCACATTCGTTAGGATATTGTTTTGACTATCAGATAAAATGCTACATATTCCCGACTACATTTGCTCTCATTTTTGGCGGAGATATCTTATTGAAGATGGCTGAGTCAAATCACTCCGTTAAGCCCTCTCCAGCACATCAACTGGTTAAAATCAAGACTCTGAGGGGGCCAATTCACGTGTGAAAAAGATTCCTCAAGCTCAACAATACTCTTTCACAATTTTAGCTCAGTGAATCTTGGGATTATCTTCCTGGAATATGCCAGTGCCATTAGGGATTAAAAACTCCATAGATGGGTCACTGGTCATTGACTATCCTCAGGTAACCTGCTGAATTCGTTATATTGCTGCAGAAGAGAGATGAGCCCAGACCTGACCAGCTGACATAACCCCAGATCATAACACTGCCTACAGAGGCGTGTGCAAAGGGCACAATGCATGATGGGTACATCGCCTCATGGGCCTCCTCTCTTACCCTGACCTGCCCATCACTCTGGAACAGGGTAAATCCGGACTCATCAGACCACATGACCCTTTTCCACTGCTTCTCAGTCCAATATTTATGCTCCCTGACAAACTGAACTCATTTTTTTCCCAATAGCTTCACTAACGAGTGGCTTTCTTATGCCACGCAGCTGTTAGGTCCCAGTCCTACAAGTTCTCGCTGCTCTGTGCAGGTGGAAATGCTCTTCACTTTATAAGCAGACACAGCCATGAGCTCTACTTAGATTATTTTGTTTGTTTGTTTTCTTTCTAATGAGACATCCCCAGGCATTTTAGTGACCTCCAATCAGGATCAGCCGTGATTTTTCTCCAAACCACTTCTTCCGCAAAGTTGACAGTTCACCACTTCCATCAGTTCATCCTTCCATGTTTTAATAAATTGTTGGAAGGTTCATGAACCAATTCCGGTGATTTCAACAATCTCCGTAGCTGTTTTCTTTGCTTGATGCTAGATAATAATTTGCCCCTACTGAAACACTTAAGATCTTTTCAAGAACCATGCGATACATCCTCCGACATGATTTTTTTTAAAGAAATTAGAAGTAATGTGTGGAATTAATCAAGATTAAAAGTATTACTGTCGTCTGAAAGATTTTCATCACAGAAATAATGATTCAATCATAAGCTTTTGAGCATTTGTGTGTTTAAATCCAAATGAGTGACTCTTTTTTGGATGAGCAGTGATATACACCAATCAGGAATAACATTATGACCACATGTCTAATATTGTGTAAGTCCCCCTTTTGCCGGCAAAACAGCCCTGACCCGTAGAGACATGGACTCCTCTAAACCTTTGCCAATTTTTGCATTTTTCAGCCCAGGGCGCATTATCCTGCTGAAAGAGGCCTCTGCCACGAGGGAAAACCGTTCCCATTAAGAGGATACAGTCTGACACAACTCTTCACTCCTCTGTCACCAAGTGCTCGACACAAACAGTGTTCCAACGTGACACTAGTTATGCAAGAGACTAAAATTCATTTCTGCAGCATATTTTTTTTTTCATTGAAAATGTTCTTAAACCGATTTAATTAACTTTTCAATAAAGAGTAATATCGACGATTGCTTTTTCACGCGGAGGTGAATTGCAGCGATTGCTGGTGTTTGTGCACTTGTCTCGTTAATTGCATTGCCCTCCATTTCCCTGCTTAAAACAGCCCCTGCTTTCCATTACCGAAGTCACCGTGCGCTGAAAGACTCGACTATGCGGAGCATTTTGTTCCGTTAATAAAACAGATAATGGATCACTTTGCGTTGCATAATTCAGTTTGATTGATTCTGACTTGTAGAAGCCACAGCCACTGCATCACCTGTCCTCTCTCATCGCACCATTACTGAGAGGAGATTTATACCTGTGACATAAGGACTCACCAGTTTTTACTGAACCTTCATTGTATTGTTAATATAACCCCTTAGTGAACTATACTTCTCTCTGTGGCAGCATTAATGTCTCTTAATGTGCAGTGTCCCGCAAGTATTTCAAAGACCACACTTATTGGAATGGGTTTTAATTTTTCGTTTTTTTTCTAAGTTATTACAATCGCGGACATTTATTACGGTGTCAGCATTTTTATCATGGAAATGGCACCATAATTATGGAATTTATGGACTTGGCACTTGATCGTGGACTTGGCACTTTTTTTTTAACAGGGGTCTTACTTAGTTATTTATTGTATTAACTATTGACTGTTTAAACGTATTTTCTCGTCTTTGAATTATTGACCATGTTTTCTGTGCTCTGTTTAACTGTTGCTGCTTGGGCACCTGAGTCTCCCTACGGGACATGTAAAGGTCTCTCTCTCTGTTGGGATGTCCAGAGGGGAAGTACACAGTCAGACTAAAAGTTTATTGCACATATTTAGCTAGTTATTGGCTACTGCCGACTGAAGCTGGAGTGTTGCTGTAAATAAATAGCTGTGGGTGGAGATATGCAGATTAGGGGCGGAGCAATTCTCACAAGCCTGCATGTGAGGTAAGAAGGGGATCCAAATCAGAATGCCTTATCAGTTTCGTGTATCATGGAAGAGGTTAACCCATGAAAAATAACTCAGTTGTTTCACGTCACAGTTAGTGGGCTGGTGAGCTCTCCACTCATCGAAATATATGTGCACAACAACTGAAAAAGAGAGTTTTTCATAATATGTCCCCATAAACATTCTGTGCTGATGGCACAGCCATGAGTCCGCGACCTAAAGTCGCATCCTGTGCTCTGATAGGGCTACATTGATCCCGGTCTCTAACGTGCTGTGCTTTGATAGGACTGAATTTGTCACAGTCTCTAACATCCTGAGCTCAGATAGGATTGCACTGATCTCCATTTTAAACATCCCTTGTACTGATTGGACAGTATTGATCCTGGTCTCCAACATGGGATGTTTTGATACAACTGCATTGAGCTCGGTCTATAACATGGTGTGCTTTGATAGGACAATATTGATCCTGGTCTCCAACATCCTTAGCTCTGGTAGGACTGCTCTGATACTGATCCTGAACGTGCTGTGCTCTGATTGGACTGCATTGATCCCTGTGTCTAACTTGCTGTGCTCTGATAGGACAGAATAGAGCCCATGTGAATGAGAAGAACAAGGAAGATGGCTGATCACTCTCAACAACCAACAGAACAAAGCTGACCTGAATCGCTTCTGGCTGGAGACGGTGAGTTAACCACTCCTTCCTGTTTAAATCCAACTCCTTCCTGTTTAAATCCCACTCCCTCCTGTTTAAATCCCACTCCCTCCTGTTTAAATCCCTCTTCTTCATGTTTCAATCCTACTCTTTCCTGTTTTAATCACACTCCTTCCTGTTTAAATCCCACTATTACATGTTAAAATTCCTCTCCTTCCAGTTTAAATCCCACTCCTTCCTGTTTTAATCACACTCCTTCCTGTTTAAATCCCACTCCTTCCTGTTTTAATCACACTCCTTCCTGTTTTAATCCTGTTTTAACACCTCTTCCGTTAGTGCAAATGTAATGTTTTTACGGTTTATTACTGTGATACAGCAGCGCTCTTCAAAGTTGCTTCATGATGTTTTGGACGTTTCTAAGGAGACCTTTATTGGCCATGTCCTGTAGCCAGTGGATTAAATCACGGACTTTAGAGATGATCTCATCCTTACTGATCAGGCTCCTAATGTTATGTTGCTATGAGCCTGTCCAGGCTGCTCATAACCTTTTGATACTACTCTCTCATACAGCCACTGAACGATCACTTCTTGGGCCCTTGAGCTCGCCGGTCGCCGTTGCTGCTTTGGAGAAAGTTGTCAGCGGAATGCCAGATGTTTCGCTACTGTTGCCCTGGAAAAAACATCACCCCAAAAGCATGTTCGATTTGGGAGATTTTTGAGAAGATTTTTGGTGTGGCATCTCTAAAGTCGAGTGTCTCCTGTCTGGGCCACAGGAGGGTGTACAAGGAGCGACTGGGTGTCCCGCAGAAGCCGACCATCGGATACCATCGCCACCAAGAGCGACTCCACCGCCAAGAACAAGTTTATCGTCTGAAAGACGCCACTACCGAACATTCATCTTTTTTTTGTTTTTGTTAATTTTGTTTTTGAGATGACTGCGTCACACAATCTTCACCAGCGTCCAATCCAAAGTGTCTTCAGGAGCCAAACAGACTGTGTTCCATCAGATCTGGAGAAAACTCTACTTATTACAGTCATGCCTGTCATGGTTTGCGAGGCATGGGTGCCCTTTGGACTTTTTTTGTGCTCTTGTCCCGGGACGAAATCGAATTCCTTTTCAATCAGATTCTTTTCCCAGCTGGCTGATTAAATTGGGGCGGCGCTTGACCGGACTCTATATAAGCCGGAAGTCCGCCACGCCTCCTTTGCTAGAGTGTCTGTTTGTAGCAAAGCACTATAGCTGAAGATATCTCTAGTCAGGATTTCTGTGACTATATATCTTCCAATTATTTTTGGAGTTCCTTCCTCTTAAGGAATTTTCTCTTTTCTACTTCTGTTCTCTCTTGCGCTGCTTCTGTTTTTCAGACTATTATAAGTCCTTTGGAAGCGCGAGTACTTTCTGGTGATCTGTATAATTCTCTGTGTTTGTATTGTGTCCGTACTGCTCGTTCTCTCTCTGGCTGCTGCACTTGGCCTCTCAATTTCACCAGCCATTACACCGCCCTGATTCTGCTTCTCGCCCACTCATCTTCCTTCGAGTAGTTTTTCTCACACTCGAAAAACACGTTTGCTAAAAAGGCAAAATGACTTTTGAATTCACTTGTGTGCAGTTAAGTTTGTGCATTAACAACATAATGGAATTAATAAACCCGAAAAAATCCTGATGATATGATGCCAAAAATAAAAGAGCAATATTTGCCTTTTAAATCTTATTTTGAACAGTAGAAATAATCACTTTATTAAATTATTTTAAAATAACCTATCCTTCAACCTCTCCCCCTCTCTCCCTCCTTCTCTCACTCTCTTCGGTTGATTGTAGAGCTGCATACTGTAGGCGGCTCCATTATAACTGTCATTTCTGACTGCGGAATTCAGCAGAGGCAAAAAGTGTTTCGCTGAAATTACGGTGTTAAATGAGGTTTTTAGTGGGGGCTGCAGTGTTAGTCAGTGGCTGGGAACAGCAGTCATTCCCCAGCTCTCCGTCTGTCAGAGAGAGCCCAGGACCCCATCCGTCTTCTGACTGCACTCATATCACACCCCTGTCTGTCTGTATTCACTCTGCTGCTCTGTGGATCTGATAGAGCTTCATGAAGAAAGGAAAACCCAGTCCAGCCTTTTGTGTGATTTACAGAAGCTACGTTTGAGTTTTTTAAGGAAGTGATGTCAGAGGAAGTTTGGTGGCCTTTTCCGATCTTTGGCTACTATTGCATTTTTAGGAAAAGTACTGGCTGAGGATGGCACTTCATGTCTAGTGCCAAAACCTCGGATCAGAAATATTAGCAGTAGCAGGTGTGGCAGGTGTGTGAGATACAGAGGTGAATGGAACAGGATCAAAGAGTCGTCTCTAGCAGGTGTGGGAGGTGTGTGAGATACAGAGGTAAAAAGAAAAGGATCAAAGTGTCCTCTGTAGCAGGTGTGGCAGGTGTGTGAGAAACAGAGGTGAATGGAACAGGATCAAAGAGTCGTCTCTAGCAGGTGTGGCAGGTGTGTGAGGTATAGAGATGAAAAGAACAGGATCAAAGTGTCCTCTGTAGCAGGTGTGGTCGGTGTGTGAGATACAGAGGTGAATGGAACAGGATCAAAGAGTCGTCTCTAGCAGGTGTGGCAGGTGTGTGAGATGCAGAGGTGAAAAGAACAGGATCAAAGTGTCCTCTGTAGCAGGTGTGGCAGGTGTGTGAGATACAGAGGTGAATGGAACAGGATCAAAGATTCGTCTCTAGCAGGGGTGGCAGGTGTGTGAGATACAGAGGTGAAAAGAACAGGATCAAAGTGTCCTCTGTAGCAGGTGTGGCAGGTGGGTGAGATACAGAGGTGAATAGAACAGGAACAAACGGTCCTCTGTTGCAGGTGTGGCATGTGTGTGAGATATAGAGGTGAATAGAACAGATCAAAGTGTCCTCTGTAGCAGGTGTGACAGATGTGTGAGATACAGAGGCGAAAAGAACAGGATCAAAGTGTCGTCTGTAGCAAGTGTGGCAGGTGTGTGAGATATAGAGGTGAATAGAACAGGATCAAAGTGTCGTCTGTAGCAGGTGTGGCAGGTGTGTGAGATATAGAGGTGAATAGAACAGGATCAAAGTGTCGTCTGTAGCAGGTGTGACAGATGTGTGAGATACAGAGGTGAAAAGAACAGGATCAAAGTGTCCTCTGTAGCAGGTGTGGCAGGTGTGTGAGGTATAGAAGTGAATAGAACAGGATCAAAGTGTCCTCTGTAGCAGGTGTGGCAGGTGTGTGAGATACAGAGGTGAAAAGAACAGGATCAAAGTGTCCTCTGTAGCAGGTGTGGCAGGTGTGTGAGATATAGAGGTGAATGGAACAGGATCAAAGAGTCGTCTCTAGCAGGTGTGGCAGGTGTGTGAGATACAGAGGTAAAAAGAACAGGATCAAAGTGTCCTCTGTAGCAAGTGTGGCAGGTGTGTGAGATACAGAGATGAAAAGAACAGGATCAAAGTGTCCTCTGTAGCAGGTGTGGTCGGTGTGTGAGATACAGAGGTGAATGGAACAGGATCAAAGAGTCGTCTCTAGCAGGTGTGGCAGGTGTGTGAGATGCAGAGGTGAAAAGAACAGGATCAAAGTGTCCTCTGTAGCAGGTGTGGCAGGTGTGTGAGATACAGAGGTGAATGGAACAGGATCAAAGAGTCGTCTCTAGCAGGTGTGGCAGGTGTGTGAGATGCAGAGGTGAAAAGAACAGGATCAAAGTGTCCTCTGTAGCAGGTGTGGCAGATGTGCGAGATACAGAGGTGAATGGAACAGGATCAAAGTGTCCTCTGTAGCAGGTGTGGCAGGTGTGTGAGATAAAGAGGTGAATAGAACAGATCAAAGTGTCCTCTGTAGCAGGTGTGACAGATGTGTGAGATACAGAGGCGAAAAGAACAGGATCAAAGTGTCGTCTGTAGCAGGTGTGGCAGGTGTGTGAGATATAGAGGTGAATAGAACAGGATCAAAGTGTCGTCTGTAGCAGGTGTGACAGATGTGTGAGATACAGAGGTGAATAGAACAGGATCAAAGTGTCCTCTGTAGCAGGTGTGGCAGGTGTGTGAGGTATAGAGGTGAATGGAACAGGATCAAAGTGTCCTCTGTAGCAGGTGTGGCAGGTGTGTGAGATACAGAGGTGAAAAGAACAGGATCAAAGTGTCCTCTGTAGCAGGTGTGGCAGATGTGTGAGATACAGAGGTGAATGGAACAGGATCAAAGTGTCCTCTGTAGCAGGTGTGGCAGGTGTGTGAGATACAGAGGTGAATAGAACAGGATCAAAGTGTCCTCTGTAGCAGGTGTGGCATGTGTGTGAGATATAGAGGTGAATAGAACAGATCAAAGTGTCCTCTGTAGCAGGTGTGACAGATGTGTGAGATACAGAGGCGAAAAGAACAGGATCAAAGTGTCGTCTGTAGCAGGTGTGGCAGGTGTGTGAGATATAGAGGTGAATAGAACAGGATCAAAGTGTCGTCTGTAGCAGATGTGACAGATGTGTGAGATACAGAGGTGAATAGAACAGGATCAAAGTGTCCTCTGTAGCAGGTGTGACAGATGTGTGAGATACAGAGGTGAAAAGAACAGGATCAAAGTGTCCTCTGTAGCAGGTGTGGCAGGTGTGTGAGATATAGAGGTGAATGGAACAGGATCAAAGAGTCGTCTCTAGCAGGTGTGGCAGGTGTGTGAGATACAGAGGTAAAAAGAACAGGATCAAAGTGTCCTCTGTAGCAGGTGTGGCAGGTGTGTGAGATACAGAGGTGAATGGAACAGGATCAAAGAGTCGTCTCTAGCAAGTGTGGCAGGTGTGTGAGATACAGAGATGAAAAGAACAGGATCAAAGTGTCCTCTGTAGCAGGTGTGGTCGGTGTGTGAGATACAGAGGTGAATGGAACAGGATCAAAGAGTCGTCTCTAGCAGGTGTGGCAGGTGTGTGAGATACAGAGGCGAAAAGAACAGGATCAAAGTGTCGTCTGTAGCAGGTGTGGCAGGTGTGTGAGATATAGAGGTGAATAGAAGAGGATCAAAGTGTCGTCTGGAGCAGGGGTGACAGATGTGTGAGATACAGACGTGAAGAGAACAGGATCAAAGTGTCCTCTGTAGCAGGTGTGGCAGGTGTGTGAGGTATAGAGGTGAATGGAACAGGATCAAAGTGTCCTCTGTAGCAGGTGTGGCAGGTGTGTGAGATACAGAGGTGAAAAGAACAGGATCAAAGTGTCCTCTGTAGCAGGTGTGGCAGATGTGTGAGATACAGAGGTGAATGGAACAGGATCAAAGTGTCCTCTGTAGCAGGTGTGGCAGATGTGCGAGATACAGAGGTGAATGGAACAGGATCAAAGTGTCCTCTGTAGCAGGTGTGGCAGGTGTGTGAGATAAAGAGGTGAATAGAACAGATCAAAGTGTCCTCTGTAGCAGGTGTGACAGATGTGTGAGATACAGAGGCGAAAAGAACAGGATCAAAGTGTCCTCTGTAGCAGGTGTGGCAGGTGTGTGAGATATAGAGGTGAATAGAACAGGATCAAAGTGTCGTCTGTAGCAGGTGTGACAGATGTGTGAGATACAGAGGTGAATAGAACAGGATCAAAGTGTCCTCTGTAGCAGGTGTGGCAGGTGTGTGAGGTATAGAGGTGAATGGAACAGGATCAAAGTGTCCTCTGTAGCAGGTGTGGCAGGTGTGTGAGATATAGAGGTGAAAAGAACAGGATCAAAGTGTCCTCTGTGGCAGGTGTGGCAGATGTGTGAGATACAGAGGTGAATGGAACAGGATCAAAGTGTCCTCTGTAGCAGGTGTGGCAGGTGTGTGAGATACAGAGGTGAATAGAACAGGATCAAAGTGTCCTCTGTAGCAGGTGTGGCATGTGTGTGAGATATAGAGGTGAATAGAACAGATCAAAGTGTCCTCTGTAGCAGGTGTGACAGATGTGTGAGATACAGAGGCGAAAAGAACAGGATCAAAGTGTCGTGTGTAGCAGGTGTGGCAGGTGTGTGAGATATAGAGGTGAATAGAACAGGATCAAAGTGTCGTCTGTAGCAGATGTGCCAGATGTGTGAGATACAGAGGTGAATAGAACAGGATCAAAGTGTCCTCTGTAGCAGGTGTGACAGATGTGTGAGATACAGAGGTGAAAAGAACAGGATCAAAGTGTCCTCTGTAGCAGGTGTGGCAGGTGTGTGAGATATAGAGGTGAATGGAACAGGATCAAAGAGTCGTCTCTAGCAGGTGTGGCAGGTGTGTGAGATACAGAGGTAAAAAGAACAGGATCAAAGTGTCCTCTGTAGCAGGTGTGGCAGGTGTGTGAGATACAGAGGTGAATGGAACAGGATCAAAGAGTCGTCTCTAGCAAGTGTGGCAGGTGTGTGAGATACAGAGATGAAAAGAACAGGATCAAAGTGTCCTCTGTAGCAGGTGTGGTCGGTGTGTGAGATACAGAGGTGAATGGAACAGGATCAAAGAGTCGTCTCTAGCAGGTGTGGCAGGTGTGTGAGATACAGAGGCGAAAAGAACAGGATCAAAGTGTCGTCTGTAGCAGGTGTGGCAGGTGTGTGAGATATAGAGGTGAATAGAACAGGATCAAAGTGTCGTCTGTAGCAGGTGTGACAGATGTGTGAGATACAGAGGTGAATAGAACAGGATCAAAGTGTCCTCTGTAGCAGGTGTGGCAGGTGTGTGAGGTATAGAGGTGAATGGAACAGGATCAAAGTGTCCTCTGTAGCAGGTGTGACAGGTGTGTGAGATGCAGAGGTGAAAAGAACAGGATCAAAGTGTCCTCTGTAGCAGGTGTGGCAGGTGTGTGAGATACAGAGGTGAATGGAACAGGATCAAAGTGTCCTCTGTAGCAGGTGTGACAGGTGTGCGAGATACAGAGGTGAATGGAACAGGATCAAAGTGTCCTCTGTAGCAGGTGTGGCATGTGTGTGAGATATAGAGGTGAATAGAACAGATCAAAGTGTCCTCTGTAGCAGGTGTGACAGATGTGTGAGATACAGAGGTGAAAAGAACAGGATCAAAGTGTCGTCTGTAGCAGGTGTGGCAGGTGTGTGAGATATAGAGGTGAATAGAACAGGATCAAAGTGTCGTCTGTAGCAGGTGTGACAGATGTGTGAGATACAGAGGTGAATAGAACAGGATCAAAGTGTCCTCTGTAGCAGGTGTGGCAGGTGTGTGAGGTATAGAAGTGAATAGAACAGGATCAAAGTGTCCTCTGTAGCAGCTGTGTGAGATATAGAGGTGAATAGAACAGGATCAAAGTGTCCTCTGTAGCAGGTGTGGCAGGTGTGTGAGGTATAGAAGTGAATAGAACAGGATCAAAGTGTCCTCTGTAGCAGCTGTGTGAGATATAGAGGTGAATAGAACAGGATCAAAGTGTCCTCTGTAGCAGGTGTGGCAGGTCTGTGAGATATAGAGGTGAATGGAACAGGATCAAAGAGTCGTCTCTAGCAGGTGTGGCAGGTGTGTGAGATACAGAGGTAAAAAGAACAGGATCAAAGTGTCCTCTGTAGCAGGTGTGGCAGGTGTGTGAGATACAGAGGTGAATGGAACAGGATCAAAGAGTCGTCTCTAGCAAGTGTGGCAGGTGTGTGAGAAACAGAGATGAAAAGAACAGGATCAAAGTGTCCTCTGTAGCAGGTGTGGTCGGTGTGTGAGATACAGAGGTGAATGGAACAGGATCAAAGAGTCGTCTCTAGCAGGTGTGGCAGGTGTGTGAGATGCAGAGGTGAAAAGAACAGGATCAAAGTGTCCTCTGTAGCAGGTGTGGCAGGTGTGTGAGATACAGAGGTGAATGGAACAGGATCAAAGAGTCGTCTCTAGCAGGTGTGGCAGGTGTGTGAGATGCAGAGGTGAAAAGAACAGGATCAAAGTGTCCTCTGTAGCAGGTGTGGCAGATGTGCGAGATACAGAGGTGAATGGAACAGGATCAAAGTGTCCTCTGTAGCAGGTGTGGCAGGTGTGTGAGATAAAGAGGTGAATAGAACAGATCAAAGTGTCCTCTGTAGCAGGTGTGACAGATGTGTGAGATACAGAGGTGAATGGAACAGGATCAACGTGTCCTCTGTAGCAGGTGTGGCAGGTGTGTGAGATATAGAGGTGAATAGAACAGGATCAAAATGTCCTCTGTAGCAGGTGTGGCAGGTGTGTGAGATATTGAGGTGAATGGAACAGGATCAAAGTGTCCTCTGTAGCAGGTGTGGCAGATGTGTGAGATATAGAGGTGAATAGAACAGATCAAAGTGTCCTCTGTAGCAGGTGTGACAGATGTGTGAGATACAGAGGTGAATGGAACAGGATCAACGTGTCCTCTGTAGCAGGTGTGGCAGGTGTGTGAGATACAGAGGTGAATAGAACAGGATCAAAATGTCCTCTGTAGCAGGTGTGGCAGGTGTGTGAGATATTGAGGTGAATTGAACAGGATCAAAGTGTCCTCTGTCGCAGGTGTGGCAGGTGTGTGAGGTATAGAGGTGAATGGAACAGGATCAAAGTGTCCTCTGTAGCAGGTGTGGCAGGTGTGTGAGATATAGAGGTGAATGGAACAGGATCAAAGTGTCCTCTGTAGCAGGTGTGACAGGTGTGTGAGATATAGAGGTGAATAGAACAGGATCAAAGTGTCCTCTGTAGCAGGTGTGACAGGTGTGTGAGATACAGAGGTGAATAGAACAGGATCAAAATGTCCTCTGTAGCAGGTGTGGCAGGTGTGTGAGATATTGAGGGGAATTGAACAGGATCAAAGTGTCCTCTGTCGCAGGTGTGGCAGGTGTGTGAGGTATAGAGGTGAATGGAACAGGATCAAAGTGTCCTCTGTAGCAGGTGTGGCAGGTGTGTGAGATATAGAGGTGAATGGAACAGGATCAAAGTGTCCTCTGTAGCAGGTGTGACAGGTGTGTGAGATATAGAGGTGAATAGAACAGGTTCAAAGTGTCCTCTGTAGCAGGTGTGGCAGGTGTGTGAGATATTGAGGTGAATGGAACAGGATCAAAGTGTCCTCTGTAGCAGGTGTGGCAGGTGTGTGAGATATAGAGGTGAATAGAACAGGATCAAAATGTCCTCTGTAGCAGGTGTGGCAGGTGTGTGAGATATAGAGGTGAATAGAACAGGATCAAAGTGTCCTCTGTAGCAGGTGTGGCAGGTGTGTGAGATATTGAGGTGAATGGAACAGGATCAAAGTGTCCTCTGTAGCAGGTGTGGCAGGTGTGTGAGATATTGAGGTGAATGGAACAGGATCAAAGTGTCCTCTGTAGCAGGTGTGGCAGGTGTGTGAGATATAGAGGTGAATGGAACAGGATCAAAGTGTCCTCTGTAGCTGGTGTGACAGATTTGTGAGATACAGAGGTGAAAAGAACAGGATCAAAGTGTCCTCTGTAGCAGGTGTGGCAGGTGTGTGTGGTATAGAGGTTAATAATAAGTGGAACCGAACAAAGAGCCAGAAATGTGGAGAGACTAACTGACAAAGTCAGTCTTATACAGAAGGGTTGAAGTGATGTTTTTCCTGCTGTTATAACATTCACAGCCTGACTCTTTCACTGATGAACACAGTTTATTCCGTAAATCTGCATGGAGCCTCTGTTAAGGACTCATAGAGTGGGCCTTGTTTGAAGCTAAATAATTGTCCCCTCAGTGATCACATCAAAATGGCCAATGATAAGCACACTGTTCCCTAAATAAAGCTTGTATCTCTGATCACTACGGTGATGTACTTATCACTTCATTATTGTCAGGATTAATGAGTGTCCAGAGAGCAGAGCTCATCAAACAGCGTAGAACTCTGGTCAATAACTAGAGTTTCAAATACAAACTAGAACAAAACCCTTCAGACCCACAGCATGAAATCCACGTGTCCCACTCAGCGTCCGCACCGAATGCCCATGGCAGAGTGAGTGAGTGAGTGAGTGATTCAGACAGTAAGGGGCTGAGTAAGTGACTGACTGACAAAATGTGATTAACTTGAACAAATTCATATAAAATTCTACCTCAAAATTATCCAAAAATGTCCTCAATTCAAATATCCTAGTCATTCCGAAAAATTTCCCTTCCTAATGGGGTAAAATGGTGACTGCTGCATCTTAGCAGCACAATTTGTCTCCCTCTGTCACAGTCTGAGGAGCAGTGAGTGACCCTGTCATGCGCACGCCCAGGCACAACACACACACACACACACACGCACACACACATCTCTGTTCCTGTTTCACACAAGCACAAGTTTCTTATTATAATATTTTTCTAGTTATTTTTTTTTTTTTCACAATTTATATTACTATAAGAATTATTCCGTGTATATATTTTGCGTTATTGCTTTGGCGACACAAATGTATGACTTTGTCAAGCCAAGCATTTTGAATTTGAATTTGAGTGAGTGAATTCAGACAGCTTGTGACACATAAACCACGGTGCCAGTTTTTTGGCATTTGAAAAACGGGGAAAAAATAGCAACAATAGCATTAAAGATTTGTGAACAACGCTGAGTTAATTTTTGTTCCATGCGCCGGTGCAGCGATGTAGTGACTGCTTGAGTAGCCAAAGTAAGTAAACAGGGATGGACGGGTCATAGGTCTAAAAATGATTCCTTATGACACAGTCCTGTGGCCAGCCTTCCGCTCTCAGCATGACAACGGTCAATGTCGATTAAGGAGAAGAGTGGCGACCGGCCTTTTACGCTAGTAATGAGAAAAAGCATTTTAATTGCCCCAGACTGCTAAAGGTAAATTAATTATCGATTGTTTTCCACTGAAATCCTATACTTGTCGTACCCTTACAAGTGCCTTTCTCATTCTTCGATGTAAGTACATTTCCTGCTTCAAAATTTATGCAGAATGCAAACCACGGGCAACTAGGAAGCTGATTCGCTGAAGCGGGTCCCCGGTGAGAGGCTGGGGTTAACGATGCTTTAGGGGGTCAGGATGGCAACAATCTTTTTCCTCTTTAACAAAATGTCAACAGATCACAAACTTCCCTGCCATCATTAGGTCGCATTCAGATGAAATGGTGGTTTTGGTGGGGAAGTTTGGAGGTGGTGTTTAAATGAGCGATCAATTAAACAGAAATGGGGTCAGACTGAGTGTGCATTGCAGCGTTTACCAATCTAATCATACTCCTCCACACTCTATTCTCCACACTCTCCTCTAGACTCAATCATGCTATTCAAGGGTAATGGACATACAGACCCAACATCTCAGTCTAAGACAGAGCTGCAGACTGTTAACATTTCAGTCAGGAACCGACTTACAAACACTAAACAATTCCCTCCAATTCAGAGTTACAAAATGCTGACACTTCCAGCACGAATCAACCACAGACATTTCATCAAATTACTGAGCACAAACTGCTATAATTTCAGCCCAGTGCAGTAATATAGCCCCATAGCATTTCAGCCCAGCCCAGCAGGGCAAACTACTGCCATTTCAGTCCAATACCAAACTACAATACATCCACTGTTCTCACATTAAGCTACTTACTCAGTGAAATAATAGTCTGGGGTCTATGACTCAATGACCTTGATTCTCCCTTCGAGACGAGGTGATGACGGTGCGTTTGGAACTGGCATGACTTCAGAGAGCAGTACCAGCACTGATTAAACATAAGAGGGAATGAACAGAGATGCAGGTGAATTACAGAGTTAAAACACATCCCCTCTTTCGCTCTTCCCCTCCATCTGTGTTCTGTATTCACTCTCAGCACTTCCCCAAAACCCCAGATTTTATCCAAACAGCTTTGACAAGAGCTCTGCAGGTGAGGATTAGAGGCTTGGCAGCATTTTAATGACACACTGGCAGTATTTTATTATTTATTCATGAGGAGAAGGCGAGAGCTCACTGCATCCTATCTAATCTCAATCTGGTAAAGTGCTGGTTCCCAAACTGGGTCCTGCATGGAGACCCACTGTGTCAACTGGTTTTTAATCAAACCAGTCAGAAAAAAGCATGTGTGAGAGTGAGCAGCGATCTTTAACAATTTTAGCCCAACTCGAATTTGACGCCCCTGTTTATCCTCATGGTGTTTGATGGGGCTGAGGTCAGGGGTCTATGCCGGCTGATCAATTCTTCCTCATCGATCTTGACAAACCAGACATGGACCACTGTGTAGACATTAGCATTGTCATGATGAAGCAGGAGGGAGCTTTCCTCAAACTGCTGGAAACACAGAATTTGTAGTGTGACTGTGCTGTTAAGGGTCAGGATTCTCCTGCTGTGTAACTAAAGCCAGCTGAAGTGTGAGCGAAGAAAGCTATTTTTTTAAGAACATTGTACCTCACACCATAGAAGAAGAGTCTCTCTAAATTTTGATTCCAGTACATGTCACACCATAGAAGAGGAGTCTATTTAAATTTTTATTCCAGTACATGTCACCCCATAGAAGAAGAGTCTCTTTAAATTTTGATTCCACTACATGTCACACCATAGAAGAAGAGTCTCTTTAAAATGATCCCAGTTCATGTTTTACCATAGAAGAAGAGTCTCTTTTAATTTTGAGTCCAGTACATGTCACACCATAGAAGAAGAGTCTCTTTAAATTTTGAGTCCAGTACATGTCACACCATAGAAGAAGAGTCTCTTTAAATTTTGATTCCACTACATGTCGCCCCATAGAAGAAGAGTCTCTTTAAATTTTGATCCCAGTTCATGTCACACCATAGAAGAAGAGTCTCTTTAAATTTTGAGTCCAGTACATGTCACACCATAGAAGAAGAGTCTCTTTAAATTTTGAGTCCAGTACATGTCACACCTTAGAAGAAGAGTCTCTTTAAATTTTGATCCCAGTTCAAGTCACACCATAGAAGAAGAGTGTCTTTAAATTTTGATTCCAGTACATGTCACACCATAGAAGAGGAGTCTATTTAAATTTTGATTCCAGTACATGTCACCCCATAGAAGAAGAGTCTCTTTACATTTTGATTCCACTACATGTCACACCATAGAAGAAGTGTCTCTTTAAATTTTGATCCCAGTTCATGTCACACCATAGAAGAAGAGTCTCTTTAAATTTTGAGTCCAGTACATGTCACACCATAGAAGAAGAGTCTCTTTAAATTTTGAGTCCAGTACATGTCACACCATAGAAGAAGAGTCTCTTTAAATTTTGATTCCACTACATGTCGCCCCATAGAAGAAGAGTCTCTTTAAATTTTGATCCCAGTTCATGTTACACCATAGAAGAAGAGTCTCTTTAAATTTTGAGTCCAGTACATGTCACACCATAGAAGAAGAGTCTCTTTAAATTTTGAGTCCAGTACATGTCACACCTTAGAAGAAGAGTCTCTTTAAATTTTGATCCCAGTTCAAGTCACACCATAGAAGAAGAGTGTCTTTAAATTTTGATTCCAGTACATGTCACACTATAGAAGAAGAGTCTCTTTAAATTTTGATTCCACTACATGTCACCCCATATAAGAAGAGTCTCTTTAAATTTTGATTCCACTACATGTCGCCCCATAGAAGAAGAGTCTCTTTAAATTTTGATTCCAGTACATGTCACACCATAGAAGAAGAGTCTCTTTAAATTTGAGTTCAGTACATGTCACACCATAGAAGAAGAGTCTCTTTAAATTTTGATCCCAGTACATGTCACACCATAGAAGAAGAGTCTCTTTAAATTTTGATCCCAGTATTAGTCACACCATAGAAGAAGAGTCTCTTTAAATTTTGATCCCAGTTGAAGTCACACTATAGAAGAAGAGTCTCTTTAAATTTTGATTCCACTACATGTCACCCCATAGAAGAAGAGTCTCTTTAAATTTTGATTCCACTACATGTCGCCCCATAGAAGAAGAGTCTCTTTAAATTTTGATTCCAGTACATGTCACACCATAGAAGAAGAGTCTCTTTAAATTTTGATTCCACTACATGTCGCCCCATAGAAGAAGAGTCTCTTTAAATTTTTATTCCAGTACATTTCACACCATAGAAGAAGAGTCTCTTTAAATTTGAGTTCAGTACATGTCACACCATAGAAGAAGAGTCTCTTTAAATTTTGATCCCAGTACATGTCACACCATAGAAGAAGAGTCTCTTTAAATTTTGATCCCAGTATTAGTTACACCATAGAAGAAGAGTCTCTTTAAATTTTGATCCCAGTTGAAGTCACACCATAGAAGAAGAGTCTCTTTAAATTTTGATTCCACTACATGTCACCCCATAGAAGAAGAGTCTCTTTAAATTTTGATTCCACTACATGTCGCCCCATAGAAGAAGAGTCTCTTTAAATTTTGATTCCAGTACATGTCACACCATAGAAGAAGAGTCTCTTTAAATTTTGATTCCACTACATGTCGCCCCATAGAAGAAGAGTCTCTTTAAATTTTGATTCCAGTACATGTCACACCATAGAAGAAGAGTCTCTTTAAATTTTGAGTTCAGTACATGTCACACCATAGAAGAAGAGTCTCTTTAAATTTTGATCCCAGTACATGTCACACCATAGAAGAAGAGTCTCTTTAAATTTTGATCCCAGTATTAGTCACACCATAGAAGAAGAGTCTCTTTAAATTAGGAGTCCAGTACATGTCACACCATAGAAGAAGAGTCTCTTTAAATTTTGAGTCCAGTACATGTCACACCATAGAAGAAGAGTCTCTTTAAATTTTGATCCCAGTTCAAGTCACACCATAGAAGAAGAGTCTGTCTAAATTTTTATTCCAGTACATGTCACCCCATAGAAGAAGAGTCTCTTTAAATTGTACGTGTCAAGACCTGACGTTCTCTGCGTATCAGGCTGTCAGGTTTGTATACCTGGGGTGTCGAGACAATTACACAGAGGATCAAAGCTTTTGCTCTTCTGTCATTATTAAATGCATCATCTGCCAGTGCTGCCTCCCTGCTGTGAGTGCTACAATGGAAAATAAATAAAAAACAAGCCTCTTGTATAATTATAGTAATCTTTTGTGCTCATCTCCACATTCGCGTGGGACGCATTTCTGTTTTGTTGATATGTGTTTGCAGCTGAAGTCACACAGTTTAATTTGAGAGCAAAATTTCTGACCAAAATCAGCTGTCGCTAGCATGCCACACAGTCCATTATAGGACCACTGATGTGAAGTAACTGGCACAGACTGGGTCTTGTTTTGTCCAGAATTGCCCGTGACAGCAATATTATGAGAAAAATAGCACAGTCTTTTGGAGCCTTAATAGACCTGTCTACAGCAGGAAACAGTCCCAAAGAGTTTCCGCATACCAATCACCATGTGTGGGATATAACCTTCGAGTGACACTCAGTGTTTCGTGTCGGAATGGAGGGAGACCTCCAGCGCAAAGTAGCAGGCAAAACGACTGGTTTATTTGTTATTGTACAAAACTTACAATGAACACACAACACAAGCACAAGAAACAACGGCAATAGAAAATACAAAGTGGAAAAGCTTACAAACTCCAATAGGGAGAAAACAGCCAACTACAATTTGATAATGAAAAATACGTTCAGCACCTCTCAGCTATACCAACGATGGAAATAAACGGAGGGGAAGATATGGGAGTTCTTCCTCAGTTGGTGTGAATCGCGACTCGATATTAAATTTAGAATATGAAATTCAGTTTTAATCAATCGCGGTTACAATTAACCCATGCGCTTTGTTAATTTCATCTGACACCAATTTATGAATTTAGACCTCTGTTGTATATCGGGCTCATAACTGGTCTACACTCTGAGTCCACCGGACCAAAAACATCTGTACAGCCCAATTCGGTGGAGAACTCAGAGGTTGGCGGTCCTATTCGGCACGGTGGTTTGACAGAGAAAATAGCTATGACTAGTGACCCCTGAGGACCGGAATGAATGTTCGTTTAAAAACTTAAGTTTGACTCAAAAAAGACTTTCAGGGACTGTAATTCAGTTTACCGCAAAAAAAAAAAAAAAAAAAAGGCTTAGAGTGACTCTTAAGTTTAATGGCAATCAAAATAATACCAATCGCAGCATGGAATGCCACCGTGTCCCTAGCAGGGAGGCTTGTTGATCAAGCAGGCCTCATAGCCCCATGATGTACCCCATTGGGTGACAGAACTCAGAGCTGGAAGGATTATAAGTTAGTCAGAGTCAGAGACACACAAGAGAATACAATTAACAATTTATTTTGCCAGGCAGGCACAAGCTTAAATCAGAAAAACCAAATAAAATCATTACAAGAAATTTGAAGGAATAATTAAGTCATACCTGGCGCGACTAGCAACTACACATATACTCGACATGTACAATGTGGGAAGGATGAATACAAGCTTCCTGAAATGTCTGACTACCCACGACCTCCAGAGGCACGTGTGGAAGGTTGTTTATGATCCTCTATATATGGGCTACACACAGCATGCAGAGGCGCGTGTGGGAAGTTGTCAGCAATTTTCCTCGAATGGTTCGTTTCCCTCTCTTTTATACCAAAACTCGACAATGGCTTTCATGGCAGGGTCGTGAATAACTTGGGTAGCCAAATTAGAAATGCGACCCCTCCCCTGAGAAAATCAGAGCAGGAACATTGCCACAGGGAAAAGTTACACAAGTAAATTCTTTTCAGTTATTAAATGAGGGTTTGATACAATTCTAATTCCTCCGAAATATGCCTCATGTAATTTCGGAGATTTGAAGGAGTAGAATGATACCAAAGACGATATGTTAGCACTACAGTTTGCCATGAAACAACTGGTGCAGTGCATAATTACAAAGAATTTGTATTAATGTTAACAATCAAATATAAATCATACGATATAACACAAATACGCATTACTTTTAACATTATGGATGAAATTTTTATTTTAAATCAGTGGGGAAGAGTCCTTGAAAATTCATGAATAGGAAGGAATGCAAATTATTTCGCTGTTATAGCCTCTGAAAAGTCCAGTTGATGGCGCCGTGGCGTTGTCCGGCACAGGCCAGTGTTCGTAAACAGTTGAGAGTTCATTGAAGAAACCAGACGTTAACTATTAACCCAGAGGTCCGTGACCGCTCCAACCATGGGCCGATAAGGTTGGGTGCCTTTTGAGTCGTATAAGCCCTTATCGTTATGTTCTCACGAATCAGAAATTCTTTCGTCAAGTGCTGGTGCCATTAAAACAATGGGGGTAATCCTGCATACGTGAGAATGTTCAGGAATCCAGCATGTGGGTTTTCTGCTGCTTACAATACAGATAGGCGGATACATGAGCTCTGAAATAGAGTTACATTTAGAAGTGAAATTTAGGTACGCGATAATACGCCAGCTCTCATAAAATATTAAATTTAGTCTCCCGAAAGGGAAAAGGCCAAACCAGCATAGAATATGGGAAGAAGATAAACGAAAAGTGAACAAAGCAGGAACTAAATGCTGAAGTGAGGTGAAAACTAAACCGATGAGAGAAACAAACCAATAATTGAATAAAGGCTGACAGAGGCAGGAACCTCAGCCGCAGGCAGGGCTGTGAACTTCACCTGACGCCCCGTCACACTCAGTGCATTACTGACCAGTCTCAAGGTTGGATTACACTTCACTGTGGAAATGGGTATTATTGAATGATTATTTAGAAATTCAGAATTTGCATTTTATAGAGGCTATTGATGTAATCATTCATTTTTTTAGCAATACACTCCTGATCAAAATCTTAAGACCAGTTAAAAAATTGCAAGAATTTGCATTTTGCACTGTTGTATCTTAAGAAGGTTCTAAGTAGAGTTTCAAAATGCAAAAAGAAGAAATGGGAACAAGAGACCAAATGTTTTGAGCAGGCAATTTATTGAAAAGAACAATTTAACTGAAATAGGCTGTTCATCAGCTGATCAAAAGTTTAAGACCACATCCTTTCAAAGCCCAAATCTGTGGAAAAAATTTAGATTCCATGTCATTTTCTGTCAAGTAATCACACTGTCAAGACCTCTTGATGGGAAAAGCAAAAAAACTCACTGCCTTCGAACGTGGCAGGATTGTTGAGCTGCATAGACAAGGCCTCTCACAGCGTGCCATCGCTGCTGAGGTTGGACGCAGTAAGACAGTCATTTTGCATTTCTTAAAAGATCCTGAGGTTTATGGAACAAAACAATCAAGTGGTAGACCCAAAAAAATCTCACCGGCTCTGAGCCGGAGGATCCAAATGGCTGTCCGTCAAGACACGGGACGATCCTCATCCCAAATTAAGGCCATTACTGGTGCTGACTGCATCCCAATAACCATCAGACAGCATCTGCAAAGGAACGGCTTCAAAAACAAAAAACGTCTTCAAAGGCCACGTCTCCTTCAACGCCACAAAATTGCCCGTTTGGCCTTTGCAAGGGAGCACCAAACATGGGACGTTCAAAGTTGGAAGAAAGTTTTATTCTCTGATGAGAAAAAATGTAACCTTGATGGTCCTGATGGCTTCCAACGCTACTGGCATGACAAGTAGATGCCACCTGAGATTTTTTCAACACGGCACAGCGGAGGGGGCGCCATCATGATCTGGGGTGCTTTTTCCTTCAATGGAAAAATGGAGCTCCAGGTTGTGCAGGGGCGTCAAACAGCAGCTGGCTACGTGGAGATGTTGCAGCGGGCATCCCTCATGACTGAGGGCCCTCGTCTGTGTGGTGATGACTGGGTCTTTCAGCAGGACAATGCTGCAATTCACAATGCCCGTCTGACAAAGGATTTTTTTTCAGGGGAATAACATCACTCTTTTGGATCATCCTGCATGTTCCCCTGATCTAAATCCAATTGAGAACATTTGGGGATGGATGGCAAGGGAAGTTTACAAAAATGGACATCAGTTCCAGACAGTGGATGCCCTTCGTGAAGCCATCTTCACCACTTGGAGCAACATTCCTACAAGCCTTTTGGAAACACTCGCATCAAGCATGCCAACACGAATTTTTGAAGTGATCAACAATAATGGTGGAGCTACTCATTACTGAGTCTGTTTTTGAGACTTTAATTTCTGTTTTAGGGGTTTTTTTGAGCTATGGTCTTAAACTTTTGATCAGCTGATGAACAGCCTATTTTAGTTAAATTGTTCTTTTCAATAAATTGCCTGCTCAAAACATTTAGTCTCTTGCTCACATTTCTTCTTTTTGCATTTTGAAACTCTACTTAGAACCTTCTTATAATACAACAGTGCAAAACGTAAATTCTTGCAATTTTTTAACTGGTCTTAAGATTTTGATCAGGAGTGTATTTGATTATGTAAACCTGTTTGTCATTTAACAAAGCAAACAGATTTGTGACAAAGCTACAGTTGAATCCGGGGAGAAGGCTGTGTTCCTGGGGGACGGTGTGAATGGTGTTTTGGTGAGAGAAGGTTGTGTTCCTGGGGAATGGTGTGAATGGTGTTTTGGTGAGAGAAGGTGGTGTTCCTGGGGTACGGTGTGAATGGTGTTTTGGTGAGAGAAAGTTGTGTTCCTGGAGGACGGTCTGAATGGTGTTTTGGCGAGAGAAGGTTGTGTTCCTGGGGGACGGTGTGAATGGTGTTTTGGTGAGAGAAGGCTGTGTTCCTGGAGGACGGTGTGAATGGTGTTTTGGTGAGAGAAGGTTGTGTTCCTGGAGGACGGTGTGAATGGTGTTTTGGTGAGAGAAGGTGGTGTTCCTGGGGTACGGTGTGAATGGTGTTTTGGTGAGAGAAAGTTGTGTTCCTGGAGGACGGTGTGAATGGTGTTTTGGTGAGAGAAGGCTGTGTTCCTGGAGGATGGTGTGAATGGTGTTTTAGTGAGAGAAGGTTGTGTTCCCGGAGGACAGTGTGAATGGTGTTTTGGTGAGAGAAGGTTGTGTTCCTGGGGGATGGTGTGAATGGTGTTTTAGTGAGAGAAGGTTGTGTTCCTGGGGGATGGTGTGAATGGTGTTTTGGTGAGAGAAGGTTGTGTTCCTGGGGGACGGTGTGAATGGTGTTTTGATGAGAGAAGGTTGTGTTCCTGGGGGATGGTGTGAATGGTGTTTTAGTGAGAGAAGGTTGTGTTCCTGGGTGACGGTGTGAATGGTGTTTTGGTGAGAGAAGGTTGTGTTCCTGGGGGACGGTGTGAATGGTGTTTTGGTGAGAGAAGGTTGTGTTCCTGGGGTACGGTGTGAATGGTGTTTTGGTGAGAGAAGGTTGTGTTCATGGGCGACGGTGTGAATGGTGTTTTGTTGAGAGAAGGTTGTGTTCCTAGGGGACGGTGTGAATGGTGTTTTGGTGAGAGAAGGTTGTGTTCCTGGGTGACGGTGTGAATGGTGTTTTGGTGAGAGACGGTTGTGTTCATGGAGGACGGTGTGAATGGTGTTTTGGTGAGAGAAGGTTGTGTTCCTGGGGGACGGTGTGAATGGTGTTTTGGTGAGAGAAGGTTGTGTTCCTGGGGGACGGTGTGAATGGTGTTTTGGTGAGAGAAGGTTGTGTTCCTGGGGGATGGTGTGAATGGTGTTTTGGTGAGAGAAGGTTGTGTTCCTGGGGGACGGTGTGAATGGTGTTTTGGTGAGAGAAGGTTGTGTTCCTGGTGGACGGTGTGAATGGTGTTTTGGTGAAATACTGAGATCTTGAAGGCATGTTGTTGTGGGAAGAGCTTGGCTCCCTCCTCAAAACCCACCAATTAGTAGATTCACTTTCCAAATCAACACTTTCAACTTCAAACCACCTCCTCGTTTGGCACAGTTACACTCACAAGATTAGAAAAATGAAGCTTTCAGTTTCCAGCGAATTCGCTGGTAAACACAGCCGCTGTAGTAACTGGGCAGAATCAAGATCTTGGGTTTTTTTTTTTTTTTGGCTGTTTTTTTGAACCACCCCCTTCCCCGTCAGTTGCAAAGACCGAATATCACAAATATTCAGTGTTTTTTAACTTATAATGTCTAACAGACCCATAAATGACAGTATTTGTCTCCTTTGAACAGGATAAGATATCCTGTTTTATTGGGCTCATGAGAGAATTTGATCAGGAGTTTTTGGTGTCTTCATGAAGGAGAATGATGATGCGCAGTGATCTGCTGACAGATATTTGAAGGGGGCAGCGACTGCATCTATATCTGTGCTTCATGTTGCTTTTTATCATTAACTCTGCAGCTGAGAAAGACACACCATCCCGACCTCAATAATCTCTGAAAGTGTGACTCAGAAATGACTTTTTTCCCTCTTATCTCTGCGATTGGCTTTGCCTATGAGTCATAGGCCTTTGTACAAACATGTCGGCCTCTTCACTGATGCTAACAGCACGTTTGATGGATGCACATCAAATTTCAAACAAACGGGAATTCATGCGCACATAAATAAGAGCATCAGTAAAAATTATGTTTCATTGTGAACCTCACAAAGTGCATCAATTTTGCACAAAGACCAGACTAAGGCCTCAACTGTAGCAGCGTGTGTTGTGAGGAGACCAGGGTTTTGTTATTATCTCTATGCTACTCATTCATAGTCTGAGATTATTAAAAAAAAAAATAATAATAATAATGAGTATGATCGTATCATTTATGTTTTGGTATCCCATGTGACACGGAAACTGACGGAGCCCCGTTTTCTGAGGGAGCCCCGTTTTCGGCGCGTCTGTGGAGAATTGCTACCATGTGACTGCAGTATGAAGCCCAGCTCCTCTCCTGGGCAAAACCACACCAGCCTGTGTGTGGAGTCTGATGTGTTTTACTTTGATTTGCCACACATTTACTTTCATGGACTTATTTCCGGGCTGTTATCAAACCCTCCTCTGCTGGATCAGAAGCACTTATGTTCTGCTGCGCGCTGCTTGCTGAAAAATAGCTGCGGGCGGGGAGCAGAATCTCGTGTTTCTCGCAATAGCAGGAGGGCCAGCAGACTCAGGGCTGCGAGGGAAGAGCCTTGTGCTTTGCATAAAAGTGACTTCTGTGTGTTTCAGTGCCATGGCACAAAGTGGCTTCCTCTAATCCTAACTGTGCCAACACTGAAACCTGACACTGAAACCTACACTGCATGTCCAACACTGAGAATTAGCACTGTGCCCATTCACTGCAGCCCAAAACTTCACCCCAGCACTGATGCTCATCACTGCTCCACAACAGTTAAATCTAACCTTGCACCCTGACACTGACACTGACACCAGACACTGATCTCTGACACTGCATCATGAGACTCCATAGCTCCTGCCCAAGAGGCTGACAGTACAGCCATCAGCTTTAGTGAAAGATCCTCAGGATGAAAGAGGCTGATTGGAGAAGAAGAGACGGTCATCTTCCATGTCAGCTGTCGTCTCTCCTGTGTCTCAGCTGTCATCTCTCCTGTGCCTCAGCTGTTGTCTCTCCTGTGTCTCAGCTGTCGTCGCTCAGGTGTTTCAGCTGTTGTCTCTCCTGTGTCTCAGCTGTTGTCTCTCCTGTTTCTCAATTTTTCGCCTCTCCTGTGTCACAGCTGTCGTCTCTCGTGTGTCTCAGCTGCCGTCTCTCCTGTGTTTCATCTGTCGGCTCTCCTGTGTCTCAGCTGTCCTCTCTCCTGTATCTCAGCTGTCATCTCTCCTGTGCCTCAGCTGTCGTTTCTCCTGTGTCTCAGCTGTGGTCTCTCCTGTGTCTCAGCTGTTGCCTCTCCTCTGTCTCAGCCATCGTCTCTCCTGTGTCTCAGCTGCCTTCTCTCCTGTGCCTCAACTGTTGTCTCTCCTGTGTCTCAGCTGTCATCTCCCCTGTGTCTCAGCTGTTGTCTCTCCTGTGCTTCAACTGTTGTCTCTCCTGTGTCTCAGCTGTCATCTCTCTTGTGTCTCAGCTGTTGTCTCTCCTGTGTCTCAGGTGTCGTCTGTCCTGTGTTTCAGCTGTCTTCTCTTCTGTGTCTCTGCTGTCATCTCTCCCGTGCCTCAGTTCTCATCTCTCCTGTGCCTCAACTGTTGTCTCTCCTTTGCCTCAGCCATTGTCTCTTTGTGGCCCATCTGTCATTTATCTTGTGTCTCAGCAGTTGTCTCTCCTGTGTCTCAGCCGTCATCTCTGCTGTGCCTCAGCTGTCGTCTCTCCTGTGCCTCAGCTGTTGTCTCTCCTGTGTCTCAGCTGCCATCTCTCCTGTGTCTCAGCTCTCGTCTCTTCTGTGTCTCATTCATCATCTCTCCTGTGGCTCAGCTGTCGTTTCTGTTTTGTCTCAGCTGTCATCTCTCCTGTGTCTCAGCTGTCATCTCTCCTGTGTCTCAGCTGTCGTCTCTTCTGTGTCTCAGCTGTCATCTCTCCTGTATCTCAGCTGTCATCTCTACTGTGTCTCAGCCATCGTCTCTCCTGTGTCTCAGCCATTTCTGAGAGCATAAACCTGAGGGACCATCAGGTTAAAAAAAATCCTTGGGATCTGAGAAATAATCTTCACTTTGTTCTGAAGCATCCAGCAATGTTTGAATAGGGGGAAAAATGAACATGCATGAAAAAATCAATTAATCTTAATTGACCAATTAGAGCTTTACGGCAAACTGCATGGCCGAAATAAGCATTTAAGGATTTGATTGGTAGGGCCTCGAACCGATGAAATTAGGTGGATTACATGAGTATGATGTGACATGACCTTGGAATGGGAAAGTCCAGGCCTAATTTAAGTCCAGCCACTGGGACAGTAAAATCTTTACATCTGTAAATTTATTTACGGTTGATTCGTCATCTTCTCAAGCTTTATTGGTAACACGTTATAATGTGGGGACATGAATCATGTAGTTATCATGCATTATTTCATGCATGATTCATTCATAAGTTCATCATGATTCATGCATGATTTTATGCATAATTGCATCATGACAAATCATGATTTAACATAAATTCATGCTTACTCATGTCTGAATTCATGCAATGTCATCATATCAACTAAGGCAATACTAACTGAAATGAATTCATTGTGAATCAAAAGTAATTAAGCATGATCATGATGATTTCACGGTTCATCAAAGACAGTCGTTTCACTTTTGGCAGAATCGAAGTAGACTTTTTAACATAACATGAACATGAATGGCAAGAACAGGCCGTTCAGCCCAAATACGCTCACCAGATTCTTTATACTATTGTGAATATATACCTTCAGATACTCAATGACTCAATGGTATCTAGCTTTAAGTCAAGCCTGCTCTTGAAAACCCCCAAGGTATTTGCCTCAATAATATGGTCAGGCAAGCTATTCCACATTGAAATTACTCTTTGCGGGAAGAAATATTTCTAAATATCAGTGCTAAGTTAACCTTTGGTCAACTTCCATTTGTGACCCCGAGTTCTACTCACAGCACTTAGTCGAAGGAATCCTACATAATTCACTTTGTTAATCCCTTTAACATATTTAAAGACCTCAATCAAATCAGCCCTTAGTCTCCTTTTCCTAAGACTAAAGAGATGAAGGATCTTCAGCCTCTTCTCATTGCTTTCATCTTTTATACCTGGAATTAGCTTAGTAGCTCTTCTCTGAACTTTCTCTAGAGCCGCTACATCTTTCTAAAAGTACGGTCCCCAGAACTTTACACAATACTCCAGATGTGGTCTGACGAATGTGTACAAAAGAAGCATCACCTCCTTAGATTTGTTCCCAATACTTTTGGTAATGTATCCCAGTATCCGATTGGCTTTTTTAACTGCTACGGCACAATGGCTAGAGCCTGTGAGGGTTTGGTCAACAATCACTCCCAGATCTTTCTCGTGTACAGCACATTTCAGTTTTAAACCTCTCATAAAGTTATCTCGTCTAATGTTTTATTACCTACATGTACAACTTTACATTTTGCTACATTAAATTTCATTGCCACATTTCTGCCCAGTTTTGGATTCTATCCAAATCATCCTGAATCACTTTAGTGGACTCTAAACTATTTGCCAAGCCCCCCAATTTAGTATCATCTGCAAATTTGACTAATCTGCTCTCAATATTCCTATCAAGGTCATTAATGTAGATGAGGAACAGCAGGGTTCCCAACACCGATCCTTGGGGGACGCCACTCCCCATCATACTTAGCTCAGATGAGATACCACTGACCACCACTCTTAGTATTCTGTTCTGTAACCAGTTTTGAAACCACTCCAGATTACCTCCTGTAACTCCAATGGAGCTCATTTTTTTAAATTAGTCTCTTATGCGGTACTGTATCAAATGCTTTCTGAAAATCCAACTATATGATGTCATAAGCCCTGCTCTGGTCATAAGTCTTGGTGGCCTCTTCAAAGAATTCCAGAAAGTTTGTCAGGCATGACCTTCCCTTACGTTGGCTTTCCCTCAAGAGACTGTTACATTCAAGAAATAAGTCAAGCTCATCTTTTATGACAGGTTCCAATATTTAGCACGCAAAATATTCATCATCCATCACCACATTCTTACTTCATGTACTAGCTTCCCATGAATTAATCATGTTTGTGCCCCCTTAACTAAAGTGGTAGGTATATAAGCTTGTCATTTTGGAGAGGAATAAAATGTGAACACCGAGTCATGGACTAAAAACTGACATCACCAAAATAATAAAAACCTAAAATTGACTAACCAGACACACAGACCCACAGAACACAACACTATTGGGAATATTGATCAACATGAACTGAAGGTTAGTTGCTCATAAATTCATTGGCCTACAAAGACAAAGTCAGTTCACTTTTGGCAGAATTGCAATTGATATTTTACTTGGACTTACCATCACTTCTTGATTATAAAGATACAATATTACAGTGAAGTTATGTACTACTTCATGCATTAGTACATACTGATTTAATCCATTAACTCATTCTTACTTCATGCATTAGCTTTCCATGAGTTGATAATGTTTGTGCCCCTCAACTGAAGTGGTGGCTCTACATGCTTTTATCACAACAGATGTGTGAAACGCTATTGCTAAGTAATCATTGAATGACATATATTAAACCTTACTTTCTCATGAGTTCATCATGTTTGTGCCCCTCAACTGAAGTGGTGGACAAACAGTATTTTTCATTACAACAGGTGCTCGATTCTGCCAAAAGTGAAACGACTGTCTTTAATGAACCATGAACTCATCATGATCATGCTTAATTACTTTTGATTCATGATGAATTAATTGCAGTAAGTATTGCCTTAGTTGATTTGATGTCATTGCATGAATTTAGACATGAGTAAGCATGAATTCATTTGAACTCATGATGAGTCATGATGAATTCATACGTAAAATCATGCTGGAATTGTGATGAACTCATGAATAAATCATGCAAGAAGTAATGCATGTTAACTGCATGATTCGTGTCCCCTTATTATTAAGTGTTACCACTTTATTTGTAAATACTGTATACTCCTAGGGTCCAGAAAAAAGATCAATAAAAGAAAAGTGAGGTTTTCAATTCCCAGGGACTCAGTGGCTTTAGCCTGATATGGTGACCAAAACTTCATAATCTTTCTCCAGAGCATCAGAAATAAAACCCATCAATGGAAATTCTTATGATTCCTCATGGTAGTCAGGCTCCCAGGGATAGATTAGCACTAATGTTTTGTAAAGCTGGATAAACCTCCCCAGCAAACACTGAGGTCAGAAAATACTCTAATAAAGTCTGTCTGGACACTTCTTTTACTCTCCAACCAGACTTATGTTCTCTTATCCCCTCAGGTGATATTTAGCTGAAGTAACTTTTTTCCTATTAAATACATTTTTCTCACTCTGTTGACGTACTTTACATAGATTATCCGTCTCTCCCTGGTAACAAAGCTTGTCTCCTCTCTCTTTTTAAAAAAAAAAAAAGGATCGAAATGAGATTTAGGCCTAAATATAGCGCAAAAATGCTCATTGACATTAACTTAATCTAAAGTTTTTGTGGTGAAGACCTGGACCACGTGATGATTGGAGTGGCAAAGCTCCAGAATTGGTCCTGATGCAGGAGAAAATTCTGGAATTCATTCTGAGGCATGAGTGTGTTGTCAAATTCATTCTGTGATTTGAGAAAATTCCAGAATTCATTCTCAGGTTGGTAAAAACTGTAGAAATCATGAACAGTAGGGTAGAGGTGCTCTGTTCCGCACCTAAACCCAGCGACTGGGCCCTGTCCGCACTCCTGGCTCTTTTCGAGCCGCTGAATATTTTATTCCCTCTGTCGGCGTGTCATTGATTACAGGGAATTAATTTTAGGGGGTGACCGAGAGGAGGTTTATCGGTCACATTTTTGATAGAGGTGTTATACAGCATGTATAATGCCTTAATATATGAGACATAATGTCTTCATAAATCATAAATAAGCAAATGTAATGCTTTTTAAAGGGTGAAATGACACATCCTTATTCAGCATGTGATGCCAAATGTGATATAATTGACAATGTCACTTACCTAGTGGCTAAATGCTATAAAGGGTGACATTGTCAGCTAAGTGACATTATCATTGGCGCATCTGGCATCAAATGCTGAATAGTGACATGTTATTTCACCCTTTACAAAGCATTACTATATTATGTTGGTATTACTTGACCAATACCAAGGCAAATGCGAAAATAAGCAATTTGTAATATTTAAATTATTTGGATAAGTATGTTGTGCTATCATGACAATATTATGACTTTGACTTCTGAAGCACGCGACTTCAAGACTCATTAAAGAGCTAAATGCAAGGTCAGCGACTGTCGTCT
The DNA here is from genome assembly GCA_029721435.1 of Gymnothorax reevesii. NCBI lineage: Eukaryota > Metazoa > Chordata > Actinopteri > Anguilliformes > Muraenidae > Gymnothorax > Gymnothorax reevesii. The sequence continues at coordinate 8,460,935 of CM056574.1, read as the reverse complement.
GCTTATTCTAAGAGTACAAATGCCGCAGTTACCAAGACCGAAAGGCCAATACCAAGGCAATGCGAAAACAAGCAATTTATAATATTTTTATTTATTTGATAAGTATGTTGTGTTTTGATAACAATATTATGATTAATCAATAAATTGGCTGATTTATATTTTATGAAGACATCACGTCTCTCATATGAAGGCATTATACATGCTGTATAAAGCCTTTCTGAGCAACACTTCATCTAAAGTGTGACCGGCTCATCTATTAAACAGCCTGAATAATGACGCATGTTGTTTGTTGTTTTGTACATTAATGTTTAATATCACAGCTATCACCCTACGCAACTTACAGCTGATTAAGCCTGGGGCAGTAATGGGCTTGATCAAGACACCAATGCCTACAGAGATTATATTGTGGCTAAATATAACCACAAGCTCGCCAAGTTTCAGTCAAGCACCTCAGCCAACTGCGCGACCAAATCTGTGAACCTGAGAAATTAAAGTTAGTGAAAAATGGTTCCTACTTCACTCCCTTTCTTAAGTTTCACCAACACCTGCATGAGTGAATCTTACAAACATTTGGGTCAGGAGCCATCATGGCACACTGAGTACGGTGATGACTTGGTGTTTCTGAAGTCGGAAACTCAGGGTTTTCAAGCGAATGTTGGATTTGATGCTGAATATATGGGTCTATTTCAGTAAACTGATAAACTGATCTCTGGGTGCAGTTTATTGGTAAGAAAATGGCAGGTTTTGTTGGGCCGAATGGCCTGTTCTTACCACTCTGATACATCACAGGGTTGCCAACTCTCACGCATCTGGCATGTGACACACGCTTTCACATCCTGTCTCACTCTCTCACGCCACTCAAACAATACTCACGCCAAAAGCAAGGGCTTTGGCAAAAAAATTAAAAAAATTTAAAAAGCAAGCGCTTTGGCGCTCATCTGTTGGCTCTCTGATTGGTGTGCGATACTTATGCCCGTGTTGATTGGACGGCTGCTCAAGCCCGCCCAAAGCCTGTGATTACCAGCCAATTACAGCACAGTAGGGCGGGAGTTGACCTTCCGCTACCCCCTCCCCGCCCCAACAACGGCAACTCTCAACAGCGGCTCGGTGCGGAGTGTCACCTGGCAATTGGCTGGCATCTACATGGATAAAAATCAAGGTAAGCTGCAAATAGTTGGTGTCTGTGTGGTTTAATTATACAAAGAACCCATGCCATGGCTTAACAAACTGTATGTAATATTTGTTAAAAACAAAAAATTCGAACTAGTGCAACGAGCATGATTCACGGTAGGCAGAGTGTGATGTGAATAGAGGCCACTAGATGGCAGTATTTACCTTTTTTTTATTCAGCTCAGACTGGAGCTAGGTTTAGACATGTCCTGGGCATGTCTGGGGAAAGTCCCAGAAAATAAAAAAAAGAGGTCTAAATGTGGGTGGGGTCTGCAAAAGAGTATATAAAGAGTAGAATTGAGACAGTAAAGTAGGAGGAGAAATTGCAAGGAGAAGGATACATGTGACCAGACCTGTCATTTCTGTTCAAGACCTGAGAAGTTTCTTTTGTGGATTTTTGCCTGTGTTTGAGCATTTTCCTCACCCAGGACATCACCAAGCCACCCCACGAAAACGAGGGACTGTAAAAATTTCTGTTTTTTTTATATATTCAATCTTGGTCTAAGTTGTAGATAGTAGTTTAGTCTTTGTTTGTTCATTAAATGTGTTTAAGTTTTTAAAACTGTGTCTGTCATCCCTTGCTGTTGCTGTTGTGTTGTAAATTGTAATAACAAATTGGGGGCCATAACAAGAGCATGTGAGCAGGGTGGAAGGGTTGTGTGCTCCTAGCTCATAGCATAAACTAGCTCACAGGCCCTCCTCTGCTCAGGGCTAATTTGCTAACTTAATTCTTTCTCTTGGCTCACTGACTCGCCGCTGCATCGTACAGGTAACCGCCTTCTTTTTCTTGTTCCACCACTCATGGCCGACCCACAACAGGTGTACATATCTATGGAAAGCTGAAAGTGCCACAATTCGCCACTATTTCAACGCGTCTTATCTTAAAACGACGTAAAAAACGCGCGTTTTACTTGTCTAAAGCGCCGCTTTTTCCGCCGTTATTAGTATCCATTTAACAAATTGCAAGTAATTTTTTGTTTTCGTTACCCTGCAGTTTAATAAATGTTTAAATGTATATAAATACATTCATTCTTACATGGTTATGTGCAGTGGTGTAGTGGGGATTTTATCACCGGGGGAACTCTCGGCAAAAAAAAAAAAAAAAAAAACATGTTTGTCACCCCGATAGACCCAAGTTGCAAATGCTTGAGCCATATATGATAAGTATACTTTCACTTTGTTACTTTGACACTGGGAACTTAGTTACTCGTTTCAAATTAAAATATTAATTTAATTCATCATTTACGGATTACATGGATTTGCTGTGTTCGAGAAGAACAATGGTGTATCTTCGTGCAGATGTGTCCGCCAGTGGACCTGGAGCTGCAAATTTATACACGCAGTTACAATATTTAATCACTAGATTACAGACCAGGATCAGTTATTGAATATTCACAACTGCCAGTAAACTCCTGTCTCCTACGTGGGCGCGTTTGCGGAAGATTGTGCGCGTTGTAGGCTATTTGCAAAATAAATGCTGAACGGGTTATCCTTCACATCTTGTTGTCAGAAGTGGTAGCTCAAGAAGGTGGGCACCGGATCGGAGCAGGGTTTGATTTCAGCCAAAATAGATCTTTCCTGTTTAAGCATGTGTAGGCCTTTAATAAATATCCCAACATGAAAAAAAATCTGATTTTTCGGGAAAAAAATCAGAATTTTGGTGTTGCTTTAAACACATTTTAGTAATTTGGGGTTGACAGGTATGGCAATGCATAATTACATGAGTCATTGACGCTTAAATTTGGATGGTTTACAAGTTATGAATGTGCATGGCATGTGTTGCACTTTGCAAATGAATTGTCATTCAATTATGGTCTATGAGCACAGCAATCCAATTCAAGTTGCCAATTGTATGAATGCTATCATTTCATTTTATCCTTCACTAGGTATGGCTTAGCTTGCAAGTGGTAATCTAATGTCTATGCATTGCTATTATTAGTATTATTATTATTATTATTATTATTATGGAAAGGCAAATACAGCCCCCCCCCCCGCCAGCAATAGAATCTCACTCCAGCCACAAACCAAAAGTTGGCAACCCTGTAGCATCATGATGTGAGAGATATAAGCACACCCTTCAGTACATTGTGTGAGGGCATTTTAACTGCAGGTGAAAATCATAAATCATATGTGCTTCATGTAAAACCTCTCACACCTAACATTCTGTGCACAAAAAGGGTCATTTATGTCTGTACATTAACACAGATGAATGTAAATGGAAATGTTATGACTGAAATTTTCTGATAACTGCAGGCTTTCCATCATTTTCATATTGATGGGAGACAATTACCTGATGAAAACATAATCAATCATTCAATCTCTCAGTCACTGTGAAGAACAGGAGTGTTTAGAGTGTGTGATTAATGATGCGCCCAGAGGAAGTGTGTCACAGGATGTTGGAGTCATCGACAGGTCACATGACGGAGGCCGAGAATGAAAATATTGCTTGAAAAAGTTTATAAATTGTGTGTGTGTGTGTGTGTGTGTGTGTGCGCGCGCGCGCGTGTGTATGTGTGTGTGTCTGGTCATGTTTACTTCTTCAGTTGCCTCTCATTCTCCCGACTGCTGACCACACTTAATTGCGTCCCATGTTTTATGAATCTGAGAGCAGGTGAATCATCTCCCCCAGTATTTATCCCATCAAAATGCATCTATTCCGACTGCAGTCTTCTGTAATTTATTCAAATGCAATGTAAATCTAAGGAGCTGGTGTTTTGTTAATAGTTATGTTAAAATGAATGTGGATTAATTCTGAATAAAGATGTTAAGCACAGATGAATATTTCTGTTGTGTATTAATATTCTTTATAACAGGAATGCTCATAGTGCTGTTTCATAAACAAACTGCAAGAGCGAACATTAGCATTTCTGCACAAATGGCGTCTCTACAGGTTCCAGGATATTTACACAGATCTGAAAGCAGGACTTATTTCCCAAATCCTCATTTAAGCCAAACACTTGCAGTAGGTAGTTCAAATCCCATCCATCATTTCATGAAAATGCCTCCCCAACAAATCCTACTAATTATGTACTTATTACATTTTTTTCACACAAGGAAAGCATTTAAGATGAAACAAAGAACAAACAGATGCCTGTTGCATCTCCGTAAAAACAGAATCATCCACATTCCTTTGTTCTTTCATCTTTCACTGACTCCAAAAATTAACTGCGATTTGGGATGAGCAGCTGTGGGGTGCGTTCCCCGAACAACAGGAAGTTAGTTTTGAACTAACGTAGTACGATGCATCGCTAAACAAACAAACATCAGAAGAACGATGGTTTCCCAAAACCTTCGTACCTTGTTCGTACCACAGTAGTCTGAACCTTGTTGGTTTGAACGACGATAGTTCGAACCAGGATGGTTCGAGCTATTGTTGCTCGAACAACAATGTTACCAGGAGCACTCCAGTCTAATTTTCACCGCGAGAAGCTTAAAAACTTGGTATTTGTGCCTAAATACGGCAATTGTGATCGATATTACAATACTAATTCATCGTTTCGGCATATATTTTTGTGATCATATACAAACTAGCTACAATACAATTTGCAAATTAATTGAAAAGACACGTAAGGGAATGATTCTTTGGAATAAGAAAAAATCTAAAGAACGATTTGCCATTTCAATGCATTTAACGAGATGAGCTACACCAGCGAGTAAAAAGTTTTTAAATTCATTAATCATTAACATTCTTAACAGTTATACAGACATTCTAAGCTTCTTTACATAACGGAAATTCTGTGGTATAGTGGATAAAGCCAACTACACATTATTGTGCAGCCTTCGTTTGCTGTGGGTTTGACTCCCGCAGAGAAAGGCAGTGTCTTTTTTTTCTTTTTATTCATGGCAACGTGTGCTTCGATGAACAAGTGATCATTAAATTTAGAGGATTTGTGTGTCACGTTGTCTCTTTTGATTTATGTAGTAAATATACTCAGAGGCAATGAAAACTTAACACCAGTTTGAATTCAAATAATTTTGTGACTCAAATTTCTTTTCTTATTTTAACAATTCAAATATGTTGAGTGGGTTGACTTAATGAATTGATGAATTAAATGTGTTAATGGGCCGATTTGGACAATAATAAACAGATGCATCAAACATTACGAGCTCAAGTTGAAAATGAAAAATCACAACAAGACTGAACAGAACACACATTAAGAAATGAACTCAAAAGAACAGTCAGTTTCAGGTGTGACCCCCACGAACATCCACACAGGCAGTACAGCGTCTCCTCATGGACCTGACTAAGAGTCTTAGGTTTTCTTGGGGAGGTTGTCGCCGCTCTGCCTGTAGTGCATTCTGGAGCTGCTGCCTGGTTTGAGGTCTGGGTTCTCTTGATGAAAGAGCTTGTCCCAGTTGGACATACTACACCCAAAACATACTGATGCTGGACGGACGACACCCAAAACGGTGAGCCACTTGCCGGGCACTTACTCCCACCTCTAGCATACCCAGGGCCCCGTTCCGTTGTTCAGTCGACAGACGTGGCATTATGACACTTAAAAATGTTTTTTTGTGTGGCTTTTATCATGCCTTCATTTCAACCACTGTACCTGCAAACTCCTAATCCCATATGTTGTACTCAATATGGATTGATGAGAGTCATACTCACTCTGTTGAGTTACATGATGATCATTCATGTGTAACGAGATACACATCGTGAACTCAATGGCCACTTAAGAACTCAAATTGGACTACTCAGGTCCTGAGCAAAAATAAACCAACATTTTGAGTGTTGCTTATTCATTGCCTCTGAGTATATTTACTTAACGTCACCCACCTTACTCATGGGCGTAGAAATCCACTCACAGACAAAAATGGAATATAAGAAGTTAGCATTTTTATTCCTTTTTTCTAACTTTAAAATTATTTCATTGACTCAAAGAACAAAAAATGGCATAAGACCACAGAAAAAATATATTCTGAGGGCCATGGATGGAGATGCAGTGCAGTGGATATGAGAGGGGTGATGGAGGGATTGCCAGCTGGACATTACTAAGGAGAGCAGCAGCTCAAAGGAGTCCGCTACAGAGGACTGGTGTGGGAGCTCCGGTCTGTCGGCCTCCTCTTACTCCTGTGGAGAGTTTTGTCCAGGCTAAGCCCAGAAGTGTTGGCGGGAGTCACAGGGGTATAGATATCTGTGTTATGCACAATTCCCTAACATGAGTGCCTTCCCCCCTCTGCCCACTTCCTCTAAGCCCATTTACGCCTTGTCTCTTGCAGTTTGATTCCCAGGACCCCCCCAACATTGGGCACCCACACGCAGGACCCTTCAACATCGACCCTCCCCTCACTGGGCCACTCCACATTGGGCCCCCTCTGGCATGGCCTTCTGTGTCTCAGGGCCGCTCTTTCCCCTGAGTCTCCAGAATCCTCTCAGACTGGCAGTTTGCCTACGTCCTGCACTGCATGGCCGTCACAGCAAATGTCCAACTTCCTGAAGATGAGGCGAACTCTGTAAAGGATGCTGAAGATGACCGTGCTTTCCACAGACCACAAGGAGTGACAAATGTTATGCAGAAAGACCTCGGTCTCCCCCACACCCTTTCTATTTATCAACACTTTCCCTTCCACTGTCATTAACAGATATAATGATTTCTACCATATTCACAGCTGCAAGTGGACAAGCAACATCCTCTCCTATCGAAACATAAAAATACATGAAGGTAAACAGCGAGATCACATGTTCTTCCTATGACTAGCAACACGAAGTCACAAGCTTTACAGATTTACTCAACAATACTGCCGTCTTGAACCATGATCCCATAAAGTAGGCTAATTAACAACCTCCAGCTCTAATGACAGTGGTAAAAGAAAAAACACTAGACACTAGAACACTAGACCAGCGTAGTTAATCGTTGCCGAACATTAAAGTTTCTTTGCTAACCCATCCAAAGGCTACAAGATACACAATTTCAGAGATCCAACCATAGGCCAACACATGAACAGAGAAATAGAACAAAAAGTGTTTTTCCCGAGTCGCTACATTTTCAAATCACTGTGTTGATGTTATATATGTTTGTACAGCAAGATCATCGAACATTTTCAGCTACTGACCTTATGTTTACCTTTCGTGGACTGCATTTTCCAACGCAAACACCCGGAACTAAGCTTCTAACTACAGCTGGGGAGCAGGAGTTGGAACTACAGAACTTAATGACAGTGGTCGCGAACGTTCGTTCGAACTACGGTTTTGGGGAACACCTGTGTCATTTAACGATGGTTCGCACTATGTAAGTTACAAAAGGTACCTTGAGTTCGAACGATGGTTTTAGGAAACTCTGGCATCGCAACTACATAGTTCAAACTATGTAAGTTCGTAAATTACTTTGCAACTACGCTTTTGGGAAACGCACCCCGGATTGGTTGGGAGCCACAGCTGCTGTGTTTCCTCTGAGCAGGGAAGGTGCTGTCCTTGGTCCTGATGAGCTTCCTGATCTCAGCAAGGAGCTTAAGAGCCAATTTTTGAGAGATTCAGACAAAATGGTGTCCCTGCTCAGAGTTTATTAAAAGTGGGTCTATGGGGGGGTGCAGATTACCGGAATGTAGTTATCCACCTGGGGCACCATTGAAGTTTCTCAATAGGGGGCGCTCAAAATGCTCCAAAAACATTCTTTTTTTCTTAAGTTTGTCATGGATTTTCTCCAAACTTCCCAGTTGCCTTTTGCAGAAATCTTTTAGTAGGAAGGACCTTAATTCAAATCTGCTGTTACTTTTGTGGCACAACCTCAGAGTTGGGAGAAAAAAGGGTCTCAGACCTAAAAAAGGGAGCCTTTTTTGGGAGACTTTTTCTCAAAACTTCAAAGAGGTAGCCAAATTCTGATAATTACATATAAAAGTCCAAGACCTATTGATTACAAATAAACAACAAAACAATCCCTGACAAACTTAAGAAAAAAATGGGTTGGAGAATTTTGAGCACCCTCTATTCACAAACTTCAAGGATGCCCCAGGTGGATAACTACATTCTGGTAATCTGACCCCCTATAGACCCACTTTCAATGGACTTTGAGCTGGGACACCATTGAATTTCAGAATTAGAGAGGTGGAAACTTGTAATATTGTTAAATTGGCCAATAAGGGCCCAAAAAAGGGGTCACTGTAGCTCTGGCCAGAAGGGGTCAATAGAGGAAGGGTTCTGGATTTCAAGCTTGGTACCATACCTATTTCAGAAATGAAATATCTGCCAAACGTAAACAGTTACGGTGCCCTCTGTATGTCTGCTGTAGAGGAGACCCCACCGAGCCTGTAGGGGGTGCTGTGGTAAAAAGCAGGAGCCCTGTATGGTGCCAGAGGAGCTTTGAAAACTCTCTTTGATGCATGGAGACAGGAGCTGTAGTGCATTTATTAATTCAGGGTTTTCTGAAATGCACTGCTGCAGTTTGCTGTGGGAGAGTCAGTTTCATTGAGCTCTGAAGCAGAAAATTCACTTAAAAGAAAAAGAAAATCTTCTTTTATTGTTGTGCTGATGTCATCCTTCCCAAAATTTACAGGAGAGAGCAGCTCAAGGTTTGAGAGAACTGAAATCTTCTGATTTTAACCCCAGAGAGTCACACGCTCACCCCCACACCACCATACATCAGAGTCTCTCGACTTTCAGGCACAAAGTGGGAGCTGAAATCCACTGGGTAACTGGCTTAGAGGAATAAAATTAATTATTTAAGAGAAATAAATCTTTTCCCTGTTTGGGTGAGATCAGAGGGGTCTTCTGTGGTCTCTGCATTAATAAGGCTGGACTCATGCAGACCTGCTCAGTGTCTGTCATCTAACGCAGCTGAATCCAGAGTGATTCATAACATGAGCACTTCGGCCAGACGGTCCCGCCCCTCATTGGCTCCTGTAAGGTGTGACATCACACGCATATGATTAGAGAGTCCTTCACTGATCATTCTAATGCTGATGTCACAGTCACCATACTGGTAATAGAAAGTGAAGGATTTAACCCCTGAAACTCAGATTTTCCCTTGAATTTCCCATTATGTAGGTTCAAAGTAAGAAAAAGTTTTTTGCTTCATATTGCAGGACAATGTCACACACATATTCTGCATTTGCTGGTTGCAGCTCTTCACTGAAACTACATCACACTTAAAATGAGTGAAATTTTCAAACCCAGGATTGTAGGGGCTTATGTTTTTATCGCAGGACTGTTACATAAAATAGAAAACATCTAGATCATGTGAATAATTTCATATATCCATTTCCCCCGAACATATTTCAGATCGATGGAACCTTGGAATCTCCACTAGAATTTAAAACAGGATTAAAGTTCCAAAGGTCTGAGGAAAGCAGCTGCATTTTACAGACTCACGTATGACATCTGAGAGGTTCAGAGGTTTAGTTCCTTTATTTGACAGGGAAGGTGCCTTTGAGATGTGATAAAACAGAAATGATCTTCGTTTGAGTGAGAAGTAATTGAGAAATTGAAAGAGACATATAAAAAATACACATGCAGTGCCCTGTAAATGATAACCATACAGTCCAGGTCACACTGGATAAAGGGTCTGGCAGCTGCTACAGGTGACCTTTATAAGCACTCAGAAGGGGAGGCTCGTCTAAAGAAAAATAATCATGTTCTACAGCTCATTCCTCGCCTGATGTGCTTTCAAGGAGAGAGCAGGTTCAGCAGGTACTGGAGCACTGAGTCAGAGTGTTAGAATGTTCCGGAGAGGGTTAAGTGGAGGAGTTTACCTGCTGCTCCGGGGTCGGGTAAAATCATCCTGCAAAAGCGCAGCGAGCGACCATCTCCCTGTCTGTTCTGCTACCGGCGTCGTCTCTCTGTGGAAATGAAGTCTCTCGCTGTTAATGTGAGAGAAGACCAACCGGGGGCCATTTTCTCTTTCACATTACAGGCTCAGGTCATTAGCTTTCACCGGCAAAACATTCTGCTTTCACTAAAGATACAAGCATAATAAAATAAAATGACATGCAAAAAAGACTGTGGAACTGAAGTTAAATGAGAGAGAATAATAATTGCAAATGATCATTATTACCATTACAAATCATTTCACAAACCCTGAAGCCAGCAATATAGATTTTATTTTTGTTTATTTAATCATTTGGCTCTCTTCTTATTCACTGGTAATACAGCTCAGTGCAAGAGACCTATTCAGCAACGGCAGGAAGCAAAGATGCTTCCAAAATCATGAAATGAAAGGTTCATTAATATTTAGAGATGGACTTTAAAGAGCCGTGAAGAGTTAAAAACTAAATCAAATCATCATTTTACCCTTTGTCTCAAAATTGGAAACAATGTCCTACATTTTCATCGTTTTATAAGATAACTGGATGTTTGGTTGTACTAAGCATACTGGAGAACTTGCCTGAGTTCTTCTTCTGAGATACTGTCTCACAGTGCCAGACAGCCGTGATGATATTGAGATCATCAGTACAGGTTGTACTGTATCTCAAATGCACTTTTCAACTTCACTGAAAATAATGCAGAGAACAATAATAAAAAAAAAACATCTGAGACAAAATTAAAAGTAAAAACAAAAACAAAAAAATAAATCTAGGACTCCCAAAAGTTTAGCGCTGAACTGTTGGAAATATGAAAAGTGTTTGTGAGAAAGAAAATTGATGATGGAACAAAATGTCTGATCTTTTTTTCTGGGCTCATGATATCACATTACGCTTGTAAGAAATAAGAAAAATGACAAACACTGACGTCAGAGCGATACACTGTGCTTTAGTGAGAGTGACCCCTGACCTTTGCTGGAGGCTGATATCCTTGTCACCACGCAGTTCTCAGATGGCTGCATTTGTTGATGTGGTTAACAGGAGGTCAGCGCTTTTCCCTGAAAACAAAAAAAACTGCTCTCGGATACGAGACACTCCAGAAAAGTACCGCCGCAAACAAACTTATATTCCTGAGTCACATATTTCTGCCGCATATTTCCAGCCCAAAACGTTTGACCCTCATCGCTCTGAGAATCGCTGACTTGGATATTTAGATAATATCGCTCTCTGCTCGCCTGACGGTGACTAACTATTGTGTTCCCACAGGTCAGAGTTCCTGCCCCTGTTCTCTGGAGCAAATCAAGACACTCTGAGCAAGTGTAAGGCGGAGTCTGAGTCGGAAATAGCCCTGAAACCTTCTGACCCCCTGACAGTGACCTCTGGCCCCCACCAGGGGCTGAAGTTCTTACAAACCTCCCTCTCCCAGGGATTTGACCTTCATTTGAAAAGGGGAAAAAAGAACAAGTCAGGAAAATGGTTTCTTCTCTGCATGTTCGCCTGCGAGAAAAAGCAGTAATTTATTCATAACCTCATTTACTCTGCAAATACATCTGTCTCCTCACACGCAAACAAACACAAGCCCACCCACAACTCATGAAATAAAAAACACTCATGAAAAAACACTGCAAATATTGACATTTAAAATATTATTCAAAACTGACCAAGTCAACCCCCTGCAGTTTGGAAATGTAAACGTGCTGAAGTGTTGATTAGTTTGCAGTCCAGCAGTGAGAGACGGTCAGAGGAAATGGCCGGTGCCGACACAGGAACCGCCCTGTTGATGAGGATGACACAATATTTACTTTAGTGTATCTATAATGACTCCATATGACAGACAGTGTTGAGACCTGCAGGAATTCAGCTGCATTTCTTCATTTCCACAGATGCATTTTCCACACAGACGGGAGTCAGCAGAGAGTGGGGTGAACCTCAGCCCTTTAAAACACTCTAATGTTTCCCTCACCCTCAGTGCCCGATGCCCACAGGCCAGGTCAGGGAGTCAAATCCAATCAGGATTTCTTTGTGTAGCACATTTTGCAGAGAATTATAGGGACACGCTTCACAGAGAACACTGACTTAAAGCTTTACGAGAGCCGGCCTCAGGCAACTGTGGCAAAGAACCTCCATGGGGGAAACGCACGTGAGCTGGGCCCTGCTGACTCAGTAATCCTGCTTTATGAAACAGGGCCCAGCTAACTCAGTAATCCTGCTTTGTGAAACAAGACCCAGCAAACTCAGTAATCCTCTTCGGTAAAACAGGGCCTAGCTAACTCAGTAATCCTGCTCTGTGAAACAGGGCCCTGCTGACTCAGTAATCCTGCTTTATGAAACAGGGCCCAGCTAACTCAGTAATCCTGCTCTGTCCAACAGGACCCAGCTAAATCAGTAATCCAGCTTCGTGAAACGGAGCCCTGCCCAGGCAGTATGAAATCAGACAGGCCAAATTTATAAATATTCATTTTTAGCTTTGCACATAAACATGAGCAGCACAGAGACACAGATGTTAAATTATACTGCTCCTTCAGGTCGGTGGAAGAATATTAATTGATTGAACTCAGATTGAGGTCAGGTCTCCTTCGATATGCTCCCTTCTCTCTCTCTCTCTCTCTCTCTCTTTCTCTTCAAACTTCCATTCCCCTTGATCCCGCCTCTCCATGAAGGTTGAGGAGTCTCCTTGATCTTTAGACCTGCATCCTGATACACACATCAGCCAAACTGCACCAATAGAGTGATGGAAGAGCCCAGGGCTAAAGGATCTGAAGTAATATTCACACACACCATGAAGCATGAGAAAACATCTTTTATCGTGACCCAAGTTTAGTGCCTCGATTTTTCTCAAAATGGACATTATTTGACTTGTTACAGGTAATTTAAGTGAATATCGACAGTCGGTCCGGTAACTTTATAAAGACAAAGGTCCCACAAAACTAATTTTTTTCCGAAGCTAGGATGGCTGAGCTTCTGATGACATCTCTGTTTGTGATGATCATGACCACACAGTCAACACAACTTTCCATCTCCTGAACCAGCTGACTGAGGTCCTGTGTTTAAACCCAGTGGGATCATCTCTCTGCCAGCTAATTGTGAAACTGACTGAATCCATTGAGGTGGATGTGAGAAGGATGGAGTCATTTAGTAATGTCACATATTTTGTACTTTTAAATGATTTCCCTCTAAGTATAAAGTACAAATTATATATGAATTAAACTGGCAGCACAACACAGCATGGGGGCTTAAAAGCGTGCTCTTTATTGATAGTATCAAAAAAATGTATATTTTTAAAGGATATCCTGCTGGGAAATATTTCCTTTTCAATTCAGCTAGAAAATTATTTGTGGAAATGACATTAAACTCACACAGATAAGTCTGGCACATTTAATTAAGCAAGATGCAGTGGTTAAAATAGACAAATATTGTGTTTGAAGATGTCAAAGAGAGAGTCTGTAACACACTGCGGTCAGTAACTGGGACAGGTCCAGGTGTGAGTGAGAGGGTCTGTAACACACTGCGGTCAGTGACTGGGACAGGTCCAGGTGTGAGTGAGAGGGTCTGTAAAACACTGCGGTCAGTGACTGGGACAGGCCCAGTTGTGATTGAGAGGGGCTGTAACACACTGCAGTCAGTGAATGGCACAGGCCCAGGTGTGAGTGAGAGGGTCTATAACACACTGCGGTCAGTTACTAGGACAGGCCCAGGTGTGAGTGAGAGGGTCTGTAACACACTGTGGTCAGTGATTGGGACAGGCCCAGGTGTGAGTGAGAGGGTCTGTAACACACTGCGGTCAGTGACTGGGACAGGTCCAGGTGTGAGTGAGAGGGTCTGTAACACACTGCGGTCAGTTACTGGGACAGGCCCAGGTGTGAGTGAGAGGGTCTGTAACACACTGCGGTCAGTGACTGGCACAGGCCTAGGTGTGAGTAAGAGGGTCTGTTACACACTGCGGTCAGTTACTGGGACAGGCCCAGGTGTGAGTGAGAGGGTCTGTTACACACTGCTTTCAGTGACTTGGACAGGCAAAGGTGTGAGTGAGAGGGTCTGTAACACACTGCGGTCAGTAACTGGGACAGTCCCAGGTGTGAGTGAGAGGGTCTGTAACACACTGCGGTCAGTGACTGGGACAGGCCCAGGTGTGAGTGAGAGGGTCTGTAACACACTGCAGTCAGTTACTGGGACAGGCCCAGGTGTGAGTGAGAGGGTCTGTAACACACTGTGGTCAGTGATTGGGACAGGCCCAGGTGTGAGTCAGACGATCTGTAACACACTGCGGTCAGTGACTGGGACAGGTTCAGGTGTGAGTGAGAGGGTCTGTAACACACTGCGGTCAGTTACTGGGACAGGCCCAGGTGTGAGTGAGAGGGTCTGAAACACACTGCGGTCAGTGACTGGGACAGTCCAAAGTGTGAGTGAGAGGGTCTGTAACACACTGCGGTCAGTGACTGGGACAGGTCCGGGTGTGAGTGAGAGGGTCTGTAACACACTGCGGTCAGTTACTGGGACAGGCCCAGGTGTGAGTGAGAGGGTCTGTAACACACTGCAGTCAGTGACTGGCATAGGCCTAGGTGTGAGTAAGAGGGTCTGTTACACACTGCGGTCAGTTACTGGGACAGGCCCAGGTGTGAGTGAGAGGGTCTGTAACACACTGCGGTCAGTCACTGGGACAGGTCCAGGTGTGAGTGACAGGGTCTGTAACACACTGCGGTCAGTTACTGGGACAGGCCCAGGTGTGAGTGAGAGGTTCTGTAACACACTGCGGTCAGTGACTGGGACAGGCCCAGGTGTGAGTGAGAGGGTCTGTAACACACTGCGGTCAGTTACTGGGACAGGCCCAGGTGTGAGTGAGAGGGTCTGTAACACACTGTGGTCAGTGATTGGGCCAGGCCCAGGTGTGAGTCAGACAATCTGTAACACACTGCGGTCAGTGACTGGGACAGGTCCAGGTGTGAGTGAGAGGGTCTGTAACACACTGCGGTCAGTTACTGGGACAGGCCCAGGTGTGAGTGAGAGGGTCTGTAACACCCTGCGGTCAGTGACTGGGACAGGTCCAGGTGTGAGTGAGAGGGTCTGTAACACACTGCGGTCAGTTACTGGGACAGGCCTATGTGTGAGTGAGAGGGTCTGTAACACACTGCGGTCAGTGGCTGGGACAGGCCCAGGTGTGAGTGAGAGGGATTGTAACACACTGCGGTCAGTGATTGGGACAAGCCCAGGTGTGAGTGAAAGGGTCTGTAACACACTGCGGTCAGTTACTGGAACAGACCCAGGTGTGAGTGAGAGGGTCTGTAACACACTGCGGTCAGTGACGAGGACAGTCCAAGGTGTGAGTGAGAGGGTCTGTAACACACTGCGGTCAGTGACTGGGACAGGCTCAGGTGTGAGTGAGAGGGTCTGTAACACACTGCGGTCAGTGACTGGGACAGGCCCAGGTGTGAGTGAGAGGGTCTGTAACACACTGCGGTCAGTTACTGGGACAGGCCCAGGTGTGAGTGAGAGGGTTTGTAACACACTGCAGTCAGTGATTGGGACAGGCCCAGGTGTGAGTGAGAGGGTCTGTAACACACTGCGGTCAGTGACTGGGACAGGCTAGGTGTGAGTGAGAGGGTCTGTAGCACACTGCGGTCAGTTACTGGGACAGGCCCAGGTGTGAGTGAGAGGGTCTGTAACACACTGCGGTCAGTTACTGGGACAGGTCCAGGTGTGAGTGAGAGGGTCAGTAACACACTGCGGTCAGTGACTGGGACAGGTCCAGGTGTGAGTGAGAGGGTCTGTAACACACTTCGGTCAGTTACTGGGACAGGCCCAGGTGCGAGTGAGAGGGTCTGTAACACACTGCGTTCAGTGACTTGGACAGGCCAAGGTGTCAGTGAGAGGGTCTGTCACACACTGCGTTCAGTGACTGGGACAGGCCCAGGTGTGATTGAGAGGGTCTGGAACACACTGCGGTCAGTGACTGGGACAGGCCCAATTGTGAGTGAGAGGGTCTGGAACACACTGCGGTCAGTGACTGGGACAGGTCCAGGTGTGAGTGAAAGGGTCTGTAACACAATGTGTTCAGTGACTGAAACAGGTCCAGGTGTGAGTGAGAGGGTCTGTAACACATTCCGTTCAGTGACTGGTAGAGGCCCAGTTGTGATTGAGAGGGTCTATAACACACTGGGGTCAGTGACTGGGACAGGCCCAGGTACGAGTGAGAGGGTCTGTAACACACTGCGGTCAGTGACTGGGACAGGCTCGGTGTGAGTGAGAGGGTCTGTAGCACACTGCGGTCAGTTACTGGGACAGGCTCAGGTTTGAGTGAGAGGGTCTGTAACACACTGCGGTCAGTGACTGGGAAAGGTTCAGGTGTGAGTGAGAGGGTCTGTAACACACTGCAGTCAGTTACTGGGACAGGCCCAGGTGTGAGTGAGAGGGTCTGTAACACACTGCGATCAGTTACTGGGACAGGCCCAGGTGTGAGTGAGAGGGTCTGTAACACACTGCAGTCAGTTTCTGGGACAGGCCCAGGTGTGAGTGAGAGGGTCTGTAACACACTGCGATCAGTTACTGGGACAGGCCCAGGTGTGAATGAGAGGGTCTGTAACACACTGCGGTCAGTAACTGGGACAGGCCCAGGTGTTAGTGAGAGGGTCTGTAACACGATGCGGTCAGTTACTGGGACAGGTCCAGGTGTGAGTGAGAGGGTCTGTAACACACTTCGGTCAGTTACTGGGACAGGTCCAGGTGTGAGTGAGAGGGTCTGTAACACACTACGATCAGTTACTGGGACAGGTCCAGGTGCGAGTGAGAGGGTCTGTTACACACTGCTTTCAGTGACTTGGACAGGCAAAGGTGTGAGTGAGAGGGTCTGTAACACACTGCGTTCAGTGACTGGGACAGGCCCTGGTGTGAGTGAGAGGGTCTGTAACACACTGCTGTCAGTGACTGGGACAGGTTCAGGTGTGAGTGAGAGGGTCTGTAACACACTCCGGTCAGTTACTGGGTCAGGCCCAGGTGTGAGTAAGAGGGTCTGTAACACACTGCGGTCAGTGACTGGGACAGGTCCAGGTTTGAGTGAGAGGGTCTGTAACACAATGTGTTCAGTGACTGGGAAAGGTCCAGGTGTGTGTGAGAGGATCTGTTACACACTGCGGTCAGTGACTGGGACAGGCTAGGTCTGAGTGAGAGGGTCTGTAGCACACTGCGGTCAGTTCCTGGGACAGGCTCAGGTTTGAGTGAGAGGGTCTGTAACACACTGCGGTCAGTGACTGGGAAAGGTCTAGGTGTGAGTGAGAGGGTCTGTAACACACTGCGGTCAGTTACTGGGACAGGTCCAGGTGTGAGTGAGAGGGTCTGTAACACACTGCGGTCAGTTACTGGGACAGGCCCAGGTGTTAGTAAGAGGGTCTGTAACACGGTGCGGTCAGTGATTGGGACAGGCCCAGGTGTGAGTCAGAGGGTCTGTAACACACTACGGTCAGTTACTGGGACAGGCCCAGGTGTGAGTGAGAGGGTCTGTAACACACAACGGTCAGTAACTGGGACAGGCCCAGGTGTGAGTGAGAGGGTCTGTAACACACTACGGTCAGTTACTGGGACAGGTCCAGGTGTGAGTGAGAGGGTCTGTAACACACTGCGGTCAGTTACTGGGACAGGTCCAGGTGTGAGTGAGAGGGTCTGTAACACACTACGGTCAGTTACTGGGACAGGCCCAGGTGTGAGTGAGAGGGTCTGTAACACACTGCGGTCAGTTACTGGGACAGGTCCAGTTCAGAGCCCATCACTGACAGGATCTCCTCAGCATAACTTTTCCTCAACTTCCCTCTTTTTTCTCTTTTATCCATCAGCGCTTGGCTGTACCAGCAGCAAGGTGTTTGTTTACCGTATGACTGCCTGGGTGAGTGACGCTGCATCCGCTGGGCGCCGGAACATTCTTCATCCCCCCCTTCCCATCATCAGCTGTGTCTCCCTCTCAGGACAGTCCGCAGTCCGAGGGGCCGTGTGCTGCTTTCCTCGTGAATCTCGCCTCTTAATCGCCTCTCACTGCAGGCTCTGGCAGGGCTCTGCAAACCCTCCCTTTCATCTCCTTTCCTTACCGCAGGATTCTCCTGAAGGACACTTCCTCAGGGAAAACTTAATGAGACGTAACAGTCCTTACTGTCCTGATCGTGAAGCAGTTTGCAGGGATTTGCAGCTTCCAATTCAGACTCCCTCCAGCTGCTTTAATTTTTCTTCGTTTCCTTCCTTTTGTTTGGGTCTTTCTCTCCTCTTCTCTTCAGCTGTGGTTGGGGTGTGTGGGGGGGTTTGGGTCAAAGGAAGCGAATATAGAGGAGAATCTGTGAGTAGAGTCCGGAGACACTGATATCGGTAATGCTGTTATCCATCAGTGACTCATGGATTAGACAAACCGAATCCCCTGTAACGATGTGGTTTGTTTGGTTGCTGAAGAGCCCAACAGCTGCACTGAGCGTCTCGATGTGGCGACACTGATTGGCTGTTGCACCGTCAACCATCCAGCCTATCAGCTGAGCCACAGAGTGTTAATTATAGATGATAATACAGTAACAAGCTGATGGTGATGTACTGCGCTAACGCACAAGATTACACTCCAGATGAAACACATGTGAAGCTGTATTAGCAATATTTCTGCAACAGTTATCATTTATATTTTGTGTTATTTTGTTGTATTCATTTCCACAGATTGAGAAGTGTGTTGTGTTCTGCAGGAGAACAGATGCTATGCGGCCCCCCAAAATCTTCTCTTCCATTATTTTTCCTTCCATAAGACTGTCAAAATCATTTTTATATATTTTCTTTCTCCTGAAAAAAACATGAGTCGTTTCCCTGTGGCTGGTTTCTCTTGCTGTTTAGCATTGTTCTTGGAGGGAGGTGACATTTCGCTTGTTTGGTTTCAATAAGAAAAGCCTGTGATGTTGCACAGGGGCTGTTTTTCCAGGCTTACATTAGGCAGAGTGTAGAAGTTGGTTTCAACACAGAATCCCAATTTCCTTTGCAAGGCCGTGTGTGGCTTGTCTCAGCAATGTGTTTGTGTGTGTGTGTGTGCACCTGTATGGATAAATAAACTTGTACACGGGTGCAAACACTGATATACAAACACATGCATTCACTCACGAACACAGAAATACACAGATGACAAACAGTTAACTGCACGCCTACACTGACAAAAACAAACAGAAAACTCAAACAGATTCCAACCCCCCAAAAATTGCAGCTGTTCAATTTGCCGCTCATCCTGCGTCTCCTCAGAGTCGTAAAACTTGCAGGAAACCAGAGGAGGGAGAGTGAGGCTGTGGGTGAGATTTACGGCCCAGAGAGCGCAGTCACTCCACACCGATCTCCCAGCCCGTCACAGAGAGCAGGAGACGAAAGGTTATCAGGGACACGCTGAAATATGGCAGAAAAAACATAATTATATAAAATATAAAGATGATCCGGTGTGTGTGTGTGTGTGCGCGCGTGAGTTTTTGTGTGCGTGTGTGTGTGTATGTGTGTGTGTGTGTGTGTGTGTGTGTGTGTGTGCGTGTGTGTGGGTGTGTGTGTGTGTACGTGTGTTTGTGTGTGTGTGTGTGTGTGTCTGTGTGTGTGTGTGTGTGTGTGTGTGTGTGTGCATGTGTGTGTGTTTGTGTGTGTGTGTGCGTGTGCGTGTGTGTGTGTGTGTGTTTGTGTGTGTGTGTGTGTGTGTGTGTGTGCGCGCGTGTGTGTGTGTGTGCGCGTGTGTGTGTGTGTGTGTGTCTGTGTGTGTGTGTGTGTGTGTGTGTGTGTGTGTGTGTGTGTGTGTACTTGCATAGGTGCATTTCAGGGACCTTTAGTGGAATACACACCAGTAGACTGGGGACCGAAAAAAAACTGGGTACCAAAAAGCCGGTCCCCGTTTTTTTAGCTATGCTATCATGTTCAGAATGTTCAAAAAGGCACCCCCCCTGAAAATGGCGGGATTTTCAAAAAGGTACCAGAATTGCACCTCGACTTGACAAAAGTGTGTGTGTGCGTGGCTGGTTGTACCAGCATGCGTGTAAGTGACAGCATCCCCCCTGGATACTCTCGGTACTACATCTCATTTGTTGCACACACACTTTTTGGTCACGTGACGACTTTGGGCCAATCCGGTACGCGGATCAGACCGGATCTGACGACTACTCTTAACTCCAGGCGCCAAAGTGAAATTTCCCAAAATGCCTTGCTGCTCCTGATTTTCCAGAGAAGAGAAGAAGAATGTATAATTGACAGGTGAGGGGATTTACAGCCTTCTGTTCACCACAACTTTGAAAGACTGTTTGTGCTACCATTTTAATATTTTTCATTAATGTCTTTAAGTATATATAATTGATTTGAAATATTGCTTCGCTGTTTTTGCGTGGTTAATATATTTTGCGATTAAAAAAGAACGAGCTAGCCAACGAGATGGAGCCAGCTCGGTATGGTAAAATGAATGGGAGGGCGAATCGGTGGTACACTATTTATCTCGCTATTTGAAGTGGGTTTACAAATTTTAATGGCACATTATCGCAAAGATTTCCTTAATTTATGGCTGTGTCGCGGGGATTACAGTTGGATCTTGCTCCTTAGCTTGAAGGCATATCTATATTTGGCCAAATTTTAGTTACAGCTGGGCAGGCTACCCTTACTGTCCGGAAGTGGTTTAGTATCAAAATGCTGTCTCCAAGATTAAAACGACTGACGTTACTCTATTATCCTTTGCTTTTATGACGAATGAGCTAGATCCACTTTGACTTCCTCGTTTAGTTTGTGTATTTTGTAAGTAATTTGGTATGGTTTTTAAACGTGATAAGCAATACTTCGCGTGAAATGAGACCACGGCCGTTTCCCGATATACATCCACGGATCAGGGACTGGATTTCCCACGACACCGGTTTGTACATTTCAGTCACGTTAGTACAGTTATCATTCATAATCCTCGTAACTTTATATGGATGCTTGTGTCGCAAAAAGATTGTTTTCCACCAGTTAGATTGAAACGTGACGAACTTTTACCTAATAACGGATAATCTGTGTCAGTCTGTCTATTACTGTATTCTTTCTCCAAGGCGATTTTATAAATATGTGCACGGATAGCTGACAACTGAATCAGCGTTTCTCTTCTCGAACAAAAGGGATTTCCTCTCCACGACGACGTGGGTCAGCGGAAAATTCGATTTATAAATAATAATAATAATAATAATAATAATAATAATAATAATAATGTGTTTGTAATGCGCATTTCTAAATAAACCTTTTCTTACTAGATTTCTTTGGCTTCAGTTTAGCTCACTGGCGATTACTTAATATTACTTGCCTGTGAGGAAAGTGAGGGAAGAAGGAAGTTGGTTTGGAATCGCACAATTTTTGAACCATGCACTTAATATTCAATTTTATTTCTTTTAGCCACTGTGATCATCTCATTGCATCTCAACTGCACAGTTTCGTGGTGAAAGAAGAATGGCTGCAAAGTTAAGAAGTCGGATAAAGCCATGCAAGGTCGCAGAAAAGCATATACAAAACAAGACTGACAGAGCTGGGTTAGAGCAACAATACATAAATTCATACAAAGGTAAGTTATTTCTGTATTTCTAATTTTCGGGCCTTAAAATATGTAAGTTCTTGACTGGCTGGGTGCAAAATCATCCAAACCCACGGAAAATGGGCAATATTGCCGCTGATTTAAAATGAAAGTATGGTGGGTTTGGAAACTTTTGCACCAAACAGGTCAAAATCACCTTTTATGTGAGGTTTAGATGTTTTTTCACCCAGCCCCTCAATTTTAAAATGCAAAGTATGCTATATATTAATTTCTGTGGCTAAGTTTGACTGATATTTGACACTTGCAGTTGTGCATGCACTAATCACTCGATAATATTGGCTCTGATTTTCATATTCATGAGCTATCAAGTGTTTACATGCATGTAATGCTGTAGTAGTCACCACAAGAACAGCAGTAGGTATGATTTTTGGAATAAATGGGAAATTGGCACTATTTATATAGTGCTTTTCTAGTCTACCATAGATTCATGGTCATTCCGCCGCCGCATCCGTAGACACCGTCTTGTGAACACTCCATGAGCCACAAATACCAATTGATTGCCTTTGTATTTGTTATGGACATGTGTTGTTTGGGTCACGTCACCTATCAGTTTTGGTTGTCATGGCAACAGTATTGGATCAATAAAGCACATGTTTTTTGTGAATGCTCTATTGGCATCAAATTTCGGTCGATTGTCTTGCTATTTGGTACTGATGTGTTGTGGCTGGGTCATAGAATTGGCTGGACAACGCACAAATTTGCATTGAAAAGGAGCCTTATATGAACGAGCCTTATTCTAGCCCCTGGATGAAGTCTGCGCATGCAGGCTACTATGGATTCCTGGTCGTTCGCCGCCACGTCCACTACCCCGTACATGGTTTATGGGCCTTAAACTTCACTCGATTGTCTTGCTATGGACATGTATTGTAATTGCGTTCGTGGCTACCAGACTGTAAAGTTTGGGATTTGTGATATTTCCATTTTTTCCCATGATTCCAAATTGTGGAGCCCAGGGGCATGTGTCCTCTTCTGATGATTCTTGTTTTCATTTGCAGGAAGAGGAGTTTTTGCTACGGAATCTATTCATGCTGGTGACTTTGTGGTGGAATACCGTGGAGAGCTTTTAAGTGAGAAGGATTGTGCCAAGAGGCTTGATATTTACACTGAATCAGAAAAAGTATTTGTTTTCGATTTTCAGTGGAAAGGAAAGTCTTGGTGGTAAGTAAGTCAATCTCTTATCAATGTGAGCAGTTGTTTAGATGTCATTGAACTATTTTAATCCAATTTGATCTGATGATTGCAGTTTATCAGAAGTTTAGTTAAGTCAAATTACCATGATGAAGTCTTTTCTTTTAATATTGTTAATTTTGCCTTCCTTGAGCAGTATTGATGCTGCTGCGGAAGATGGCTCCTATGGTAGACTTGTTAATGATGAACATCAAAAGCCAAACTGCAGAATGAAAATTCTGGAAGTGGATGGAGAGCCTCACTTATGTCTGTTTGCGGTGGAAGACATATCCCCAGGGGAAGAAATTACATATGATTATGGGAATTCAAAATGGCCCTGGAGAGTCAAGGTGCACTTTTGATCTATTGATAGTCTCTGGACTATATTTTTAATAATTTTTCATTCATCGCAAAATGTCCAGTGGCTCAGACAGAGTACTTCAGTTTAATGGGGACTACATTTTCTCTGAGAAAGTCACTTTGAACAATTATGAAATCATAATACAACCTGATACTGAAAAATGTGCAAATAGTGTGTAAAGATACTAGAAATTGCGTCCTTCTATGTTTTGCATGTAGATGGCGAGACAGGAAAGGATGGATTTGGGTGCAGAATGCACAGAAAGGGTGCTCGGCGCTGCTGCAGCACCAGAAAAAGCGGGGTCAGACCAGAAACAAACCTCGGTATTTCACCATTGGAATTTTTTTTTTTTTTAAATGGTCGCTGGATTTTCTCAGTTTAGGCACAAAGATATTAATATTTATTCTTGCTGGATTTTGTTGATCATTAATTCAGCTATGTTTTGCTTTGCATGATCAATATCTGTTCATAAACCCTGTCCATACTAATTCAGTTATCATGGTCTCTTGTACAAAACCCAAAACCAGTGAAGTTGGCACGTTGTGTAAATCGTAAATAAAAACAGAATACAATGATTTGCAAATC
This sequence comes from Gymnothorax reevesii, assembly GCA_029721435.1. Classification (NCBI taxonomy): domain Eukaryota; kingdom Metazoa; phylum Chordata; class Actinopteri; order Anguilliformes; family Muraenidae; genus Gymnothorax; species Gymnothorax reevesii. The sequence goes on along the minus strand of CM056574.1, from coordinate 8,437,344 downwards.
CTTTTCAACCTATATCCAATTGAATACACTGCAAAGACAAGTTACTTAATGTTCGAACAGGTAAACTTTGTAATTTTTTGCAAATATTAGCTCATTTGGAATTTGATGCCAGCAACTTGTTTCAAAAAAGCTGGCACAAGTGGCAAAAAAGACTGAGAGAGTTGAGGAATGCTCATCAAACACTTATTTGGAACATCCCACAGGTGAACGGGCTAATTGGGAACAGGTGGGTGCCATGATTGGGTATAAAAGCAGCTTCCCTGAAATGCTCAGTCATTCACAAACAAGGATGGGGTGAGGGTCACCACTTAGTGAACAAATGCGTGAGCTGATTGTCGAACAGTTTAAAAACAACATTCCTCAACGAACTATTGCCAGAAATTTAGGGATTTCATCATCTACGGTCCGTAATATCGTCAAAAGGTTCCGAGAATCTGGAGAAATCGCTGCATGTAAGCGACAAGGCCGAAAACCAACATTGAATGCCCGTGACCTTCGATGCCTCAGGCGGTACTGCATCAAAAACCAACATCAGCGTGTAAAGGACATCACCACATGGGCTCAGGAACACTTCAGAAAACCACTGTCAGTAATTACAGTTCGCCACAACATCTGCAAGTGCAAGTTAAAACTCTACAATGCAATGCGAAAGCCATTTATCAACAGCACCCATAAACGCTGCCGGCTTCACTGGGCCCAAGCTCATCTAAGATGGACTGATGCAAAGTGGAAAAGTATTCTGTGGTCTGAAGAGTCCACATTTCAAATTGTTTTTGGAAACTGTGGACGTCGTGTCCTCCGGACCAAAGAGGAAAAGAACCATCCGGACTGTTATAGGCGCAAAGTTCAAAAGCCAGCATCTTGTGATGGTATGGGGGTGTATTAGTGCCCAAGGCATGGGCAACTTACACATATGTGAAGGTACCATTAATGCTGAAAGGTACATGCAGGTTTTGGAGCAACATATGTTGCCATTCAAGCAACGTCTTTTTCATTGGACGCCGCTGCTTATTTCAGCAAGACAATGCCAAGCCACATTCTGCACGTGTTACAACAGCATGGCTCCGTAGTAATAGAGTGCGGGTACTAGACTGGCCTGCCTGTAGTCCAGACCTGTCTCCCATTGAAAATGTGTGGCACATTATGATGCGTAAAATACGACAACGGAGACCCCGGATTGTTGAACAACTTAAGCTGTACATCAAGCAAGAATGGGAAAGAGTTCCACCTGAAAAGCTTCAAAAATTGGTCACCTCAGTTCTCAAACGTTTACTGAGTGTCGTTAAAAGGAAAGGCGATGTAACACAGTGGTAAAAAGGCCCCTGTACCAACTTTTTTGCAATGTGTTGCTGCCTTTAAATTCTAAGTTAATGATTATTTGCAAAAAAAAAAAAAAAGTTTCTCAGTTTGAACATTAAACATCTTTTCTTTGCAGTGTATTCAATTGAATATAAGTTGAAAAGGATTTGCAAATTATTGTATTCTATTTTTATCCACGATTTACATAACGTGCAAACTTCACTGGTTTTGGGTTTTGTATGTGGTCAATTCATTTCTGTTAATATTCTTGGTAATAATATGCGCGCATTCTTCTTTCATTTCAAAATTTTTGTTTGCCTATATTTATAGTTAGAAAAGGTATGTTATGCACATTCCTGGCTTGCGAAAGATGGCTTTGTCAATGAGTGGCATTCATCTTTTAAAGGCCCTGCCCCTGAATTCCTTATCCGTGGATAAGCTGTTGAATGATTCAGTGTGTGCAGCACAATGTGCAGACGAACCGTCCGAAGCAGCACAGGTATTTCACCTTGAGTCAATGCATCATCATTTTGTTGATCACCATCACTGCACAGGAAATTTTTAAGTTCACAAGATTTCTGATATGAGGTTTGTGTGAATTTTATTGCTAGCCGCAGGTGACCACTGAAATCGATGCCCTAAACTTGAGCAAAGGTCTTTTAACTGCGGCAGAAAGTGAACTTCACCTGAAATCAGAAGACCAACATCTGACTCAGAGGGAGAAACGGCTAATGTCTTTGCTGGAGAAGGTGTGCTCTGATTAAAAGTTTGACAACTACGTTTATGAGTTTTGGGGAGTAATGATAATTACCTTAATGGGCTGGCTATTCCTCAGTGAGTATATATGGTTGCATTACCTCTAAATTTCGATAATCGTTTTCTCAAGCTTGTGATGCAGCTACCTCCTGGTGTGGATACCTCCTGTATGACTGATGAATTGTTGACCATTACTGGACAAGCAAGCAGTCGTCTAATGCCAGGAAATAAGGTATTTTACGTAAAATCAAGTTGCACAGTAAGGATGAATCCACGGTGCTGTTCACTGTCTTGGCTAACGGTGGGGCTGATGATTTGACATAATTGTATTCAGATTTATGTTGCGAGTGCAACAGCCTCATTTTGTTGGAATCCAATTTGTCTAGTAAAATGAATAGTAATTTAAACCCAGATTCGCATGGAGCAGTTCAGATGAGAACAAATCCTGTCCATGGTGATTACTGGGCGCTGATCCTGATGGATAGAAAATAAGCATGTGCTTCTCTGTGGCGCAGCATTATTGGTTTGCCTCCACTGATGTCAGTAGTTTGGGTGTGAAATTGGAAATGTCAGTGCATGACCTGTGCAGTGTTCAAGCTCTACATGTACAATCTCATTTTGGGAAGAGGGTCTTGTTGCTAGTAGCATGACCAACCTAAGGAGGTTTAAATAATCAAGCTTTTTAAATATGCTGTGTACCGTAACCCCAAAAATGTATTTTGGAGATCGTTTTTAATTTCTCCAAGGATTTTAGGTTCCTTCTGAAATATTTATCATCTCATTTAGGTGTGTGATCGTGGAACCCATGACTTGGATGAGCTGAATACGGCTGAGGAACATTCTGATAACCTTAGTAAAGGTTTGTTGACAGAGCATCAGTTGTTAGCTGAGCAAACACAGGTGAGTAAAGTACTGTGATTACATATTTGGCACTTCTTATTCTTTTTTAGGTACAATACCTGAACTAGATAGAAGACTTTCATGGACTCAAGCCCTGAGAAAACACCACAGACAGTGCGAAAGTCGCTTTAATGGTTCTCTTGCAGAGAGGTTGGCTCTTAGTAGGCAGAGCACCCATATTCTGCATCAAAAGCTTCAGGTGAATGACTCTGTAAGCAGAACTCAGTATTTTTCACTAAAGTAGCAATTTAGCAGTCTTGTGATATGCTTTTGAAATCTCAGGCTTAGTATGTGATAGGGCTGGGCGATTTTGAATTGCGATCTGAATTGTGATTATTTTGAGCGCAATTTAAATAACCCAAACAGACAAGACTGCGCCTTTGTTTTCCACGTATTATACCTACGGACTTCAGAAAATGGCTTCTTCCGGTGCCCCCAAGTCAGCTCCATCACCTGCGCATCATCAGCCCAGTCACCCCTGATGTATTCCAGAGTACCCTGCCGAACTAGAAATCAAGCAATTTATTTCTAAATAAGCAGATAATGATTTTTAAAAAAGCGATAATGAGAAGTAGAGGAGCAGAACGCTCTCCGGTGAATCTGCTCCATTTCCTGGTCATTGGAATATCAAAATGCCAAAAGAACAGTATAAAAATAAACTGGACCGTCTTCCGATACAAATTTGTAATTAGGCGAATCAGGTGCTTGATTGCCAATTGAGCAAAGTAAATGGGACCAAGGTGAGGGTTTTAATTCTGCAAACCTTCATAGCAAAAAGTGCAGTGTTAAATCAACACTTAGTTTATTTAGATTCACTTGGAGTGGATCCTTGTAGACTATTTAAGTGTTGACTTAACATTAAATTTGTCCTATGAAGGTTTGCAGAATTATGAACATTTTGCAGTGCTGAAGTTGCTTTGTTAATTGCTTTGTATCCAATTTATTTTTATATGGTTCTTTTGGCAGTCGCATTTTGGGATTCCAATCACCAGGAAACGGCGCAGATTCACCTGCGTTTACTAAATTATTTCAAAAGGCTTACATTTTATGGTTTGATGTGAATCCTAAGATAAGTCATACCTCACGGTCGATACGCTTATTGACGTTTTCCCACATTGTATCGGAATAAATTGTTATTTATTTTTGAAAACAAGGGCCATATTAAAATGAATTTATCATAAATGGTTTTGCACTCCTTATAACATGCACTGGAAAATGTTCAGTGTTAAATCAACCCTTAGTGTCTATTTGGATGCGTTCAGAATTTCAGATCCAAATAGACACTCCAAATGCTGATTTAACACTGAACATTTTGCTCTGCGGAGTTTGGCCCGTCTACTTCTCATTATCACTTTTTTAAAAATCCTTATAGGCTACATGCCGGTTGTGATTAGTCAGTTGGCTAAATAAATTGCTTGATTTTTAATTTGGAAAGGTACTCTGGAATAGATTAAGGGTATTTGGGCTAATTATGTGCAGGTGATGGAGCTGTATTGGGAGCACCGAAAGAATTTCAAACAACCTCTGATGTTTGATAGCCATTTTTTGAAGACTGCAGTCAGTATAAGATACGTGGAAAAAAAGGTGCAGTCTTGTCTGTCCACCCCATGGCAGGAGTTATTTGAATTGCGCTTAAAATAATTGCAAATCAGATCGCGATTATAAGTCGCCCAGCCCTAGTATGTGAGTACTTAACACTTCTCTCACTTGAAATAGAATGTTTGTTGTTATCCATTACCAGAGTTTTAAATATAGTATTCTAATTAATTTCAATTCAATTTCAATGTCTGTTTAAAGGTGGTGAAACAAGTGCCTCCTAGTGTGGATGCCTCCGGCATGGGTGATGAACTGTTGACCATTCCAGAACAAGCAAGCAGTCATCTGATGTCAGGAGATTCTCAAGTATTTTGCGTTAAGGTACATACAGAGTATTTAAATCTTTCATCCTCAGCAACGCAATGGTGAAATGATGCATTCGGTTGATAAGCAAATGTATACAAAAATAAAAACGGTATCATCCAGCCTGTACAATAATTTTAGGTGTTAATTTAATGAAGCCATGGCCATTTATGGGGAGTCTTGGGATCTAAAGCTTCCCGAGTCCCAGTAACTTGGCTGGAACATGCACGGTTGATTTTTGAGCCTAGTTGTTGAGATTCGGCTGACAATGTGGAGATGTGGATTCAATATTTGATCAGAAGTTGTTCAGTGATTCTGTGAGAGCAGCTTTCGGGAACCACTCTGTGCTATTAATTGTGTTTTATCTGTAAAATGGTTTCCTTTTTACTTTTCAAATAATTTAAGTTGGATGGAATGAATTTTACAGTCATGTAGCTGGGTATGAAAGGTAGCTTTTTATTTTTATTATGCTGTGTATGTAGATTTTATATTAAGTTCTGTTATATTATGATATTTTTTCGTTTACTATGAAACAAGATGCTAAGCTGGGCAAAGTAATGACAAGTCAAAGTCCACAAAATTCTGCCAAAGATCGGATTTGCGAACTAACTGAAATCCACTGATTGGGGGACTGACATGAAACATTTGAAAGCCACAACTCGAGGACACGGCTGAACTATACAAGCAATTTTTCAAAGGCCACGGTGAACGGTGTTTCAAATATATGCTGGAAACAATGCTGATGGATGCACACATGGATGGACCAGGCCTAAATTGGCAGTCCCCTTTTCTACCCCTCGGGTGGCATGGAATTAAAAGGAAAACTGGAGACCGTCTCTGCAGCTTTCAAATGATAGTTCAGGCTGGCTGTAGCTTCAATGTTTTGCAACCTGTTTGGACATTAGATTGAACTTTTCCTCCAGCAATTTAAATGTAAGAAACGTGTAATGTGCGATTTGGATTTCCATGGCATTCTCTGCCATGCCCAGTCCTTCAGCCTGTGTTTCACATCTTGCCCTTGAAGTTGGAAAGCTTGAGAGTCATGCCACTGTCTTTGTCCCCAGTGTTCCTTTTGAAGTGTGTCATAAGATGTCCCCAAATTTTGGTGGCTTGTGGCTATCTGAGCATTGTGTGTCCCCAGTCTTTCTTTTGAAGTGTGTCATAAGATGTCCCCAAAGTTTGGTGGCTTGTGTCTGTCTGAGCACAAGCTTGCTGAAGTTCTGTATGTGTTCCCAGTACTCCTTTGTGTGCCATTTGATGTCCCCAGAATGATGACGTTTGAGTGCAAGAATTGGTTAGACCCTTATGTCCCCAGAGTGATGACGTTAGAGTGTAAGAATTGGTTCGCCCCTTATGTCCCCAGAATGATGACGTTTGAGTGTATGCATTGGTTAGACCCTTATGTCCCCAGAATGATGAAGTTTGAGTGTAAGAATTGGTTCGCCCCTTATGTCCCCAGAATGATGAAGTTTGAGTGTATGCATTGGTTAGACCCTTATGTCCCCAAAATGATGAAGTTTGAGTGTATGCATTGGTTCGCCCCTTATGTCCCCAAAATGATGAAGTTTGAGGGTAAGAATTGGTTCGCCCCTTATGTCCCCAGAATGATGAAGTTTGAGGGTAAGAATTGGTTAGACCCTTATGTCCCCAGAGTGATGACGTTAGAGTGTAAGAATTGGTTCGCCCCTTATGTCCCCAGAATGATGACGTTTGAGGGTAAGAATTGGTTCGCCCCTTATGTCCCCAGAATGATGACGTTTGAGTGTATGCATTGGTTAGACCCTTATGTCCCCAGAATGATGACGTTTGAGTGTAAGAATTGGTTAGACCCTTATGTCCCCAGAATGATGACGTTTGAGTGTAAGAATTGGTTCGCCCCTTATGTCCCCAAAATGATGACGTTTGAGTGTAAGAATTGGTTAGACCCTTATGTCCCCAAAATGATGAAGTTTGAGTGTAAGAATTGGTTAGACCCTTATGTCCCCAGAATGATGACGTTTGAGTGTAAGAATTGGTTAGACCCTTATGTCCCCAGAATGATGACGTTTGAGTGTAAGAATTGGTTAGACCCTTATGTCCCCAGAATGATGACGTTTGAGTGTAAGAATTGGTTAGACCCTTATGTCCCCAGAATGATGAAGTTTGAGGGTAAGAATTGGTTAGACCCTTATGTCCCCAGAGTGATGACGTTAGAGTGTAAGAATTGGTTCGCCCCTTATGTCCCCAGAATGATGACGTTTGAGGGTAAGAATTGGTTCGCCCCTTATGTCCCCAGAATGATGACGTTTGAGTGTATGCATTGGTTAGACCCTTATGTCCCCAGAATGATGACGTTTGAGTGTAAGAATTGGTTCGCCCCTTATGTCCCCAGAATGATGAAGTTTGAGGGTAAGAATTGGTTCGCCCCTTATGTCCCCAGAATGATGTCGTTTGAGTGTATGCATTGGTTAGACCCTTATGTCCCCAGAATGATGAAGTTTGAGTGTATGCATTGGTTCGCCCCTTATGTCCCCAGAATGATGACGTTTGAGGGTAAGAATTGGTTCGCCCCTTATGTCCCCAGAATGATGACGTTTGAGTGTATGCATTGGTTAGACCCTTATGTCCCCAGAATGATGACGTTTGAGTGTATGCATTGGTTAGACCCTTATGTCCCCAAAATGATGAAGTTTGAGTGTAAGAATTGGTTAGACCCTTATGTCCCCAGAATGATGACGTTTGAGTGTAAGAATTGGTTAGACCCTTATGTCCCCAGAATGATGACGTTTGAGTGTAAGAATTGGTTAGACCCTTATGTCCCCAGAATGATGACGTTTGAGTGTAAGAATTGGTTAGACCCTTATGTCCCAGTCTTTCTGACATGAATAGTATGCCCAGCCCTTCATCTGATGTTATTTGTTGCACTCCTGACATAAGTGCCTTCAATGCATCTCAACAAGGACATGCTTGTATTTGCGGTGCTGTTTTTTTTTTTTTTTTAAACATTCTTTTGTCTTTAGAATTCAAATATGGACTAACAGGCAAACACATGGACCTGATGGACTAGTTCTTGAGCCACGTCTTCATGGTCTTTGCCGTTTGGTTAGGAGTATTTCAGGAGTATTGCCTTGTTGATTACATCTGACCTTTTCTCTGTAGGAAATAGCTTTCAGTTTTGAGAGGCAAGACCTTCTCCTGTTTTACAAGGCATTAAAGGGAACTTTCACGTAAAAGAGCATTTCCTCAAATTTTACTCCTCCATTGAATTTGATGAAAACATATTAGCAATATTGATACTTTAAAGGTGCAGTCTGTAAGTCTAATAAAAATAACTTTTTTATTAGAAGAATATCGGTTTAAAATATTTAGTTGTTTGATTCATTTTGGTAATAAATGTTCATGCAAAAAAAAAAAAAAATTATGTCCTCTCCAGTACAGTTTCCTCCTAGCACATATATTTTAATTCAATATTATATTTATCATTTGGTTCTAGCAACTTCAGGACATTGTCTAGAGAATATGTCCAGTCCTTGCTTTCAATAAAATACATAGTACAATATATTTTAGGCTACATGTTGTCCGTCCAAAACATGTCCTCTCCAGGACGAGTAATTCCTTCTCATTATTAAATCTCTATGTGATTTAACTTACAAGTAGCTCATTGTGTGGGAGAGTAACAACTGTTTGATTAAATGAATTTAGGATTCTTACAGGTAATGAGTATTTGTTCCACAAAAGATGTGTCATACTCATGTGGGGAAAAATGTCCTCTCCAGTCGAGCATTTTGACATGCCAAAAATTGCCGCGTTTACTGATCGGCCGTTTCCGAGGGGCCAGAAAATCCAAATTAAACCCCCCACAACTCTGCAAATCAATTTCTTGGGGTAACTGTATGTGTACATTCCAAATATGCAATCAGAAAAATCATATCTTGTTGGGATTTTTTAACTACAGGGCCCTAAAAATGCACTTTTGTGCTTCCGAAAAATCTTTGAGGGGTCCAGCTTGAAAACAGAACAATTTTACTGTCCACTTTCTTGTGCTGTGAGACACAAGTTATGGCAGTCACCAGAAAGCATTAAAACTCTGTAAATTACTATTTCTAAAAAAATAGTGTTGTAGTAGTATAATGCTGTAGTAGTATACCAGTGTTGTAGTATCATGTTATACCTGATACTGGTATACAAGAATGTTACCATTATACTACTACAGCACTGTTAGGTCTTGGCTCAGTCTAAGTACTTCCTGTGTAATTAACAGTTGTACATGGACTTGGTAAGGCTTCAGGACTGTGGCTGAGAGTGACAATGTTATTATAAAGCAGGTTTAGTATATTTCAATGCCCTAATTTAACATTTTTGGGGGCTCTGCTGCCTAGAGTTATAAACTTATGATGCAAAAACGTGCGAGACAGTACCAACTGGACAAAGTAGATATTGAACAGATTGATTCATTGTTTCAGGCTTTCGTCAATTGGAATAAATAACTTTAATAACCTGTGAAAAATATGTATATGGTTAATTACCATGGTGTTCAATGCAAAATTGGATGTTTTAGAAACCTACTCTGTGAGTTTCATTGTACATAAATCTGTTAAAATGTGCATTACTACAAACAAGTATGTAATGCACAATCATTAGATACAGTAACCTTAGTTTATTGTAGGCCATAATCAGGATATAAATGAAAGCATTTTTAATGTTGAAGATACTTAGAACCAAAGTTCATACACCTTGGTTAGGATGACCAAGGACCAATGTTAAACATATGTGAGTCGCAAGTGTGCATCTAGTGTCTGACATTGACTTTTGGGTGGTCAAATGAGGGTGAGTAATATTTCTAAAAGAATAGTAATTAGAAGAGTTTTAATGCTCTGTGGTAACTTGTGTCTCACAGAACAAGAAAGTGGAAAGTAAAATTATGTTTCGTTTTCTAGCTTGACCCCCTAAAAGATGTGTTTAGGAAGCATTAAAGTGCATTTGTAGGGCCCTGTAGTTAAAAAACCCAACAAGATATGATTTTTCTGATTGCATATTTGGAATGTACACAAACAGTTGCCCTAAGAAACTGATTTGGTGAGTTGGGATGGAATGGCCCAAAAGTTACTGCGTTCCCATTGATGATGCGAGACTACAGCATGCGGTGGAATGCCAAAACCAACACTACCCCCGATGCTCCGGATAGGGGGATATTAATAATGTCTCCCCCCTGAAAGGAAGGGGGTGCGTATTGTTTTTGGTCTGTCCGCAGCCGCTTGTGCGTGTGCATTGGTGTGCCATCATTTCCGGACCATAACTCAGACAGATTTTTCAGTAAAATTTTGTACTCATTTTCCATAGGTGGTGCAAATGTGCCTTTTGCTACTTATGGATTCAAAGGGGCTGGAGGAGACATCTGTTTTTGATGGGAAAATGCCCTCTAGTACATCTGTTTTGCATTTCATTTACGTATCTTACTTGTAAAATATGTTGGCAATATTGTCGGCAGCCATACCACTGAGACCTGCACTGTCCGCGTGGCTGAAGCTAAGTGGGTGGCGTTCTTCCCCTCTGGTGAAATAATCCCCAATGCCCCAGTGTAGTGATGGGGACACTGCACTGTAGGAGAGGCCGTCTTTCTGATGAGAGATTAAACGGAGGTCCTGACTCACAGTGGTCATTTAAGATCCCATGACACTCTTCGAAAAGAGTAGGGGGTTTCCCGGTGTCCTGGCTCCCAACCTGGATCTTTCAACCTGCCACCTAATCATCCCCCTGATTGATTTGGCTATGCAATCTCTCCTCTCCCTCTCCACCTCAAGCTGATGTGTGTTTTGGCACAAAATGGAAGCCGTCACGTCATCCAGGTGGATGCTGCACATTGGTGGTGGAGAGATGCGACCGCCCCATGTGAATGTAATGCGCTTTGAGTGTCTGTGATAAACCGCTTTATTAATCCAATGAATTGTTATTATTACTTTGGCATTTTAAAGAGTTTTCTATGTAAATTTGAAGCACCATTTTATAAAAGAGTCTGATGGTAATGGCTTAAGATGAGTGTAGATATATTGCGGCTTCCACTTGTTCATGAAGGGTCAGTGTTCTCCGTCTGGCACATGAATTTTGAGTTCGGTAAGGATGGAGTGGAGACGGCTCATCCCAGTATTCTGACTTTGAGCAGCAGTACCCATTCTAAACGCTTGTTGTCAGTTTACACCTTTAAGCAGTGTTCCTCAGCAAAAACGCAAATGGATAATTTGAAGTATTATGTGGTTTAACAAGAATAGCTTAAAATATTTAGAATAAGCAAGTACCCCTAGATTGTTGAAGTAAAACACTCACTTTTGGTTTTACCTGTAAATTGAATTTTAAAACCCTCAGACATTTCACATCTCTTCTCAGGCTATAATACAACCGACTTTTAAAGCTACCTCATCCGAAATGGAACAGACTATTGAAGAAAAACAAGAGTCTTCTGCGGAGCACTGTTTGTCACATAAAACGCAGGTAACCGACGCATGTGAAATGTTGAAGTCATATGTATTACATTTATAACCTCAATTCAAGAACAATCGGAATGAATGCATGGAATGGGGGTGGAAAAAGGAAGTAGTAATTAGCAAGTCCCATGAATACCAAGTCCTGCCAGTTGCTGATATAGAGGACCTGCATTCTTTCCTTGTGTCATCAGTATATCATTTCCCTGTATGCTAGTCCTTGATTAGCATTAGATCCGAGACATTACAAGGGTTAACTGGCATTGCAGTTAAAAAAAAATTCAGGCTAAATAATTATTGTTTTAAACTTAGAAAATTATTTATTGTTTAATTGCTATTACTAATTGCTGGGCTGGTGCATGTTCACTGCTGTGACCAAATGGTGAAATAAAATTTGAATGCAACTATGAAATATATTGATTTAGCTACTTAGAAATAAGAAAATGATGATAAAAATAAAAAGCAATGATTACAAAAAACCCTTTTCAGGGTATCTCGTGTTGAGCTGTGGATCTCCAGGACTTGAGTTGTGAAACTCTGGCTTCGAGGTTATAAGGGGTGGGGAGGCACATTTAATAAGTGCTGTAATTATTACACCATTCACGTCATTTGGATGTAAATATCCTCAAATTGAAGCTGAAAGTCTGCATATTGAGGCCATATTGTTAAATTTAAGCTTGAATATGCTATGGTTGTATCGCACGGTATATATGTACAATGGTGTAACGTAGTAAAAGTATTGACAGTATTACATGACTATATTGGTGTTCTAGAACAGTGTTTCCCAATGTCGGTCCTGGGGACCCCGTGTGTGCTGGCATTTGTTTCACCCACAATTACAATTATAGGATTTTAAAGAGCTGTTAATTTGTCTTAACTGCATTTAATGTTTAGAGCAGTTATTTGCCCTCTTAACATAACAGAAATATCTATTTGCCATCAAGAATTGAAAAAATACTATTCGCACATTGCAGTATATTGGAAATAACTGCGTAAAATGAGAGAAAACAATGTAATCAATCAAATAAAAGATGTAGTTGGCTCCTAATTAGTGAAAACTACTTGGCTCATCATGGCAAATTTAGTCCACAAACAAATGATAATCAAACCAGTTGATCTGATTAAGTTCACCTGAAGCTTTTTGAAGGAACTTGAAACAGTTGTGTCCAGCAGCCTAATCTGGGGTTTACTGATTTCCTCAGTGTGTAATATGATCTGTTTGACATGTTATTTTACTTGGCATTACTTGCAGAATAGAAATAAACACACTTTCAAGGGTATTTTATTTTTCATTGCATGTATGGATGTTTCTATGTAACATTTGACTAAAGAGATAAATTAACAACTCTGAACATGAAAAGCACCTAATTAAGACAGTCACAGCTTGTTAAAGTTGTACGATTGCAATTGTGGTTGGAACAAAAGCCAGCACTTACATGGGGTCCCCAGGACCAACGTTGGGAACCACTGTTCTAGAACATAATTTGTAACATTCTCCAAGATTTAAAACTTTGGTGAGTTTTTGGCCCAATTTGCACTGCAAATCCTACATTCTAATTTTAACCTGAAAGCAGTCTAGGAATGCTATGGTGGCTGTTGACAGGAGGGGCGGAAAATAGCCCTCAAAGCATGATTGACCCATCCTCAATCATTGTATTTGATTAACATGTTTTCCAGTGATGAAAATCCATTGACATTCAAACATGTAGCTTCCCTCTTTGTCCAATGCTAAGTCAAGTAAGCTGCAAATGCAATAAAAATTAGTTTCGTTCAATCGCAGAAATATGCTACTCTTTACAAAATAAGAAACTACTTTGGATCATCGGAGTTCATTTGGCATGTCCTGCAAAGCAGATTACCAGACCTGGCCTCCATGATTTTTTAATACGAAGGCATTTCGGATCTAAATGAAGCGTTTTGTTTCTTGACTCTGACAACCTCAAAGAAGCGATTTAGCTGCACCCGGAATACTTAAATGTTTGAAGATTTAATGTAAATTAAATAAAAAATAAAAAACAGATCAGAGCTAATCATCAGTTCAAAGGCATACATTCTGCCCTTCCGGATTTGTCTTCAGACTTTGCCACTGAGGAAATGTTTCGCTAGGTTTGGGACTTTGTGATTTGCTTCTAACAAGTTAATTTCTTCCTATTTTGCTATGTTACTGAAATGAGTGTTACATAGTTGTGAGATCAGCAGATCAAATTTACTGTGTGATGCTGGGCAAGTAGCAGTAGAGTTGAAGATAGAAATGCAGTGTGTTTTCAGGCATTATTCTTTGAGATATGAGTACGTTAATATAATTCTTTGGTGGGTTATTTTGCACTATGAATCGTAGGGACAACAAATGATTTCTGAATTGGAGGGTTTTTTTATGGTGTGGCGTACATGTGGTGATATTAATTTTAAACTGAAGAAGTCGCGGTGATTTTAACTTGGTTGCCGAAAGATCATGCTACTCATCAAGGTTGACTGCAAAAATAACCATCTTTGTCTGTGATAAATTTGTGGTCCTGACTGTATATTATGTACCATTCAACAGGATGCGGAACTTCTTTCTGTCAGGAACAAACATGGTTTTGAAAAAACACCTGTCCACATTGTTGAGCATTCAATGTCACAAATGAAGACACGTCTATCAAACCGAGAAATTGAGGTATATTTCAAATCTGAAATGATCTCCTTAAGTAGATTTATATATTTTTTTGAAAATTAGCCACAGTTTAACTTCCTCAGAACTGCACCTCTTGCATTAATGGATGTCAAAACAAGAATTTTATAGTGTTTTATGATCATTAAATATCACTAAGTGCTGTTCATTTTTCCAGGATTCATCCTTTTAATTCCGTCATTAATCAGAATTTTTGGTCGCAAGATCAAGTTAAAATTTTTGAACGTGAAATGAATTGTGTTATTGTGTGTTTTTTTTTTATTTTTTTTTAATTTTATTTCATTTTTTTTTGCAGTTCCCAAGAGTAGGCGAATGCAGTGCAGGCGTAGGGGATTTCAGTGACTTTTCAGATGTCTCTAATTACAGTGACAAAGATTATGTCCCCGAGACTGATAGCGGCTCCTCAGAAAACAGTGATCCACTGCTTCACCTGGTGCCCAAAAAACCTATTTTAATGCACAGATTTCCACAGTTGAATGTAAAGCGGAGAAGAGCTTTATCAAAGCAAGGCCTGAAGCAGTACTGTTCTAAAGCAGGTATTCACAGCTCAGTGAAGGGTCCAGAGGAGAGTGGCAGTGGGGATGTGTCTTCTGAAAGGTCAGTTAGTGTCAAACCATCCCTACAAACAGGGTCTCATAGAGTATACAATAAGAAACATTACTGCCTTTATTGCTGGAAACCTTTTTCAAAAATGGGACGGCATCTTGAAAGGGCCCATCGCCACGAACCTGATGTCGTCAAAGCTGTGCTGCATCCAAAAAATTCTAGGGAGCGAAGAATGGTGCTGAATCGCCTGAGGAACAGGGGGAATTTTGCCCATAACTCTGAGGTTGCTAGAAATGGCTCAGGTGAAATGGTTGCCTGTCACCGACCCACTAAAATAGGAAAGCCAGCTGACTTCATACACTGTTTGTACTGCCAAGGTTTATATTGTAAAAGGAGTCTATGGAAACATGTTAGAGAATGTCCATTCAACACACAGAAAGTTAAAGAGGGTGGAAGAAAGTATGTCAGATCCCAATGTGCCTTGTTTCCTCTGTCTGATGGTAAAATTGGCAAAGGGCTTCAGAAGATTGTTGCCAACATGGCATACGACGAGGTTACATTGGTTGTAAAGAATGACAAGTATATACTGCAACTTGGTGAGCACATGTTCAATAAAATGGGATCAGATACCAACAGGCATGACTACATCAGGCAGAAGATGAGGGAAGTTGCCAGACTCCTCATTGAGGCGAGAAAGTCCACCCCTTTGTCAAAAATGGAGGATTTTGTTAAACCTTCAAACTTCCACCATGTTATCACTGCAGTGAAAAATGTGGCCGGTTACAATGCAGAAGATAATACGTACAAGATTCCCTCCCTGGCACTTAAACTTGGCCATAGTCTTCAGAAGATATGTGGCATTGTAGAAAGTGACGCCCTGATTGATGGTGACCAGTCCCTTGCAGAGTCTGCCCGGCGATGCATTCAAATTCACAAAACTCGGTGGAATGAATTTGTGTCTGCTGGTGCGCTTACCACTTTGAAAGAAGCAAAATGGAACAAACCCCAGTTACTTCCTTTCACTCAGGATGTGAAATCATTTCATGCCCATTTGGAGAAAAAACTCCAAGAATGTGAAAGTAACCTGCAGTCAAGTCAGACAAAGCAGGCATATTCAGAGTTGGCCAAGGTGGCCCTCACACAGGTAATATTGTTCAATAGAAGGAGAGCTGGTGAGGTTTCTAGGTTGCCTTTATCCACTTACATTAACAGAGTCCGTTCAGAACTCCATGAAGATTTGGCCATCTGCGTCTCCGATGTAGAGAGGGTGCTTTGTCAACATTTCACACGCCTTGAACTTCGGGGAAAGCGAGGCAGAATGGTCCCTGTTTTACTGAAACCAAGTGTTGTTTCTGCTCTTGATCTCCTCGTGAAGTCTCGTCAGGCATGTGATGTTCCAGTTGAAAACCCATTCTTGTTTGGGAGACCCTGTGCATTGTCATATTACAGGGGTGGGGACTGCATCCGTAAGTTTGCAGAAGAATGTGGTGCTAAAAATCCTGGAGCACTGTCTTCCACCAAACTTCGCAAGCATGTTGCTACCATGGCCAAAGTTCTCAATTTAAATGAGAGTGAGCAGGATCAGCTGGCGGACTTTCTTGGCCATGATATACGTGTTCACCGGGAGCACTACCGCTTACCACAAGACATCTTGCAGTTGGCAAAGATGAGCAAAGTGTTGTTGGCAATGGAGAAAGGAAACTTGTCTGCCTTCAAGGGACAAAATTTAGATGACATCGCCATTGATCCCGAGGGTAGGAGTGTTTGGTATAAATGTTAACTTGAGATTAATAGTTTATCATGCAGTTAATTTATAGTTTTTCATTAAATTCATGTCTTGATCCAGCTAGGAATAGTTTCTACAGGTCATTTTTAATCAGAGGTGTATACGGGTAGCTTCTGTATGTAGAATTGTGATTCACTTGCTGATAATTTTATGTTTAGATCAGTTTTGCGTTATTTTAAAACAATTGCTGTTCAAAGTTTTTTTCAGCTTGCCTGGGACTTTCCTGCTTTTATTGGCTCCCTCTCAGAGTTCTCCAAATTTGTTTTTCAATTATTAGAAAAACTTGACTCTGCAGATGACTTGACCTCAAGTGGAGATGAGTCTGACCCTGATTCTGAGGCCCCGCTGTCAGCTAACTTGACTGATTCTTCGAGTCGTCCAAACTCCAGCACATCCACTTCTGCACCGTCCATTGGAGAATGCTCTGAAGCAGAGACTGAAGTGCACCAAAGACAAGGTACTCTAAAAATCATGTACACATACTGAATCATTCAATGGATTGGAATCATACAAAGGTTTTTTTGATTTTGAAACAAATTTGTTCTTTGATATTCATTTAAACAAAAGAGACTATTGTCAATAGAGGGTACCGCAAATGTCGCCCCATAATACAGTGCGTCGTCAACTTCCTGGCTTTTTTGCAGACATAAACATATCCGGTCACTACACTGTAACGCTAGCAGCTCATGGATGATCGTAAAAGATTCTGCAATATGACTGTTTCACAACTGAAGAAATATCTAGTTGAAAGTGGTGTGCCTTGCACTAGAAAGCGACGACGAGAGTTAAAGAGTTTTGCAGAGAAAGCTGCAGAAGTTTACCCGGTTTTGGAGGAGTGTGACCACCAAGACTCGGAGAGGAGAAGGCGTCGGGTGAAAGCTGGGGACAGCTCCGTTCGCAATCTCAATGGGAAAGCAGTGTCATGGACGAGTGACTTGAAACAGTTACCACCCGTAACCCGTAAAAGGAGAAACGCACGCTTTAGCTTATGTAGAATGAGTTTTTGCGTTGTTTATTGACAATCACAGTATTTATATGGCCAGTAATTGAAAAATGGTGTATCCTTTGATGTTTTGGATGCACCAGTCGGTTTAAGACTTGATCTGGTCTGGCATTTCTCAGAGTTCCAAAAGAAGGAGATCGCCACACGAAGTGGCTTCTAGCAATCAACTGTAAACATTTGACCCCAAATCTAAATGCAGATTGTGCAGATTGAGCCGATTTTCTTTTCAGGTTTGAAAATTTCATCTAATACAATTTTCTTTTTGTTAGATATTAAAGTTTTGATGATAATTTTTGTGATACTATTACGCAGCTTTAAAACCGATGGGGAACTTGTTTTCATGCACATGTACAGGTGCTTCTCAAAAAATTAGAATATCATGAGGAAGTTTTTTTTTCTGTAATACAATTCAAAAAGTGAAACATATATATATATAATACATTAATTACGCATACAGTTAAATATTTCAAGCGTTTATTTCAATTTTTGTGATTACAGCTTACAGTTCATGAATATAAAAAAAACAGCATCCCAAAACATTTGAATATTACAACCAATTAATTGATAAAAGGGTTTTTAATACAGAAATGTCAACCTTCTGAAAAATATTTTTGTTTACTACTTTTGTTAAGATTTTAGCATTTCAAACTTGGGCCACTTAGGGGCCGTACATCCTCCCAAAGCAAGCTTGACCTAACAGCCAGCCACTTATGGGCCAAAATCGAGCCAAAATGATTTTGCTATCTGGGAATTCATTTCCTTTTATCTTGGATGTCATACAAATCTATCAGAGGATGGTCATATATGTCACCAAAAGCTTGAGAAAACTACAATATCTTCTTGATTTGCAGAGAAATCTGTTCTGGACTTTTGACTCAGATGGTAGAATCATCTGCTAATGGAGTTATGCACAGATGATATCCGCATATATTCAAGGGCTCTTTGTGAGGGCTATTTCTTATGGTAATAGACAACAATTCTGCAACTAAGGGCCGCTATCAAAGCGCCCTGGGCTTCCATAACACCTCAGCAGTGCCACAGACTGATCACCTCCATGCCACACCAAGTATTGATGCAGTCATTCATTCATGAGGTGCCCCGACCAAGTATTGAGGGTATAAACTAAAGAATTTATCAGAAGGTTGACATTTCTGTATTATAAATCCCTTTTTTCAATTGGTTGTTTGTAATATTCTAATATTTTGAGATTTGAGATTTGCTGGATTTTTTATTTTCATGAACTGTAAGCTGTGATCATTAAAATGTAAAACAAAAAAGGCTTGAAATATTTCACTTTGAGTAGTTTCACTTTTTAAATTAAATTGCAGAAAAAATGAACTTTTTTTGTGATGTTCAAATTTTTTGAGATGCACCTGTACTTATGAGACGCAATTGGGCATATATGATTATTGTGTATTGTGTTGTTTCAGTAGCGCTCTATTACAACGTTAAAATTGAATAAAAATATTAAACTTCAGCCAAAACCTAGCCCCTAATCCAAACCAATTTATCTGGTACCATGTGAAGCATTTAGTTTCAGACAACAAAGGCTGCCTTTTACATGTACCGAAAACAAATGATATCTCGTCTTACCATGATGACAGAACCAGTGGAAGGTTTCAGAGAGTCATGCAGGGACAAGACTGATCTCAGCTGGGTAGCAGTAGTGCTAATTGTCCTTGATAGCTGGTGAGGTTTGATAATGTTGGCGGTGTAAGGGACACCATCATCTCCGAAAACTTAGGAGTAAATTTAAGACCATGCGCTCTAGTGATGACTCGACCACAGATTTGAAGTTTTAATGATGACAGTAATTGTTTGGATACCAAGCAAAATATTAGGGTGTGTTAAAACTTCAAGTGTACATCTGGTTATGAAAATGTACGCTTCTGCAGTATCACATGCATGCACAAATCTGCGTCAATTGGGAAAAATGTGACCACTCTACGCATACTCGCATGCGTTTAAAAGCACGCAGTGACTCTTGAGTTAACTGTGGGGGGGTGTCAATGAAATAAAAGTAGATGTTGGTGAACATAACCTGGGGCCATAGTCGGATCTTCTACCTCCTATCTCCTTTCCGCTATAAATAAGGGTCTGGCATCATAAAAGTCCCTTAACTGTACCTCAGTTTTCTCTTGTACGAGTTGCGAGATTCAGTTGGGAAATTAAGAACATAATTAGACTATTGCAAAGCTTTTTTCACGATGTTAAGTTCACTTTGTTGGAGTCCATCATGCTTGATTAGGTTCTTCTCGCCAGCCAGACAGTGCCCTTGTCTGGGACGTGACGTCACTTACGTAAACGCTTGGCAATTCCTATCGAATCATTTGCAAACAATTCAGCTGTTTATCGATGAAATGTTTCGCCCATATTTTTCTTTCAAAACTACAGCTTTTTTCTGTCTTTCTCCTCTCCTGCCCTCTGTTTTGGAACGTGTTACAGGCATAGAATTTAAGAATATGCGAGTATTTACTACAGTAGAAAAGCTGAAACTAACCATTTTGTGCATTTTCCATTTAATTTTGATAAGAATATTTCTAAATTGACTTCCTTTTCACTTGGATTTTATAAACTGCCCCAATTATTGTGGAACCAAGGTTGTATTTCTGAGAGTTTCTGTTTTTAATAGGATGTTCCCGACAGCCGAAGAGGAAATGGGAACCTGAAGAAGTTGCAGCTGTTGAGAGGCACCTTAAAAATTTCATCCGTATTTGCAAGGTACCCGGTAAGAGTGACTGTATCCAGTGCCTTCAAGCTGAACCCCATGCACTGCAGGGTAGGACCTGGACTGGTATAAAGTTTTATATAAAGAATCGAATCACCACTCTGAAAAGGAAGACTTCTTTATAGTTTGCTTCTCAGAACTTTTTTTTTTTTTTTTTGGCAGGGGGAAATTGCAAGAATATTGTGCAGGCAACAAAACTGTGGCAGAAATGTTAAGTTTGAAAAATGTTAAGCAAAAAGTTTTTAATTTTCTTGGTTTTTGTTAATTAATTCCATGTAAGAGCTGAAAACTGCAAATTTGTTACGGAAAACAATTGTTGCTCTTTATTTTGAACAAAAACATAGTCAGTCAACTCATTGATTTAGCAAGATACAAAATGTCCAAACAAACCTGGATCATTCCATATAAAATCAAAAAATTTAGAAAAAAGTTTCCACCTGAACCCCTCTGATTCTGCAAATTTTTTCCCTATAATATCTAAAATATATTTAATGGATCCCTGCCAAATTTGACTTCATTCCCTGAATATTTTTTGAGTTATGATCAAATTGATTTCTTAAAGCACAAAAAGGTTAAGTGCATTTTAAGTGCATGTACACAACACCTATGTGCTGCAGGCAGTCGAAATATGAATCACGTGAGTCTGGTTTACTTTCCAGATCAGCTGATATCTGCTCAGCATTAGCGATGGTTGGTGAACCAGCAATAAAAGTTCAAAACCATCCCTTAAAAATGTTTGTTCATGACCTGTTTTCAGTCATTTCATAAAACTGACTTTTCTTTAGCTCCCAAAAATCGTAAAGGCTATCCGGTTTTGCCAGTCCTCCTTGTTAAGTTAAAACGAGCACCAATAATTCTCGCCCTGTTTTCTTTTGAATTACCATTGCAGAAACTCCGAAAACTCACATCATCAGGTGTGGCCAGTTTTCATTAATGATGCATACGTACCTGTCAACTCTCACCCATTCAGACTTTTTGCGCTTTTTCCTTACTTCTGGGTTGGAACATTCTGTGCTCAAGATGGTCCTGGGGCGGTGTGGATTGGTTTGCGAGGCTTATTTAGCTATAAGCCACGAGAATCCGTTCTTTTTCTACTTAATTGCTAAATGCAGAAGGCATTGTTTGCCACCTTGCACAGCTTGCTGCTTAATGAGCCTTGCGGGCTGGTTTGCGCAGGTCTGTGCCATGCAGCAAAATTTTCAGCGTTAAATCAACACTCAAAGTGTCTATTTGGATCCATGCATAAAAGTGTGGATCGCAATAGATCGTGTTGATTTAACACTGAACATTTTGCTGTGTGGCACATAGTGGAATTTATAAAGACATGCTGATATTTTACGTCCTTATTAATTTGTGAAAGAAACGCCTCATAATTTTGCAGAGCAATCTGTAGCAATGCTGTCAAAAATAAATTTGTCATTCTACTAATTAGTCTGAACAACTTGCCAATTAAGAAAAATTAATTGCGACAGGATTTGGCCATTAGGCGCTGAAGGGTGAGGTTTGAGTGTCCCTTTGCTACAGCTGACGCGCCACCCCTGCTTGGCATATCTAGTCATGATATGATGAACTAATGATGGTTTTCCCATTAGGTCATTGTTAGACTAGAGATTTTGTCTAGAGCCATTATGCTTTCTCACAGATCTGATGTTTACTCCTGAAAATTCAATTTCAGCCATGGCGGACTGATATGAGCTACAGGAATACATGAACTTACATATACATAAAGTGCTGAGGGTTTTCTCAACTGGTCATCAGAAATTCTCTGGTTCAACAATGACCAAATGGGAAAACCATTTTTAGTTCATCACATCATGTCTAGATATGCTGAGCTGATATTGGGTGATCTTGAAAGTAAAACCAGACTTAAAGGATTCATATTTCAACTGCTTGGAGCACTAAAGTGTTAACTACATTTACTTTAGAACTGCACTTGACCTTTTTTTGCTCCATGCAGACAGTTTAACAGAATTCTACATTTTACACATCACAGTTGTGGAGAAGAAGCCCATCTTTGATCATTTTTTTTGACATTGAAAGAATTACAACTAGAAGATGAGCTAGATATCAAAATAGGGGTAAAAATGAGATCTTTAAAATGATGAAACCTATTTTGCTCATCAACCTCTCCCACATGGTGATATGACCCCTAAAGGTTTTACATAAATGCATTTTAAAAAGATTTCTCTCATAAACTATCAGAAAACTCATGACCATTCCAGCAATGCTTGTTTTTAATAATGTACATTACAGTGATTAAAGTGATGCAGTTATATTGTTGAGACATCCATATTTGCTCTGATAGTCGTGCTTAAATTTGGTTACAGAACAAATTGAATTGAGGAAAATTTGTTTTTAACCTCTGAAAATTTCAGTTGGCTACCTTGAACTGATCCAAAGTTATGATGGCTCAAAAATGCCCCAGAAAAATGATACAAATTAGAGGCATCTACCCCCATGCTCTTCAAGAGCCCGGAAACTATAAAATATTGAAAGTAAAATTTGGCAGGGATTCATTATATTGTAAATATTACAGGAAAAAAACTGCTGAATCTGAGGGTGTCAGGTGGGGAGCGCTTGGGTTTCCCATGTGTAGTAAAAGTAACATGATGTCTTACCTGATGGTCTTGTGTTATAATTTGTGCCAAACTTCTATCTGCGTGGACCTTTCTTGGGCCTTTTGTGTGAATGAAAAACCTAATCCCTGACCTAAATGGGGAAGTTTACAGTTGCTCAGAATGACTTGTTTGCACCATTGTGTTGGCGTGAATGTCTCCCGTAGTTTTTTATTTTTTTTATTGTTTTTTTAATGCGAGGCAGATTGTCCTCTTACCCCCACTCGGGTGTGGCTTTAAAAATATGCATTTGTTGTGGCTACTTTAAGTTCGGAAATGATAATTGAGATTGAGATTGTTGCACATAAGTACAATTTTATGAGAAAAATCAGTTGAAATATTTCTTTTAAAAAAAAAATAAAAATAAATAAATGATCTGACAATTTATTGCATTCTTACTGCAGATTTATATTCAATGATCTTTAAATCGAAACAAACTTCAGATTTTCTGTTGCCTTTAATCAGGCGTAAAAATTGGTTTATTTCTCCAGCAGTCCAATATGCTTCATAGCAGATGTATTGTTGATCAATAAATTTTAACATGTGGAAATGTTATAACTGCGTCTCTACCATTTCTGAGCATATACAAAGACTTCAGACACAGTGAGCCATGAAATATCTCCTTTTTCTACACTTCATTCTACCACATCCAAAGTAATGAGCACTTTTACATGGAAAGGCTTTTTCGGATGTGTAGTTCAAAAGTATATTTCAAATTTTGCCTTGGCTGTACCGTGAATATCTTTCAGCATAATCGTGGCATTTATAAAACTTTTTAAAATGGAAATCATTGTGCCAAAATGTTTCTCATGCCTTTTACATTACATGTGAACTTAAATTTATTTCAAGTATATTTTCCATCACTAATAATAACAACGTGGTTTGAGTTTATAAGGATGTTCCAAAAAGTAGTCGTCTTTGGAAATCTGCAAACACTGTAAAATTATATATTTAAGTCCTAAAGGCCAGTTCAGACCAAAGATTCCAGACGCAACAAAAGGGTTTTAGCACATTGCAGGGAAAAATTCCAGTGGTCTGAATGACTCCGTTGCATATCGGCTCAAATCAGCAGTTGCAAGGGATTTAACCTGCTCAATGGCAGGCAGTGCGTTGCAGACCACTCGAACCTTGAAATCAATCAGTAGCAAGCTCGTCCTTTGTTTTTATTTTGTACAGCTGGGTACCCACGTGGGCCGTACACGAATGTCTATGCCTGTTGCTGTAGAAATGACAGCGATTTACGTGATGTCGCAAGAGCCAGCCTCAGCTCCGTGCCTCGGTGTGAACTGTAGACGTTGCAAGGCCATTTAGTGGATGCGCGTAGTTGCAAGTTACCAGTCATTGCAAGGGAAATCTTTGGTCTGAAGGCTGATTAAGAGTTTGTTTGAGAGGCTTTGGGTGTTCCCCTCAGACTGTGAGTGGCCCACACTGGGGATCGAATAAATTCTGATCCCAGTTTGACACTTCTGTGCCAGTTGCATTGCACACATTTTGACTGGTCTTGTCTGGTCCGTAAAATTCAAGATCTGATCACGAGCAGGAGTTGAATAATCTGAATTTTTAAAGATGCCAGTCAAATGTAACGAACATGTTTTGCTCTCAAAGTGTGTCACTGATTATACGCTTTTGTGGGCCTAGTTAAGAGTAAGTGATGACGAGTGCTGTCTTCAATTTGTTTCTGCTCAAAAATAACTTTACTGTTTTCCTTTTTCTATGGATTATTTATTAAGTGAGGATGAAAGTCATATTTTCATCAACTGCTATGAATAAAATCTCTTGGTTGAAACGTCTGCGATGACATTCAAAATACTAAAATCACATGAATTTGAAGTTATAGTTACTTTGTAAGTGCAATGATTTAATTTTGCAATTATTTACAGCAAACATTAAATATTGGCAAATGACAGAAAAATGACAGAACATTTGGATTTATTTTGGTGCTGACTAAAATCTTAGAAACTAGTTTTAAGTTAATTGGCGATTCAAGTTAAATGCACATAGATACAGCATTCACTTTTTACTGGAGTCGAAAGTTTATTATAATATTCTATGAAAAAAAAAAAAATCATGCTATTGATAAGAAAGTGACTGGAAAGTGACAGTTTATTGTATAAATGGATAACCGCTTGCCGCTGCTACATTTCCAGTTCGAAAAAACTTACACTGAAGAAAAACTTAACTCACCATCAGCGCTCAGTGTAGCGCTTACTGTGCCAGATCCATTCTGTACCCAGTATAGCGCTTACTGTGCCAGATCCATTCTGTACCCAGTGTAGCGCTTACTGTGCCAGATCCATTCTGAACCCAGTAAAGCGCTAACTGTGTCAGGTCCATTCTGTACCCAGTGTAGCGCTTACTGTGCCAGATCCATGCTGAACCCAGTATACCGCTTACTGTGCCAGATCCATTCTGTACCTAGTGCAGCGCTTACTGTGCCAGATGCATTCTGAACCCAGTGTAGCGCTTACTGTGCCAGATCCATTCTGAACCCAGTGTAGCGCTTACTGTGCCGGATCCATTCTGAACCCAGTGTAGCGCTTACTGTGCCAGATCCATTCTGAACCCAGTGTAGCGCTTACTGTGCCAGATCCATTCTGAACCCAGTGTAGCTGATCTTCCAGATTAATTATGATCCCAGTATAGTGCTTCCTGTGCCAGATCCATTCTGAACCCAGTGTGGCGCTTACTGTGCCAGATCCATTCTGTACCTAGTGTGGCGCTTACTGTGCCAGATCCATTCTGTACCTAGTGTAGCGCTTACTGTGCCAGATCCATTCTGAACCCAGTGTAGCGCTTACTGTGCCGGATCCATTCTGTACCCAGTGTAGCGCTTACTGTGCCAGATCCATTCTGTACCCAGTGTAGCGCTTACTGTGCCAGATCCATTCTGAACCCAGTGTAGCGCTTACTGTGCCAGATCCATTCTGTACCCAGTGTAGCGCTTACTGTGCCAGATCCATTCTGAACCCAGTGTAGCGCTTACTGTGCCAGATGCATTCTGAACCCAGTGTAGCGCTTACTGTGCCAGATCCATTCTGAACCCAGTGTAGCGCTTACTGTGCCAGATCCATTCTGAACCCAGTGTAGCGCTTACTGTGCCAGATCCATTCTGAACCCAGTGTAGCGCTTACTGTGCCGGATCCATTCTGAACCCAGTGTAGCGCTTACTGTGCCGGATCCATTCTGAACCCAGTGTACCGCTTACTGTGCCAGATCCATTCTGAACTCAGTGTAGCACATACTGTGCCAGATCCATTCTGAACCCAGTGTAGCGCTTACTGTGCCAGATGCATTCTGAACCCAGTGTAGCGCTTACTGTGCCAGATCCATTCTGAACCCAGTGTAGCGCTTACTGTGCCAGATGCATTCTGAACCCAGTGTAGCGCTTACTGTGCCAGATCCATTCTGAACCCAGTGTAGCGCTTACTGTGCCAGATCCATTCTGTACCCAGTGTAGCGCTTACTGTGCCAGATCCTTTCTGTACCCAGTGTAGCTGATCTTCCAGATTAATTATGATCCCAGTATAGTGCTTCCTGTGCCAGATCCATTATGATCCCATTATGGTACTTCCTGTGCCAGATACATTCTGATCCCAGCATAGCACTTCCTGTGCCAGCTGTGTTCTGGGCTGTGTCAGAATTTTCTGAAGAGTAAGGAACTATTCTTGTAAACCAGCCTGAGCCAGAAATATTTTGGCTGATAGCCAAAAAAAGGTGCATCCAAATTGTTAGTCTCATAAAAGGAAGGAGGCAGTTGGCTCCTTAGTCTCTTTTTTTCAAGGAAACACAAAGCCCACCTTGGGAGATGGGAAACATTGAATATTAACCACAATCTTTTGCAGCTTAAGCAATAGGAAATGTTATTTGGTCCATTCGTTTACTTACACTGCAAAGGCTGTCTTTACTGTCAAACTCATTACATATTGAAGAAAATGACATCTAATTTTTCACAGACTTGGCCATTGGTACCTTTAAAATCAGCCTGCAACTCTCCCTTGATCCAAGTGACATTTTATAGGGCGATGAAAGAAAGATGGAGAGGAATGGAAAGATTGTCCATTTAAGAGAACACTGATGCAACCTCGATCATAGTACAGCAACTCCAGCGTCTGATGCATTCTGATCCCTGTATTGTCCTCCCTGGTCAAGAAACACTCTGGTCCCTGCTTCGCACTACTTGGACTACAAACACTGGTCCCTGCTTTGCACTTTCTGGACTACAAAAACTCCGGTCCCGACATTGCACTTCCTGTGCCAGACACACAATGGTCCTGGAATTGCACTTAGACATGATTGTCCCCATTTGTAAGCAATATTTTCAGGTGTTCAAAAAATGCACATATCAAAAATTTGAGATGCTGATGGGCATATGGATCATTATTCTGAGTTATTACTAGAATATCAAAGCTCTGAACCCTCGGGAAAGTGGTGTCCCCATTGTTTGGTACTTTTGTCAGGGTACCCCCGCTTTGCACCTATGCAAGTATGCGTGCGTGTGTGTGTGTGTGTGTGTGTGTGTGTGTGTGCGCTCCTCAGAATGGAGGTGCTTATTATGAATGATGAGCAGAGGTGTCCTCCAGCACAGGGACGATCAGTGAGCAGCACCGAGACGCCATAAATAAACTCATCTGCACCAGCGGGTAAAACTCTCAGGACCCAAATCCACTGTGTGCACTTTGGGCAATTTAACCTTTTCCAATTTATGCTTATGACACCTGTCAGAGGGATCGCAGCAAAGAAACTTTTTCAGAAGAGAATTTTCATGGTGAACAAATGCCACTGAGGTGAGAGATTGGCACAGTTTTAATCAAAAATGCGGCAGCTTCATCGCGCTGCTCTGAAATCTAATTTGTGAGAAGTTTGTTAACATACAGCCTACACAGTTTTGAGGCTACAAGCTATTATTTTTTGACCTTTTACCTTGGCAACCATCTTTATCACAAGTTTACTCAATGCTTAAGAGCAATACGCTGTAATGAACTTGAAAATAATCCATAAAATAATTAGTGTTTTATTTAAATGTTTTAAATATCTACATGACCACAAAAAAACTTGTTTTATGCATGATTCTTCATGATTTTAGCTAAATATATGCAGTTGTAAGTTTTGTAAAGAACCTCAGAAGGCACAAGCGAAGATGCATTGAGTGAGAAGTCAAAAAGGGTCATTATTGCCTACATTTTGGAGTTGATAAAAAAGCCATTGGTGTCAATCAAACATTGCATATAAACAGACCATTACAGGATGAACAAATTGATTCAATGATAGTTTGCCATCTAGACTCTGGCCCTGACACATCCTGGGGCGACTGTGCATTAGATTAAGAGAGCAGGGAGCCTCAGGACTCTGTTTGCTGGTCTTCCTGTATTATTTCCAACAGCAGCTGTAAGTTCAGTGCCCTCTGCTGCACACCTGTAAGGAAACACCAGCTTCAGTCCCAGTATGACTCTGGTCTTTTTCCAGCAAAGTCATTAACATCACACACTGGAATAGACACCTGTATTCAAGACTAAATAACACCGCTCACATAATTACACACAGTCCTCTTGCACTAACCGATGTTTAAATCTGACAAAGGTTCCCACTCATGGGTCACACAGCGATGGATCATCTCGGACTCAAACCTGCAGCCTCCTCTTTGTGAGCCCCGTTCCCCACCCACTACACTCCACTCCGCTCCGTCATTACACTCCAGAGTTATATTGACGTGTGACATCTCTTCCAGTCAGTCCATGTTTAATGGTCCCCGCCTCCACCTCCCCACCACAACCCCCCACCTCCCCACCATCTTCCTCATCAAAGTCTGAGCGCACCTGCATCTGTCATCTTCTGAGGAACTCGTTATTAAGTAGGAAGACAAAAGATGCCCGGTAGCGGTGCTCGAGTCAGCCTATTACACGGGAGAAATGAATAAGCAGGAGTCTGAGAGGGGGCTCTGAGATTTATCTGGGCGTGCCAAACTAGCGGAGCGGCGTTTAAATTAAAACAAATGTGCACCTGCTCCAGGTGCAGCTATCCAGAGGCAGACAGGACGAGCCTCGCATGTTTACGGATTCCCGTCGTTTCATTTGGAGATTTCGGAGCCGTGCCTTTTCTCTATGAATGCTAACTGGCATCTGAAACCTAGCATGTAACTGAGCTCCATTCTCCAACTGAAAGAGTCCTTGAATTCTCAACTCAGTTAATATTAGTTTGTTCCATCTACTGCTCCTACAGTCTGTGCTGGAATGTTCTGGAACAGTGGGTATAGATGGGAAGTTTATTTTATGTTTGTTGTGGACAGGATCAGTTATTTTTAATCTCTGATCACAAATCATCAGCAGGTCTGAGAGGCAGATCTCTCTGGAAGGGCTCTGGGTCCTCACTTACCTCTCATCCCGCTTCCCTCCTCAGCTGCAGGTATAAATCTGTCGGTGTGGAGCGGAAAGAGACCAAGGATTGTGATATGTGACCTTTGACCCCACAGCAAACTTGTGTCAGATCCAAATTACAGCAGTTTGAGCTATCAGTGCTATTGCAGGGCATGATGGGAAATTAAATTCATAAGTCTCCGCTCAGGTTGGTGCTGCCTCCGAGGACCGATTCGTTAAAAGCATTTTTTCCCCAAAAGTCTCCTCCTGGACAGGATTAAACAGCAGGAGGGAACGGGAAATACAGCACTCGTGCGTTTATTTACACCAGCCACGGTACACATCGCCACAGCAACAAAGGAACAAAGCATGATGCCGATGTTTACAATTTTAGCAGGAAAGAGGGGAATTAATTTGTTACAAGGGTGTTTCCTGAAGAGCCGAGAGAGAGGAGCCTTCATTTTTAATTTTAAAATTTCACTTTTAGGCGCGCAAACTTTGACAGGATGCGCTCATATCTGAGTGAAATAAAATGGGAGACACTCCTGCACAGTGAGTCAGTAAATAAGATGTGGGAAAGATTTAAGGGAGTTTTACTTGAATCACAATGCAGATTCATTCCAAAGGTGTCCAAAAGTAAGCTGAAAATGCAGAATCCTCAGTGGATGACCAAAAGTATTCGCAGGATTTTGAGGGAAAAGAGGAATCTTTAGAAGATGTACATAAAGGATAACAATGAGAACACCAAGGCTGAATACTGCGAAATGCGGGCTGTGGCCAAAAAAGAGCTGAGGAATGCTAGAAGACTGTATGAAAGACAAATTACAGAGGGGGCAAAAACTAACCCTAAGCGCTGTTAAAGGAGTTCCTGTCCTGTACGGGAACTACTGAGGCTAACTGGCTCCGGGTACCTGTGGCTGACGCGCTGCGGGCGTGAATGAATGAATGTCCAGGCTGCTTGCTTGTTGCGTTATCAGTAGAGGTTTATTACTGTAAGAAAAAAATGACATCCAAACCTAGTGCGATGAAAAAAGGAACAAAGGAAACCCAAGAATCGAACAAGTTCATACGTTGTTGTTACTCTCCGTTACGCTCCGTTGCGGTCAAAAACCGTTTGCACTTCCGGGGTCAGTCGCCTCCCCCGGACACAATTCCGCTAACCCTTATGTGCCCTAAGTGACCCCAGTGTGCCCCCCAATGGGAACCAGCAGCATTACAATTCAACCCAAAACCAACATTTTGGCCTCAACAAGCGCTTCTTTCAGTACTGTAGCAGAAAAAGGAAAGTTAAAGAGCAGGTTAAGTGCATAAAGAATAAAAACGGATCGCTGCTATATGATAACAAGGATATTGCAGATGTCTTAAATAGTGACTTTGTTGACAATTCTACCTCGGAGAGGGTCTTTATTTGGCCAGAGGGAATGTCAAATGCTCAAGATTATTTAGCGGAAATTGAGGTTCGGGATAACGAAGTATTAGACAAGTTGCATAAACTAAAAGCAGATAACGCGGTGGGTCCTGATGGCTTATATCCTAGAGTGCTCAGGGAAGCTGGTGAGTTCATCTCTAAGCCGCTATCCGCCATCTTCAGATGGTCTTTAGAAACTGGAGAAATACCAAATGATTAGAAACAGGGCAATATAATACCACTATATAAGAAAGGGGACCGTACTGAGTCAGGAAACTACAGGCCAGTGAGTTTAACTTGCATTTCGTGCAAAATATTGGAATCTATCATAAAAGATGAGCTGGACTTATTTCTTGAACGTAACAGTATCTTGAGGGATAGCCAACATGGTTTTTGGAAGGGAAGGTCATGCCAAACTAACTTTCTGGAATTTTTTGAAGGGGCCACCAGGACTTACCACCAGAGTAGGGCTTATGACATCATTTACTTGGATTTTAAAAAAGCATTCGATAGAGTACCGCATAAGAGACTAATTTTTAAAATGAGCCCCATTGGAGTTACAGGAGGTATTCTGAAGTGGTTTCAAAACTGATTACAGGACAGAACACAAAGAGTAGTGGTCAGTGGTATCTCATCTGAGCTAGGTATGGTGGGGAGTGGCGTCCCCCAGGGATCGGTGTTGGGGCCCCTGCTGTTCCTCATCTAAATTAATGACCTTGATAGGAATATTGAGAGCAGACTGGTTAAATTTGCAGGTGATAATGAATTGAGGTATTTGGCAAATAGTTTAGAGTCCACTAAAGTGATTCAGGATGATTTGGATAGAATCCAGAATTGGGCAGAAATGTGGTAAATTAAATTTAATGTAGCGAAATGTAAAGTTGTACATGTAGGTAATAAAAACATTAGACAGGATTACTTCATGGGAGGTTTAAAACTGGAATGTGCTCCACACGAGAAAGATCTGGGAGTGATTGTAGACCAAACCCTCACAGGCTTTAGCCATTGTGCCGTAGCAGTTAAAAAGCCAATCGGATGCTGGGATATATTGTCAAAGGTAGTGAGTTCAAATCTAAGGAGGTGATGCTTCTTTTGTACAACACATTCATCAGACCACATTTGGAGTATTGTGTAAAGTTCTGGGGACCAAACTTTAAGAAAGATATAGAGGCTCTAGAGAAAGTTCAGAGAAGAGCCACTAAGCTAATTCCAGGTATAAAAGATGAAAGGTACGAGAAGAGGCTTAACATGCTTAATCTCTTTAATCTTAGGAAAAGTAGACTCAGAGGTGATTTGATTGAGGTCTTTAAATATGTTAGAGGGATTAACAAAGTGAATTATGTAGGATTCCTTCGACTAAGTGTTGTGAGTAGAACTCGGGGTCACAAATGGAAGTTGACCAAAGGTAAATTTAGCACTGATATTCGGAAATATTTCTTCACCCATAGAGTAATTTCAATGTGGAAAAGCTTGCCTGACCATGTTGTTGAGGCAGAGACCTTGAGGGTTTTCAAGAGCAGGCTTGACTTAAAGCTAGATACCATTGAGTCATTGAGTATTTGAAGGGATATATTCACAATAGTATAAAGAAACTGGCGAGCGTAGTTGGGCTGAAAGGCCTGTTCTTGCCATTCATGTTATGTTTTATTATTTAGAAAAAGACGCCGCTGATATTGCATCTCAATCACTAATGAGCGTTTAGAGCTGCTGAAACCACAATATGCCATTCTGACGAGCAGATAAATGTTTACGCAGGACGAGAGGACACGTCGTGCCAACATGTCCTGCCTGTGCACTTAGTTTATAATTCCTTCAGATTCCTCGGGGCGTTATGCCCGCAGACGACAAAAGAAAGCTGATCCCTGCTGTTTGGAGTCATGGTCATGGAAACGCTTTGATAAGCTCTATATCACCACCTTCAGGACTAACATTTGTTACTGTATTACCGCATCAGAGTGCATGTTGATTATGGTCACCAGTGATGCACATTTATATCAGCTGGGCTGGGTGTTGTCATTTTTTGTTTGTGTAATTGTGTGGGCAAGAGCAATAATGCCGTACGCCACTGAAGGAACTTTTTGAGACATTGGACTTTTTCAAATTTTGTGAACCATTCATATAATGTTTTTATGCATATGCATTTTAACGATATTACATTCAGCCATATTTCTGCAAATACTGAAAACTCTATTTGTTTTTTAGAGGTCGTAATCAATGATCAGAATGGCAAAAAAGTACTTCACTCTAAAACTCTAAACTCTCTTGTGAGTTTCTTAGAATCTTAGACGTTTTCTTGCCTTAGATTTTTAGATTTCAGTCCTGGGTTCCAGTTTGTTTACTATCTTGCACTATGGGCGAAGGAGTGATCGGATTGGTCGAAAAGTTTAACCGTGCCAACCATGGCTTGTGGCATAAGCCATTAATGCCCGGTGTCAGTAAGAAAGACTCATTGACAGTGTTTAAAATATACGACACAGAGGCTATGGCGTTAGCCACATAGCTTAGGTATTTCATGGGTATGAAGCTAGAGGGATTAAGAGTATGATTCCAACCAAAAACAATGTTATCTAAAATTGTGGCATTCGCCGTTATTGCTCTGAGCCACTCAATTGTGTGAGCCATGTTTGTACCCATTCAGTTCTAGTAACTTCCAGAGGCAGGAGGAATAGATCATTGGTAGACTACCAGCGTTGTCACCTTTGGTGCCATTTTATCCTTTTTAAGACATGCACTCTTGATGTATCACTCTGTGAAGGTGACTTGATAGGGAAAACTTCACCTTAACAGCATATCTCTGTCAAGATTAGTGTGCTCTGAGGTCTCTGGACTTTGGACCAGACTTTGGTAGGTTAAACCTGGTTTTGCGAGGCCTCAACCATCCACCTTTCCCTAAGAGCACAATGATGGAGTTGCTAATAGCTCCATCTGCCTGAAAGCTTTTGAATTCTGCTTAGCCAGATGACATAGCTTGCTCTTAGTGCAGTTTTGGCTGCTGTATCAGTGATGGCCTTCTTCTTTCCTTTGGGGATGCCCAGAGATGTAAGGCATTTGCTGACTGATGCATTGCAGAAGCCTCTGCTCCCCACTTCTATCGGGAAATAGTGTGTAGACCATCCTCTGCTCTCACAGTCGGCCACTAGCTCTTGATATTTGTATCTCTTTCTGTCTTAGGCACTTGCTAGATTCTCCTCCATGGAGACTGTCAGCTCTTCTCTTGCTGAGAAGATTGTGATGTCAGGTTTCTTGGCAGTCTCTGTAATTTCTGGAGGGAATATTATTTGTTTGTGCTCCTGATCCATCAGAAATATCCAGTCATTGGCCTTCTTTAGGATGTTTAATGGTTCCGTTTTTGGAACTGGCAGGACTGGGTTACGATATGTTGTGCCATCAGCTGTGCGAAATGCTATCGTTGGGACGAAGTCATGATTTTCATGTGTGTTGACTTTCACTGGTTTGCTTCAGTGATTTATGGTGCCAGGCCTGATGCAATTACCTTCAATGTTTCATCATGGCGCCAGTTATACCTTCCGCTTTGTAGCGAGTAGCTACAACCACTGAGGATGTGGAACAGTGTGCAGTGGCGGTGATGACATAGCTGGCAGAGCCCTAGATTGGTCTTTCCCCACAGCTTCAGGTTGGCAGGTGAGGGCAGCTGATCGTGGATTGCGTTTATGTGGAAGGATAGCAACTCAGGTGTCCAAACATAAAGGAGTTTCTTCCAGGTGGTGTCGACTTGCATGGCAGTCTCCCAATTCAACCACTGTCCCTGTTTTGCGCATCCATAGAGGTAGATCAGCATGTCATCCTCGTCTACATCTTTCACTAGCCCTGTGAGGCATTTCCTATGTTCTTGGCGGCTCATGTCTTTTATTAGCTTCTGAGTGCTTTTGTAACCAAGACCTGCTCAGTCGATCTGGCCCCTAGCCATCTCGTTCAAGATAAGGTGGCGTTCCCTCTGTTCTAGCTCTTTTACACCATTCCAGTTTACTTTGGTTTTCTTACTCTCTAAGCAGTTCCTGTAGAGGGTTTGGGTACTTCCGTCTCTTGAGTGCTTATTCAAGTGGTACTTAGTCACTTGCATACATTTGACTGAGGTTGTGAGCTTTTTTAGCTGCAAGCCATAGTGCTTCCTGTTTCTGTACAGAGCACTAGTCGTAGTGCATCTACTTATTTTTGCCCATCTCTTAAGGTGTTTGGTACAGGTAGCTTCAAGACTTTCGATGTAGGTGATTGGGAAGTTGTAGATGGTGAATCCCCATGTCATTTTGGGTAGAATGGCATTGTTGTACACCCATAGCTTCATAATACCATTTAGTGGACTTCAATTGGTTGTCTGTAGCATCTCTGTCAGCTTTGTGTTCACCATGTTCCTGATGTTCTTGTCCTTCAGGTCGTTGTAAATCAGCTTCCCGAGGAATCGCATGGGTTGATTATGTACATAGGCAATCTGCTGTCCGTCTATTTCTAGGCCGGGGTCGTATGCCACATACTGAGTTGTGTCCTTGGCGCTTCTGTTGTGCGTTGGGGACAAATTTCTTCATTGCATGGGACCTGCATTTGCTTGGTTTGGCTTTCATGGTCCGAGACCATTTGAGGAAGTTGTTTATATCCATGGGCTCCTGAAAACTTTCTGGAGTTGGAGCCACTAGGGTCAGGTCATCTGCATATGCCTTTGCAGAATATGTAATGTCTGATCCACTCATACAGTATCCTAGCTGCTTAGACTGGTCTAGAAGATCTAAGCATAAATTGAAAACAGCCAGGAAAAGGATGCAGGAGAGTGGGCAGCCTTGAAAAACTCCAATTGTGCATTGTATCCAATCTGTTGTCCATTCCTCTGTTTTAACACGGAAAAATAACTCGTCGTAGTATTTGAAGATGATCCTCCTGATGTGGTCTGGAACGTGATACCACTCTAATGCAAACTGTACAAGATTGTGTGGTACAGTGCCATATGCATTTTGTAGGTCTAACCATGTTGTCACAATCGGATTTCCATTCTTTTTGGCGTCCAGGAGCATTTCAGTAAGTGCTTCGGTATGTTCCACATATCCTGATATCTTCTCCATGAAACCTTTCTGAATGGATTGGTCAATGTAGTTGTTGTCTGTCAGGTAGTTAATCGTTCTTTGAGCGAGAATACCCATTCCTAAGTTCCCACTTGAGTTCTTCAGTGTTATGGGTCTGAAGCAGGATGGATCATTGGTGGTTTCTCCTTTCGATATTAGAATGGTTTCTCCTGGTCTCCAGCTTATGGGTATTGTAGTGGATCCCAGATATCACATATTACTTCATGTAGTAGTTTTGTTGTTTTGGGGCATTTCTTCCATACTACGTAGGGAATGCGGTTGGTTCCTGGAGCACTAGCATTTCTTCGTCTCAGGAGATAACTGTTTAGTTCTGACAGACTGGGGACTTTGGTTTTGAATGGCTTGGTCGGCTTTGGTGGTCTCTTCATGCCCCTTAGCGGATGGTATTTGTAGCCACGTTTCTTGTCATTGTTAAAGTATTTCTTTGCAGCCGTTTTACTGAAGGTGGGTAATCTAGTTTGTTTCTCAGTAAAGATTTTGCGTATTTGTGTGGATTATGTCGAAACGTTTGCTGTTCTTTACTGGCAGTTTTTCTTTCTTGGGAATTCATCTCCAATTTCCTTACTTTGTTGTGTAGACGTATTAACTTAAGGAAGTCCTTCTTTAGGACTGAGGAGTGCTCTGAAGATTCCAGAAGCTGCTGAGGTTTTTTTGCTGCACAGGCAGCCAGTGCGAAGCAAGTCCCCAGTGGTGATGTCTTTTTGCATCTGTGTGTGTGAAAGTTAGCGACTGAAAGAGATAATTAATGGGTGTTTCTGTGAAAGGGAGAGGGGGAGTGTGAATGTGTTTGTGTTGTGTTCTGCAATGTTTCTTATTCACTGCAAAAAAAAAAAAAAGCACATGGTAAATGAAAATAAGCTCATGCTTTCAACTTCAGTGAGAAAAAGATTCAAAACTTCATGAAACTACTTTTGAAGACAGAAACTTTTTGTTGTGTGAAAACATCTGCCAAATAAATGTTGTGTAAATATTCGTGTGAGAGCATGTGTGTCCATGTGTGAGCATGTGTGTGTGTCTAAAAGGGAGTTCACGCTGGAGAGAAACTGTGTGTGTGTGTGTGTGTGTGTGTGAGAGAGATTATGCGTTTCTGTGTGTGTGTGTGTGTGTGTGTGTGGGCGGGGGGGGGGGGGGTGTAGAAGTCAGAAGGAAAGAGAGGGAAAAGAGGGAGTGAGAGAGAGAAGGATTGAGAGTGAGAGAGAGAGAGAGAACAGAAAGCAATGAAAACACGTTTGAAATTCCATTAACGGCAGGTACACTTACGCCTGAGATCTCACCGAATTCACAAAAGGGCATCATGGGCGATTCAATCAAACAAAAACACCGGTGCGGAGCGAGCCGGCGGCCTCACAGCGGTGATATCCATTTCTCACTCCTCACCTCATACAAAAAGATTTATTGCCGGGGGAGTCTCTGAGAGTGCTCTGGCCAATGAAAATGAGCTTTCGCTGAATGATTGACAGCTGGGGTCAGTTATATTGGGCAGTCCAAGCAGAAGTTACCTCAACATTGGCTCTTCAGGGCGCCATCAGGCCCCAACATCAAACTCTGTGAGCTGCTGAACAGTGTTGGGAAAATTAGCTTTTTATGAAATTCAAAGGTTTTGAATTAATCTCTATTGAGGATTTAGTGGAGCTCTTTTCATATTCTGTGTTTAATTGGAACTTGTTGTAATAAATGAGAAACACCTGGAGCAGTGGGATGCACCATCACTTCACAGTAATAAGTTTCTGGGTTAAAACTCGGCCTGGGTTTTCTGTGTGGAGTTCGCTCAGTGTTTTCCATGATAACATGAGATTTCTCCCATTCAGGAAACACACGATAATCCAGGAAAAACACAAGTCATTCAGGAAACACACTATAATCCATGAAACACACAAGTCATTCAGGAAACACACTATAATCCAGGAAACACACAAATCATTCAGGAAATACAATATTATCTAGGAGACACACAAGTCATTCAGGAAACGCACGATAATCCAGGAAAAACATAAGTCATTCAGGAAACACACTATAATCCAGGAAACACAAAAATCATTCAGGAAATACAATATTATCTAGAAGACACACAAGTCATTCAGGAAACACACGATAATCCAGGAAAAACATAAGTCATTCAGGAAACACACTATAATCCAGGAAACACACAAATCATTCAGGAAATACAATATTATTTAGGAGACACACAAGTCATTCAGGAAACACACGATAATCCAGGAAAAACACAAGTCATTCAGGAAACACACTATAATCCAGGGGACACACAAGTCATTCAGGAAACACACTATAATCCGGGAAATACACAAGTCATTCAGGAAACACACTATAATCCAGGAAACACACAAATCATTCAGGAAATACAATATTATCTAGGAGACACACAAGTCATTCAGGAAACACACGATAATCCAGGAAAAACACAAGTCATTCAGGAAACACACTATAATCCAGGAAATACACAAGTCATTCAGGAAACACACTGTAATCCAGGAAATACAAAAGTCATTCAGGGAACACAATGTTCCAGGAAACACACAAGTCATTCAGGAAACACACTATAATCCAAGTAACACACAAATCATTCAGGAAATACAATGTTATCTAGGAGACACACAAGTCATTCAGGAAACACACGATAATCCAGGAAAAACACAAGTCATTCAGGAAACACACTATAATCCATGAAACACACAAGTCATTCAGGAAACACACTATAATCCAGGAAACACACAAATCATTCAGGAAACACACTATAATCCAGGAAACACACAAATCATTCAGGAAATATGATATTATCTAGGAGACACACAAGTCATTCAGGAAACACACGATAATCCAGGAAACACACAAATCATTCAGGAAATACAATATTATCTAGGAGACACACAAGTCATTCAGGAAACACAGTATAATCCAGGAAACACACAAGTCATTCAGGGAAACTCACTATAATCCAGGAGAGACACAAGTCATTCAGGAAACACACTATAATCCAGGAGACACACAAGTCATTCAGGAAACACACTATAATCCAGGAGACACACAAGTCATTCAGGAAACACACTATAATCCAGGAGACACACAAGTCATTCAGGAAACACACTATAATCCAGCAAACACACAAATCATTCAGGAAATACAACATTATCTAGGAGACACACAAGTCATTCAGGAAACACACTATAATCCAGGAAACACACAAATCGTTCAGGAAACACAATATTATCCAGGAGACACACAAGTCATTCAGGAAACACACTATAATCCAGGAGACACACAAGTCATTCAGGAAACACACTATAATCCAGGGGACACACAAGTCATTCAGGAAACACACTATAATCCAGGAGACACACAAGTCATTCAGGAAACACAATATTATCCAGGAGACACAAAAGTCATTCAGGAAACACACGATAATCCAGGAAATACACAAATCATTCAAGAAACACACTAAATCTAGGAAACACACAAATCATTCAGGAAAAGCACTATAATCCAGGAAACACACAAATCATTCAGGAAACACACTATAATCCAGGTCACACACTAGTCATTCAGGAAACACATTATAATCCAGGAGACAGACTGGAATATTGCAAACACACTATGATTCCGGACACACACTATAATCCAGGAAACACACTGCTCAACTTATTCTCACACTGCAGCTACCCTCTAAGATATCCTTTCTACAGATTTTGAAACCTGATTTAGTCTCCTCTGAAATGTGCATTCAGTAATTACCATGTAATACTGTAAATCACCGTGTTCATCCCTGATGCTCTAGGGGGTCATAACAAGCTAATGAATCATATTTCAAGGTTAAAAGTTTGGTATGACAAAAACACTCCGGTGAGAAATTTTGCCGTGTGGGAGTTAAATCTTGACAGTGCAATAGAATTTATGAAGCATGTTTACACAGAAAAGTTACTCAAGAAACTCCCACTGAATAGATGGAAATGAACAGAAGTGAGCAGTATCTGTTAAGGAGAGGTCAGGTGGGCACCAGATGCAGGATCCGAAGTGTTTAAATAAACACAAAACACGAGGGAAAAGATTGCAGACACAATCACAATCAGAAAGATTGCCAGAAACAAAAAACCATGCACATGCACTGAACAGCTGGGAGAACTAAGGTACACTGCCCAAGGCAGGGGGAAACAAAAGTACTCACTCCTAGAGTGGCTAAACTATAAAAACAAAAACTGGATCAAACTAAACTGATGGAAACACTGGGAGACCTAGACACAGGGCAGACAAGACGTGGGCCCAGCAAAACACGAGGCTCGGAAAAAACACAAAGGAAAACTCAGGAAGGCACTGGTGCATTGAATTGGCAATCCAGAGCTGAGCAGATTCAGATACAAAAACAAAGTCCCGTCGGACGGTCTCCTCTGCTTCCCCCACTGATATACGCATGGGAGGAGGCGGGGATACGGAAGGCAAACTCAGGGGGAAACAGAAACACATGGGATTAATTAACGAATTCACGAGGACGGGTTAACAATAATGACTTGACACATAACGCTGAAACCATCACTCAAACTAGACAGTTTAGATTGAGGTCATCTAAACGTGATGAGTATAAAAGCTCCATGAGAGAAGCAAAGGAAAGCGCAGCTTTAAACACAGATAATGAGGGAAAGCTGAGGCAGGAATACTAAATCTAGAAACACTCACACTCGCTAATGAGTTAATTAAGGTTAATACTACATGACGAAATGTTTACAATCACCCTCAAATAAGTGCTGGTTAGTACGTGTTAGTAATATCCTATCAGAGAGCGCATTCACTCAGAGTTTCGCAAGACCCAGAATTACTGTAAACATAGCTGGAAGCAAAAAATGAAATACCAGAGCCGAAACCGAAAGAGGAAACGTGATTGGACAATGAGACGCAGGCATGCTGAAGGCTGTCACGCGACATCACTGGAGTTTGGCAGAGAGGAAGTCGATCAGACGGCAGAAATGCAAGCTGGAAAATGAAAGGAAAGTAAGGCATTGCTATAGGTTTGAGTTGAGTTGAGTTGAGGTTTGTTCAGATCACTGCAATAACTGCAGCACAAGTCAAGGTTTGTTCAGATCACTGCTATAACTGCAGCACAAGTCAAGGTTTGTTCAGATCACTGCTATAACTGCAGCGAGAGGCGAGGTTTGTTCAGATCACTGCTATAACTGCAGCGTGAAATAAGGTTTGTTCATATCACTGCTATTGCTGCAGCATGTGTCAAGGTTTGTGCAGATCACTGCTATAACTGCAGCATGAGTCAGATTTGTTCAGATCACTGCTATAACTGCAGCATGAGTCAGATTTGTTCAGATCACTGCTATAACTGCAGCATGTGTCAAGGTTTGTTCAGATCACTGCTATTACTGCAGCATGTGTCAAGGTTTGTTCAGATCACTGCTATAACTGCAGCATGAGTCGAGGTTTGTTCAGATCACTGCTATTACTGCAGTATAAGTCGAGGTTTGTTCAGATCACTGCTATAACTGCAGTATGAGTCGAGGTTTGTTCAGATCACTGCTATAACTGCAGCATGAGTCGAGGTTTGTTCAGATCACTGCTATTACTGCAGTATAAGTCGAGGTTTGTTCAGATCACTGCTATAACTGCAGTATTAGTCGAGGTTTGTTCACGTCACTGCTATAACTGCAGTCTAAGTCGAGGTTTGTTCAGATCACTGCTATAACTGCAGTATAAGTCGAGGTTTGTTCACGTCACTGCTATAACTGCAGTATAAGTCGAGGTTTGGTCAGATCACTGCAATAACTGCAGTTTAAGTCGAGGTTTGTTCACGTCACTGCTATAACTGCAGTATAAGTCGAGGTTTGTTCACGTCACTGCTATAACTGCAGTATAAGTCGAGGTTTGTTCAGATCACTGCTATAACTGCAGTATAAGTCGAGGTTTGTTCAGATCACTGCTATAACTGCAGCATGAGTCGAGGTTTGTTCAGATCACTGTTATAACTGCAGCATGAGTCGAGGTTTGTTCAGATCACTGTTATAACTGCAGCATGAGTCGAGGTTTGTTCAGATCACTGCTATTACTGCAGCATGTGTCAAGGTTTGTTCAGATCACTGCTATAACTGCAGCATGAGTCGAGGTTTGTTCAGATCACTGTTATAACTGCAGCATGAGTCGAGGTTTGTTCAGATCACTGCTATAACTGCAGCATGAGTCAGGTTTGTTCAGATCACTGCTATAACTGCAGCATGAGTCAGGTTTGTTCAGATCACTGCTATAACTGCAGCATGAGTCGAGGTTTGTTCAGATCACTGCTACAACTGCAGCATGAGTCGAGGTTTGTTCAGATCACTGCTATAACTGCAGCATGAGTCAGGTTTGTTCAGATCACTGCAAAAACTGCGGCATGAGGCGAAGTTTGTTCAGATCACTGCTATAACTGCTGCATGAGGTGAGGTTTGTTCAGATCACTGCTATAACTGCAGCATGAGGTGAGGTTTGTTCAGATCACTGCTATGACTGCAGCATGAGTCGAGGTTTGTTCAGATCACTGCTATAACTGCAGTATAAGTCGAGGTTTGCTCAGATCACTGCTCTAACTGCAGCATGAGTTGAGGTTTGCTCAGATCAAGGCAAAATCTGCAGCATGAGTCGAGGTTTGTTCAGATCACTGCTATGACTGCAGCATGAGTCGAGGTTTGTTCAGATCACTGCTCTAACTGCAGCATGAGT
The DNA here is from genome assembly GCA_029721435.1 of Gymnothorax reevesii. Taxonomy (NCBI): domain Eukaryota; kingdom Metazoa; phylum Chordata; class Actinopteri; order Anguilliformes; family Muraenidae; genus Gymnothorax; species Gymnothorax reevesii. The sequence goes on along the minus strand of CM056574.1, from coordinate 8,395,133 downwards.
TGAGGTTTGCTCAGATCAAGGCAAAATCTGCAGCATGAGTCGAGGTTTGTTCAGATCACTGCTATGACTGCAGCATGAGTCGAGGTTTGATCAGATCACTGCTATAACTGAAGCATCAGTTGAGTTTGTTCAGATCACTGCAATAACTGCAACATGAATCAAAGTTTGTTCAGATCACTGCTAATTCATGATGAAAAACTGAATGAGCAAAGGGCACTGGACCTCCTCCAGGGTAACTCATGATGAAACACTGAATGAGCACAGAGCACTGGACCTCCTCCAGGGTAACTCATGATGAAACACTGAATGAGCACAGAGCACTGGACCTCCTCCAGGGTAACTCATGATGAAACACTGAATGAGCACAGAGCACTGGACCTCCTCCAGGGTAACTCATGATGAAACACTGAATGAGCACAGGGCACTGGACCTCCTCCAGGGTAACTCATGATGAAACACTGAATGAGCACAGGGCATTGGACCTCCTCCAGGGTAACTGATGATGAAACACTGAATTAGCACAGGGCACTGGACCTCCTCCAGGGTAACTCATGATGAAACACTGAATGAGCACAGGGCACTGGAACTCCTCCAGGGTAACTCATGATGAAACACTGAATGAACACAGGGCACTGGTCCTCCTCCAGGGTAACTCATGATGAAACATTGAATGAGCACAGGGCACTGGACCTCCTCCAGGGTAACTCATGATGAAACACTGAATGAGCACAGGGCATTGGACCTCCTCCAGGGTAACTCATGATGAAACACTGAATGAGCACAGGGCACTGGATCTCCTCCAGGGTAACTCATGATGAAACACTGAATGAGCACAGGGCACTGGATCTCCTCCAGGGTAACTCATGATTAAACACTGAATGAGCACAGGACACTGGATCTCCTCCAGGGTAACTCATGATGAAACACTGAATGAGCACAGGACACTGGACCTCCTCCAGGGTAACTCATGATGAAACACTGAATGAGCACAGGGCACTGGAACTCCTCCAGGGTAACTCATGATGAAACACTGAATGAGCACAGGGCACTGGACCTCCTCCAGGGTAACTCATGATGAAACACTGAATAAGCACAGGGCACTGGACCTCCTCCAGGGTAACTCATGATGAAACACTGAATGAGCACAGGGCACTGGACCTCCTCCAGGGTAACTCATGATGAAACACTGAATGAGCACAGGGCATTGGACCTCCTCCAGGGTAACTCATGATGAAACACTGAATGAGCACAGGGCACTGGATCTCCTCCAGGGTAACTCATGATGAAACACTGAATGAGCACAGGGCACTGGACCTCCTCCATGGTAACTCATGATGAAACACTGAATGAGCACAGAGCACTGGACCTCCTCCAGGCTAACTCATGATGAAACACTGAATGAGCACAGGGCACTGGATCTCCTCCAGGGTAACTCATGATGAAACACTGAATGAGCACAGGGCACTGGACCTCCTCCATGGTAACTCATGATGAAACACTGAATGAGCACAGAGCACTGGACCTCCTCCAGGCTAACTCATGATGAAACATTGAATGAGCACAGGGCACTGGACCTCCTCGAGGGTAACTCATGATGAAACACTGAATGAGCACAGGGCACTGGACCTCCTCGAGGGTAACTCATGATGAAACACTGAATGAGCACAGGGCACTGGACCTCCTCCATGGTAACTCATGATGAAACACTGAATGAGCACAGAGCACTGGACCTCCTCCAGGCTAACTCATGATGAAACACTGAATGAGCACAGGGCACTGGTCCTCCTCCAGGGTTAACTCATGATGAAACAATGAATGAGCACAGGGCACTGGTCCTCCTCCAGGGTAACTCATGATGAAACACTGAATGAGCACAGGGCACTGGTCCTCCTCCAGGGTAACTCATGATGAAACACTGAATGAGCACAGGGCACTGGACCTCCTCCAGAGTAACTCATGATGAAACAATGAATGAGCACAGGGCACTGGACCTCCTCCCGAGTAACTCATGATGAAACAATGAATGAGCACAGGGCACTGGATCTCCTCCAGGGTAACTCATGATGAAACACTGAATGAGCACAGGGCACTGGACCTCCTCCATGGTAACTTATGATAAAACACTGAATGAGCACATGGCACTGGATCTCCTCCAGGGTAACTCATGATGAAACACTGAATGAGCTCAGGGCACTGGACCTCCTCCAGGGTAACTCATGATGAAACACTGAATGAGCACAGGGCACTGGACCTTCTCCAGGGTAACTCATGATGAAACACTGAATGAGCACAGAGCACTGGACCTCCTCCAGGGTAACTCATCATGAAACACTGAATGAGCACAGGGCACTGGACCTCCTCCAGGGTAACTCATGATGAAACACTGAATGAGCACAGGGCACTGGTCCTCCTCCTGGGTAACTCATGATGAAACACTGAATGAACACAGGGCACTGGACCTCCTCCAGGGTAACTCATGATGAAACACTGAATGAGCACAGGGCACTGGACCTCCTCCAGGGTAACTCATGATGAAACACTGAATGAGCACAGGGCACTGGACCTCCTCCAGGGTAACTCATGATGAAACACTGAATGAGCACAGGGCACTGGTTCTCCTCCAGAGTAACTCATGATGAAACATTGAATGAGCACAGGGCACTGGATCTCCTCCAGGGTAACTCATGATGAAATACTGAATGAGCACAGGGCACTGGACCTCCTCCAGGGTAACTCATGATGAAACACTGAATGAGCACTGGGCACTGGACCTCCTCCAGGGTAACTCATGATGCAACACTGAATGAGCTCAGAGCACTGGACCTCCTCCAGGCTAACTCATGATGAAACACTGAATGAGCACATGGCACTGGACCTCCTCCAGGGTAACTCATGATGAAACAATAAATGAGCACAGGGCACTGGACCTCCTCCAGGGTAACTCATGATGAAACACTGAATGAGCACAGGGCACTGGACCTCCTCCAGGGTAACTCATGACGAATCACTGAATGAGCACAGGGTACTGGACCTCCTCCTTGGTAACTCATGATGAAACACTGAATGAGCACAGGGCACTGGACTTCCTCCAGGGTAACCCATGATGAAACACTGAATGAGCACAGGGCACTGGACCTCCTTCAGGGTAACTCATGATGAAACACTGAATGAGCACAGGGCACTGGACCTCCTCCAGGGTAACTCATGATGAAACACTGAATGAGCACAGGGCACTGGACGTCCTCTGGGGTAACTCATGGTCTCTTGTTGGTAAATGTACCAGCCAGGCTTATCACGACAACACAGCTGAAATAATTCTTCACTTTTCATCTCAGAAAACATCTGAGCAGTTTTCAGTTTCAGACAAAAATACTTCAGCAACATGCACGCGGCTTCTTCTACACCATGTGTGGACCTCTCTCTGCTTCCAAGGGTGTCCTCATACTGAAACATACTGGTATTGCATGATACTGCGTCAATATTCTCCTCCAGTGTTACTAATTCTCCTGAACCAAGACCCATGAAAACAGCCCCAGACTGAGGAGAATCCTCACACTTTTAACAGTGCAGCGTACGCAGATACTTCAGTGAGCTGAGAGTAAACACAGAGCACATTTCTGTGGGACTGCAGAGTTTCAGGAGCTTTGACGTCTTTGACTGTGGGGTGAAGAGATGCAGGAATATCTCCCTCTTCCGAAACAGCGCTGCTCCAGACTCTGAGGTCAGTCTGTCCGGCCGATGACAGCTAAAGTCTCTCTTTACAGTTCAGTGGAGAAGCTCTCTTAGAAGCGTCGGAGAGATGAAAATTATCGCCTGTAGGAAGATAGAAGCTCAGGAAGGGAGACCGACAGCTCTGCGGCCAGGCAGGACTAACGGATTAAACGGGATCAGAAACTCCCGGATATCAGACGCCCTCCATTTTACAGAAATCGCCAGTCTCTTAACAGACAGGCTTTCCCCCGGAGCTACCAGCTACCAGCCAAGGCGGGCCATGACCTTATTCGTTTCGGCAAATCACATCGCTGAAAAGTTTGTTATGTAGCCTTGACTGCGCTCTCAGGACTTGTAAAACCAATACTGGACGTGACGAGATGTGATTCTCATATTCCACCTGATATTTTCCAGTGCTGACAGGCTGGTGATTTTTGTAAGTGAAATTTATGTAACATTTTCTGCATTTTTGAAGCATTTACCTTTGAGACTAATTTTTAATTTAACTTTTTTTTTTAACAGATGTTACTTTTCCACTGGGGAGGTTTTATTTCCCTCCCGGATCAGTTGTGGCTCCATCGGTCCGGGCTGAAGCTTTCTCTTCCTGTTGGGAATCTCTTTACTCAAATTTAATTTAACACTCTCAGTAAAATTCATTGATTCGCTTTAATAAGCTCCAGGATGCTCAAAGGCAAAGAGATTCCTGGCTTTACTGGGTCAACCCAAAGGATATCTCCGCGATAGCGCAGCGGTCAAGTAAACTTCATTTGGGATCATAAGGTACTGAGTTCAAGCTCTGGCTACGGCCTTCGCGGTGTGTTCTTGGGCAAAACACTTCACTCCCACCCTCCGCACCTCCCTTCACCCAGGTGTATAAATGGGTACCAGCAATTAGTCAGGGAAACCTTAGAGCTGGGGAGTACCTGCGATGGACTGCATCCCATTTAGGGGTAGTAGTAATATAATAGTAGTTGCTTCATGCCACGGAAACTGGGGTTAAGCGACGGGCCAATCGGCTCAGAACAGGCTTATTCTCTCTCTTTAAAGGTACAAACGCAGGCAGAATATATAATTGTGCTAAATGGTACAACCAAAAAAACAAGGAAATAACGGCAAAAAAAGAAATCCTGCATCTGCACGGGACACATCCAAAATATACATAAAAATAAATAAAAAATCAGAGATGATGGAAAGCTCTGCAGACACCCTCATGATGTTTCAGTAATACACACGATACAGTTATTCCAAATTTCACAAACTTTTCTTTAGTTTGTCATTCATCTAAGCCATCAAGCTTTCAAAAGAAACCGTTTCAATCATGTTCCTGAGTCACTCTGCCATCTCTGGCCCATGTGGACTCTCACATGTGCTGAATGATTGTGGTCGCTGTAATAAATGCAGCAGGAGGCAGCCTGAATTCTGCCCTAGTAGCCCCGGGTGGCGACTGAGATTGGTATCCAGGGAGACGCAGTGGCAGAGAACTCTATGGCATTTTTACCTTTCAGTCACACAAACACACCCCCCAGTGCTGCTCATTCCTCCTGGACTGTTTGGTTAAATCATGTCCTGAGAGCAGAATTTCACATGTGGCCCAGAGGGAGGGGTTTTAGCGTCAGTGTGAGTGTAACATGAGATTATAAAAGTGGGAGCTAAATTTTAGGGATGTAATATAAATATTCACTTTCGGTTTGGTGCTGAAACAACTGAGGTGAGCTGTCATGAATATTACCTGGTTATGCTTCACTGTAAGTCACATGATAATATAGCGAGGTCACATGACATTAACTGGCATACCTGTTACAATGAGTAAATCATGCTAAAGTGATATGCAAATGCTTTCAGTAAGCATAAAAATAAGTTATTGCATTTCGTTTAAGACTAATGAGTAATGCATCAAGTCAAACATTATCAAAGGACCGGATAAATTAGTCAAAATGAGACAAATACAATAGTTTTTTTTTCATATATTATTTGGCATTAAATAATGTAGTTGTAATCTTTTAGAATTAAGAGGCTAACAGCTATATTATTTTGCAATTCATTAAAATCTTGCTGTAACTTGTTACTGATTGATTAGCTGATCCGACAGAATGTAAAATAAGGCTGTTTTTCCAGATTTTTATTCTGATTTTGTTCCAACCAATCATCTTAGTTTTACTTTTCTGACAGCAGGATGAGTTACGCTGGTCCACTTCTGTTCTCGAGCGCAGTAGAAATCATCAGGGTACGAAAGCTCTCTGCTGCAGTAGCTGATGCTGGTTCAGATATCAGATGAAGATCAGATTGAGCTAAGAGTCGTAGCTGATGTAAAATCCTGAAAAGAGCTGATCCGGTGTTCCTTTCCCTTTAAATGGGAAATCCTCTGTTCAGTTTGGCCTCACCTGAAATCTCTTTACACTAATTTACCCCAATCAGAGGGATTATTTCTATAGATACAGGAAAAGTTTATGAAACTAAAAACTGAATACTATTTGAATTCAGAAGTTTACTCCAATCGTAGGTCACTGAGGCAAATATGATAAAAATGTAGTAAAATATTGAATATTATGTGTAAAGTCAACTCTATTACAGCTATCTTTTCTCACACCAGTAGAGTACATGTGGTCCCTCATCAAATTGTAAGTCCCAGTTAGATGTGATTTTATCCAGGCAGTTTTACCAGGAATGTGTATTTATTAAAGGAAAATCAAATAAACCTCTTAATATACCTTCACATGCAAATGATACTTTTCCTGCTCACTAAGGGACTCGTGTAACTGGGTGAAATAGGATGGTCTCACGGCACTGCTCTCTCAGGCTGGGACGGGGGCCTCAGAGGGACAAACCTAACAACAGTACTGCACTGCACTGGGAAAAGCTGTAAAGTTTGGCAGAACAGTGTTTGTGTGCAGGCCAACACCACTGCATTACACTGATGTTACCCACAGCTATTTACAGCTGGCTAAAGTAAGCTATGGCTAACCTCCCCTGATGCATTGTGGGAATAAGGGCCTTGTTTGAGTGTTCAAAAGCGACTCTGTTCTACTTGTGGCTGAACAGGACCTGAACCACCAACCACCTGAATCCCAGCGGGCTGTTGGTCTCATCCCTAAACATCATGTCTCACACAGAACAGAGACCAGGTTACAGCCGTAATAAAAACAACAGTCAGAGCCAACAGCCAATATTCATTAAGCAAAACTGGAAGTACTGATCTCGGAACAGTTTCCCTCGCTCACCTTCCCATCACATCCATTGTGAGTGGAAAAGATAAGACTGATCTGAGATCAGTTCTTTCACTCTGAAACCTTCCATGAAAAATCTGTAACCAGGGGCATGAACACAAATGCTGAGTATTTTCCTTTAATTAAAAATAGTGCTGTTTCTGAGGGTTTATTGTCAGTAAGATGGGGGTTTTCAAGCATGAAATGTTTTGTTTATGCTGGGAAATGCTGCCACATTTATATTTTTGAATATTTATTTCACTCCTGGATTTAAACAGAAAGTTTCCGACACTGAAACTTTTTCGCAGAGATTATTAGTCATGAGCTAAAAGGATTTTTTTTTAATGCGTTTTATATTTTCTCATTGTTAACTCAGTTCTGTGTTTAAAGTGAATTTTATGACCACATCTTTTTACACCATTTTTTAAAAGTTCAATTAAATTTTCACAGGTGTCCTGAGACAGATATATTGCTCATTCCACACAGTTCATGTGACTTTTATTTTCCTATTTCCTAGTCTGGGGTATTAAAAATATTCATTAAAAATGATAAAATGTTAAAAAAAGATGAAACTTTGGAAACTCAGTGAAGTTACTGGTGCGATACCCCTGGATTATAAATAGTTGACCCCTTATTTCTGTTTATGTTAAATCATAACTCACCATCGGTTCCAAGTGTGGTTTTTCCACCAAAAGGACATTAACAAGTGTGAGGTGTTAAAACAAATTAGGCTCCAGTGTGCCAAAGATGCAGTAAATTAATATTCCTGGACTGACTGTACATCGCCTTTGCCCGTCAAATATAAATCCCAATCTCATGGCTAATAGGCTAATTTAAGACTGTCCAGTGAAGCCCTTGGAGAAATATTCATAACTAGTGATCATGCAAATAAAGACATTTATTATCTTTTGACAATATAAATCATATCCGTGTTTCAAAATCGAATAATATTTTTCAATTATTCGAGGAAATGTTTTTGGATCTCTGTGAACTTTAAAGTTCCCTGTCTGGGCTGTGGTTTAGTTCTTATGAATTTCTAGGTTTTGCTCCATAATGTGCATCTACATGGTGGTAAAATGGGTTAGAACTGTTTCCACACAGCCAGACGGTTGTGGGTTTGAATCTGCATCCAGTTTATTCTTCTGCTCTTATATATGTTTCATTTCAGAGCAGTCATGTGTGTCAGGCCTGTTGGAGACTGTAAGTTGCCCATGATGTGTATGACAGTGGTGTGTGATCTATGTGGTGAATAGTGAAACTGTCCAGGGTGGGTTCTGGCCTTTGGCCCATTAGACATCTGAGATCAGCTCCAATACTGACCAAGAATACAGGGGATAGATAATGGACTGATGGATGAATGACACTTGCCCCTGCTGGTGGGGTGCAGTTAAGGCCATTGGGTAAAGTGAGGACTCTTTACAGAATTGACCAACACTACAGAGCCATAAGTATGTGGACGTGTCTTCACTGGCGATGGTAATTAAAGCTAACAGTCTACACTTCAACCCCATTGTATTTTATCTTCTCAAATTCAAAGCGCACGAGTAAAGAACCAAAATTAAGAATAAAAAAAAGACACTGTCCAATGAATTATGGTTCTCACTGCAGGTCCTCCAGGGATAAGAGCAGTATGTAGAGAGAATCACCTGGGGGTAGACAGACATGCACGCAAACACACACACACACACACACACAGTCTGATCTCCTCAGAATATGGGCTCACTGGAACCAACGCCGTATATCTGCAGTGGATTATAAATGTAGCTCTTTTAGTCACAGGTGTTAGGATATGAGATTTGTATAAAGGCTCAGGTGCCCCCAGAAATGCCAGTCAAGATTACAGTTCCCCTCTCACAGAGCTGTCAATGTCACAGCTGATAAACTTTGCGGAGTTTTCACAAGCTCACAACTTTGAGGTACAGGCCTAATGTTAATAACTTGCAGTTGTGCTGACATCCCAACGACGACACCCACCTCATTTACATGCTGTACTCCAATTAATTACTTATTATGCATTTCAAGCACACGCCGTAATCTAAAGTTTCAACAGTTAATCATGAGCAATTAACACATGAACTGTGTTAACGATGAAATCCTCCAAAGATTTTACCCCAGGTAATTCTATCACTTACTTCTACCAAAGCCCTTCGCTCATCTACGGAACAGAAGACATTGATAAAATGTCCTCCATGACGTTCTGTTGTTGGTGGTTCATCAGAGATCTCCACCACTGACTCCACTCCCAGGCCTTTCTCCCAGGACAACTCCTCTCCAGCTGCTCCTGGGGTGACCTCCTTTCCTGACTCCTCTGGGGAGGCGCTGTAGGGCCTGTGGGGTGATGTTTGTGGCAGGTTTTGTGAGGTTGTGTCCAATCCAGCTCCATTTTCTCCTTCAAGTTTGTGAGTCAGTGGGATCCCGGCCTGTTCTTTCCCACAGGCCCGCGGTCCTTGCTTTGTCTCTCCAGCAGACGGTCAGTGCTCTCCTGAGGCAGGTGTTAATGACTGTTTGCACCCTGTTCGTTGTGTGTTTGGTAGTTCTGCTCGTCTCTGGTCCTGACACCATCACCTGCTTCTCAATGGAGGTAAAGATGTGTATTTTCGTGTTGATAGAGATATTCTTTAATCCTCTAGATCTTTATGAGCATTATAAACGCACTCTAACCTTACTGATCCTGATTTTTGTGTCGGCATATATCTCTCCGGTACGGTCCACAACACTGTTCAGGCGTGCAGATGCTTCTACCTCCTGTAGGAGGCGCTGGTTTCTCCATCACTGGTGTCTTTGCTGTATTGGATATAAGACCAAGTTTTATCACAGCCTGTGAGAGACTGTTTGCCCTTTCCTACAGCAGTATCTGTGTGTGTGTAAGGAGAGCTTTTATGGAATATGAATATGAATTTCAAACTGCATCAATATTATTTACACCTTTAGAAGCAAGACAAGGATCTCAAATTCCTGCTTTATAGAAACACATTCACATATAAATGTATTTCTTTTTATTGATCTATAATTTACTTTTTTGTACGTGTGAAATACCTTTCTTTCTTCACTTCACATTTTTGTCTTTGGGCTGCTATCATTTTAGATCAAAGGAATAGGATTTCAAATAAACAGCTCATATTGTAAAAACTCTGTAGAGTCAAGACACTTGTCTAGAGATGGAGAGGGAATTTGTGGCTCGGAACATTTGGTTTCATTTTTTAAAATGATGTGGCAGCACAAGCCGTTTAGACCTTGAGTTGCGGTTCTGAAAGAATTGAAATGATTTTGTTGGTTCAGGAGGCTGTGTGGAGGTTAGGAGATTTATGAGGACGGCCTTGGAGCAGGACACACTGAATCTGTGCCTGTATCTCACTACTTCACTTCCTCTGTTGGTGGGGATTTGTCAGCGATTCTAAATAGCACATTCCTGTCCGGGTAAAGTTTCCTCATGATTAAATAGGCAAAAATGCCTGAACAACACCTGTGGACACTGTGTGTGAGAGAGAGGTGGGGGAAAGATACTAGTGTGTGTGCGCCTGTCCGTGTATGTGTGTGTGTGTTTCAGAGAAGGTGAGTGCAACGGAGTGAGTGTGTGTGTGGGTGTGAGTTTGTAAATTAATGTATGAGAGTGAGTGTGTGTGAGTGTGTGTGTGTGCGGGTGTGTGTGTGCGTGTGTTTGTGTGTGTATGTGTTTGTGTTTGTGGGAGAGTCAGTGAGTGTGTGTGTGTGTGTGTGTGTGTGTTTATGTGTGAGTGAATGGGGTATAGAGTTTTATCTGACTGTATATATCAGGGATATGATCTTTATCATATTTCTTCAGTCAGAATAAAACACCCTGAGCTCCAGCCTCCAGCTCATAGGATATAAAACATCAGGTTGAAATGGTGAACCATCGAGGTGAAAAGCTCATCCCGTTCAGCTGAAAAATAACACTGAGATCTCCGAACACCCAGGAATCCCTGACCTGCCAGAGGAGATATATGCAGTAATATTCATCATTATTTCCATATTCATGCTCTTTTTTTTTCTTCAGGTGAACCACTGGACACTACTGAATTTGCATATCGCCCAGTAAAATACTGATGAGGCCGAGTGTTTTTGTAGGTGCACATCTGAGAGCGTCCTTGACTACAGTGCAGAAGTCAGGCTGGAAGCTCAGGCGGAGGTTTGAAGAGAAATAATGACATATTGATATGCAAACTCCAGCCGTCCAGAGAGCACCAAGGAAGCACATCAAATTATATCACACTTCTCTGATAGGCAGCTGTCGGCCCCAGAAGATCTGCTACTTCCTGCCACAGCCGTGATATTTTGACCTCTCTGCCATCTTGTGATCAAAACTTAATCACCTGTTAAGAAGCACAGAGAGTTACTTCCACAGGCAAGGGCGTAGGTTTAATGTGAGAAATGGTACGGACACGTATGTGATGCGTGGGCGCATAGCGCGCAAGCAGGAAAATTTTTGTAAATCTGGGCACAGATACCGCCTTTACTCTATTAAGAGATTATCTGAATGAGTGTTTCTCCATTTTTTAAAATAAGGCTACGCAACGTGCCTACAAGATTTCCATACAAAGATGCCACATATGTAAACTTGCCACTACAGCTGCAAACCATGGAAACATGGAAAAGTAAAAACATGGACAAAAAACAAGAATTATGAAATGTAAAAACCTGATACAAGAAACTGTTAAAACTGTGGCATGGACTATGAAACTATGAAACTATGAACTATGGAATCTTGAACATGAAAACTGTTAAAATCATTAGCAATACTGTCCTGGCCAAAGGCCCAGGACCCCAGAACACAACACCATGCATCCAGACAGAGACACTTCTGGGGCGTGAAATGCAGATTCATCTAAACTCATTCTCTTTCTCAGAGACGTAGGACTGGTAAATTTAGCCCCTATTGTCTTGAGAGCACCTGCATCCTGTTGAGATATTTCAGGGTTGTGGCAGCACATCATCAGGGTGTCCCCCAATTCACCCAAAAACAACCTTCCTGAACTTACCCTGTGCCGACCAATGCCACCGGGTCATCAGCCAGACATTTACGGAACTGAGCCCTGGGAGTGGGAAGTTTGAAGGCTCAAAGTGGCAAAATTGATAATTGCATTCTGTTGTGGGGTGATTCTGATTCAGACTAACATACTTCCTTCTCCCCGGAGTCCTGACTCCTAATTGGGAAACGTAGGACTGTAAACACATGTCTGATCAACTTGCTTGGTCTGCTTTAATTTGTGCGGTGCAACACCGTGCGCAGCCACTTCGGCAATTTGGGAGACAGACATGAGCCGCGATGGGTGTGGCAGCGTAGTAGGGGGAGGTGTCACATATTCATCATGACGCAGTGACAATTTCGTAGATAAAGACCCTGCCGAAAGTGCGCAGAGAGCTCGCCAGCTCCAACCTGGTTTACTTTCTGTGCAGTGGTAATTTGGCTGACCGGTGCACACAAAGAAATCAATCCTTATTGGGGGAAATATCAGAACAGCCAATTGAGGGTTTTCAAGGCAAGGAAAATATAGCAGAGTTAGCTATTCAGCAACCATACTTAAAAGTGGGGTTTTCCAGTACGTTTCAAAGGATGATATCAATGTGGTTCATCCGCACAGGTGGATTATGACCAAACGTGACCTTTAAATTAAAAACAGAGAGCAGTTGGGATCTTAAATAGACAGACAACTGTTATCTCTCTGTATAACTGTCTGTATGTACCTTGCTTTCAATAAAAAGATAGAAGAAGAAAAAAAAAAGACAGACAATAGATCCAGAGGCAACTTCATCAGGGCAGATAAAGTTGGCCCACCATTATATAAGCGGAAAACATAAAATAAGCTTGATACTTAAAGAAACTGCCTGAAGCAAATGAAGGTTTGCCTTGGAAACAGAGGAGCCAATCAGTCACGAGCGGAGCGTTCCCCTGTCTAACGCATCATTTGGGCCAGGAAATGGACTGTTATTATCCTGTTTCTTGACAGCATATATCAGCTCATGAATCCACTTAATAGGCCATTTTTGTACAAACCAGCCAGCCTCTCATTCAGGACAGTGAAATGAACAGAGACAGACACACGCACGCGCGCACAAACACACATACTGCATACAGGAGACCCGCAGCAAGACTTGGAGGCAGGAGGCACTGAGGTTTCAGGTCACACAGTAGAGCGCATACTAAACGCTGAAGGTCTCCAAGACACACACCACAACTGATCCAAAAGCAGAAGGTCCAATATTCTCAAAACCACATAAATAAGCCACAGAAGTTTTAGGATACTGTTCTGTGGAGTGATGAAACAAAACTGGAACTTTTCTGGCTTATGAATCAGTGGTGTGTCTGCAGGAAGAATAAAGAAGCATATGCTGAAAAGTACACCCTGCCTACAGTGAAGAATTGTGGGGGCTTTTTGATGCTCTGCGGCTGCCTTGCTTCCTCTGGCACTGGAGACCTGCAAAGTGTGGAGGGCGAGATGGATTCAGTCAAGTACCAGGATATCCAAGGAGAAAATGTCATGCCGTCTGTAGGGAAGCTGACGCTTGGGCATCATTGGACCTTCCGACAGGACAACAATCCGAAGCATACCTCAACATCCACCAAGGCTTATCCTAATCCCTTGAAATAGACTGCTGCACCAATAAAAACTGCCGAGTCTCTAGACCCTACGTAGTAATTTTGATCCGCTACAGTTTAACGGTAGCAAGACAGAACACTATTTTTCGTGTATGTGCGAAAGACTGCTCACTAGTTTTGTGGTATCACTGCACAGAAGTTTGTCATTTAGTTCAGGACAGAATTATAAGATGGGCAGCTAAAGCCCCTAGAATGTTCTGGTGCTTCGTCATATTTATGCAAAAAGATTGGAAGACTTTCAGAGAGCATCTTGGAGGCTTGTACCATGGAATTGATACTTGTGAATATTATGCATGCTCATTTCTCACATCTTTTCACAATCATGTTTTTCTTTTAATGCGCACAATAAATGCTTTACAGTGCATTCTTGTTGTTCCTTTCTTCGTCTTTTCATGATCACGATAGTGCACAACAAATCAAGCCAACTGTAAGTGTTCAATTTCATGTGCTGATCATGCTTTCAAGTCCTGCAATATACAGGTCAATGTACGTGTCAATTTAATAATTTTTATATTATTTATTTCTCGGGGGTTTGGGGGGAAGAGATATTCATGCCCAGTTCAGTTATGTTTTGATGAAAAATCCTCACGTAACAAGGGAATTTTTATGCTTCTATTACTCTGAGAAGATGACAAATAGTTATTTAAAAATATTTTCTGAGATGTAATTTCACAAAGTGAATCCTTGAATTTTTTTTTTTCACTAAAATTTAAGGAGTAATATGGTTGTTTGCTAATTTTATTTGCCACTTGTAAATAAAAAAATATATACAAAATAATCAAAGTAAAAAGAAAAGTTATAAAGGCTAATTTACGCTGATATGAATACAGGTGTGCCTTGAGATTTTGTCTTGCCCTTTGGTGTGGCTTGGGCACAAAAAGGTTAGAGAACCACTGCGCTAAACAGTCGGAGCCTGTTGGCAGTGCGGGCATCTTCATCGCTGATCGGCGACAGCAGAAAAACTAGCTTGGTGAAAAGCTGATAAATGCTGCTGTCCAAACATGCTTAACACTGGGATACTGCGTGTTGCTAAGGGCTGAATTCAGCACGTCAACCACCTGGTCAAAAATTATGCAGTGGTGGTTCAAAAATTTCCAAAGTGGCGTTTTTTTTGCATTTTGCGATACTTGTGAGAAATTAAAATGATGCAGGCAAGCTGTATGTATTGTGTATGAGTTTTCTTTTCGGGAATTAATGTTCCCTTTTATTTTAACCATTCAGAATCATTCGACAGTACGCTCATTCTCTGCTGTTGTCGAGTTTGTGCTTGCTTGTGTATATGAGCGCAAAAATGTGTGAGTTATGTGTACGAGAGATGTATATTTGCCTACTGATAGCCGGCCTTATTCTTTTTGGTGACGCAATTTCTGTTTTATTTTATTGAATCTATGTAAGCCTCTCTATGATATATAAGTATTTTGTGCTGTAATAGTCATGAATTGAAACTGCAGTTACAAGTGATTGTTGATGCATCATCACAATTGGGGTGGTACTTGACGTGGTGATGAGGGGGGGAAGGAGCCTTGAAAAAGTGTTGGCCCCGGGGCCCATGGGTCTTTAATGCTGCCCTGCCCATTACATTTGCCTCACTTGAATTCCATAAAAAAATCTTTGGTAGGATTTGAAGGCAGTTGCAGCATGCAAACCCTAGAATATTAGCGAACTGGAAGCCATTGTCCACGAGGACTGGGCTAAGATTCCTTGGGAATGCTGCCAGAAGCTGTTGTCTGCCGATGCATCACATCTCCAGCAGGTCATAATGGCAAAAGGGTGCTCTATTAAGTATTAATGCTTGTCATGAAGGGGATAAATAATTTTGAGCCTGCAATAGTCATGAAAAGTGACATTTTGTGTTGAATTTGGAGAAGACACATGTCACATTTGTTGTGTTGAGCTATTTAAATTGTTCCTGTTTGATTTGTTCATTGCAAACAGCTGAAAGTTTGTAAATTTTGCTAGTAAACCTAATTTGTAGCAGGGGTTGAATAATTTTGATTACAACTGAACATACATACATCAGTCATGATTAATACGTTAAAAACTTTAAACTGCGGCAAAACAAGGATCCAGAACTCAAATTTAAATTCAAATTCAACCATTTGATGATTTTTTTTTCCATTGAAATACTATATCAAAACCGTATGATCCAGACAAGGAACCAGACACAAATACAGGGTACAATCCAAAGATGGGCATTTATTAATAGGAATACGGTAATGGGAGTGGTGAGGTCTAAGCACAGACCTCTGAGAGGGGCAGTCCAGCCTAGTTGGTGTTTACTGGAGAGGGTAGGGGGCGTGTCAGAGCCCAGGCCAGTGGCCGTCCCAGGGCAGCAGCCAGGTGGTGAATTCCCCACACTGAAGAAGGACCGCTTGACAACAGGACTGAAAAGCTCAGCAGGAGTGCAGTACTAATTCTGGAGACTGATGAAGGCTTGGGAGGTTTTCCTAATAAACTGGCTGAGAGGAACACACTGGAACAGGTGATCAACAGAAACACTGTCCTAATCTTGTGGTCAGACATTAAAGCTAGAGAGTTTGTTCCTTTTAATAATTTCCGAAGAGTAATTAAGTTCTTCTGTCTCATTAACACACCACAAAATATACTTTTGAACAAAACATTACAATCCAGCAACACTACAAGGCTGACAGTAATCCGATTAACGCCGACCAAACACAGGAGGAGCGGGACTCGTAATGAGTTACACCTGGGCGAGGGGAAGGGAGCAAAACAATTAGGGGCACATGGCTGTGACAAAAACATCTTCAAATTCACTTAAAAACAATTTTGCCTCATGCAATTTGCTATTATACTAAAACTTGTAATGAATAACATACCGAGAAATACTTCAATCACAAATGATTCTGAACTCCTGAGCTGTAGCATGAATGCAGAAATACTGAGAAAAACTGAAATGGGATGTACTGAATATATACTGTGTGTGTCTGGACTGTATATATCATATACTGATATACTGAGATAAACTGAAATGGGATGTACTGAATATATACTGTGTGTGTCTGGACTGTATATATCATATACTGATATACTGAGATAAACTGAAATGGGATGTACTGAATATATACTGTGTGTGTCTGGACTGTATATATCTTATACTGATATCCTGAGATAAACTGAAATGGGATGTACTGAATATATACTGTGTGTGTCTGAACTGTATATATCTTATACTGATATACTGAGATAAACTGAAATGGGATGTACTGAATATACACTGCGTGTGTCTGAACTGTATATATCATATACTGATATCCTGAGATAAACTGAAATGGGATGTACTGAATATATATTGCGTGTCTGAACTGTATATATCATATACTGATATCCTGAGATAAACTGAAATGGGATGTACTGAATATATACTGCGATAAACTGAAATGGGATGTACTGAATATGTATACTGCGTGTGTCTGGACTGTATATATTAGATACAGATATAATGACATATACTGAAATGGAATGTACTGAATATACACTGAGTGTGTCTGTTCTGTATATACTGTGGACAGATATACTGAGACATACCGAAATGGGATAAAGTGAATATTAACTGTATGTCTGTAATGTACAAATATCTCATGTACAGATATACTGAGATATGCTGAAATTTGAGAGCAGGAACAGATAATGTAAACAGGAGATTAAGTGGATGAGGTGGAAGTGCACCTGAAAAAGCTCTTCCTCTGTGATTATTATCAGCTCATATGGGGCGACGCATCATTTTGCCTGTAAGAGCTTTACCCTGCAATCTCTGCACAAACCCCTCACTGAACAAACAGCATCCCTCTCTCAGTCTGTTGGGAGAATGAATCACTGATCAACCGTTCTCAGGAGCGCTATTTTTGTAGATATTCCACTGACACATTTCACTAAGACATGTTCTTGTGTGTGCACGTGGTCTGTGTTTACCTACCCTTGTCGGGACAAAATGTCCCCGTAAGTAATACCAGATTTTTTTTATTCTTATGGGGACTTTGTCAGATCCCTATGAGGAAAGTGAGCTATTTTAGGGTCAGGGGTTAAGGGTAAGGTTGAGATAAGGTTAGAGTTAGGGTTAAGTATGTACTGTTGAGGGTTTAGGTCAGGTAAAGGGGTTAGGAAACGAATGCAAGTCTATGGAATGTCCCCACAAGACATGAAAACCCAAATTTGCGTGTGTGTGTGTGTGTGTGTGTGTGTGTGTGTGTGTGTGTGCCAGTGTGTGCGTGCGTCAGTGCGTGCGTGTGTGTGTGTGTGTGCATATGTGTGTGTGTGTGTGTGTGTGTGTGTGTGTGTGTGTGTGTGTTTTGCCATAGTTGAGATGAATTAGGAAAAGGCTACATTTTAGGTGAAGGACTCAGCTTTAGGTTGAATGTTACAATAAGTCTTATGGTTAGGACGAGGTCAAGTGTAACTTTTGTTTAACATTAGGGTTTCAACAGTAAAATTTCGGAAAATACTGTTTGTAACTATACCGCTCTATTCTATCACCCAAAGTAAGTTGATGTTTCCTCCAATCAATCTATCTCCCGATGTTGAGTTATTGAAGTCAATGTAAGCATCGAGGAACATAGTTGAGTCTCCCAAAATTTTTTTCCTAAACTCAGTTTGAGCCGTGATGATAAAAATGTAAAACACATCCGACAGTGAGCAGCGGTGTCAGGACTAATGTCTGTGAAAAGGTGCAGAAGTGTAGAATGAAAATTGAATCATTCAAAGTAAAATTTACTGGCTGCATGACTGAGGGATCACTTGAGGCACCAGGTACAGTACAGTCAGGAAACTGGCCTGATTTCAAACGCTGTCCCTCCTTAACTTTCACCTCTACTATATGGAAGTTTGACTCATTTTTAACAGTTTGTCAGAGTATGAATCAGGGACACATTTAACTGAACTCAAGGACAGCTTATTTTATACCATCCTTCGTAAGGAACAGTGTATCAAGGGCAGTAACACTGTAAAAAAAGGCCCCTCGTCGTCAGGCTTTAGACTGCAGTGAAACTGGACAGAGTCACTGTGACGTCACCCATTTACCCTCCTGCTTTTTGTTGGATCCGTCACGGTTTGGGAGCTTTGAGAGCTCTGTTTGTTGCTCTCGTCCGGAACGATATCGTTTTGCTCCCTATTGGATGCCTGGGCCAGCTGGCAGTAATTGGGGGCGTTGCCTGGACTCCATTTAAGCTCCAGTTTCGCCTCGCGTTCCTTGCTAGTGTGTCAGTGCTTCTTTGGTGCTTTAGCCGGTAAGGTCTCTTGAAAGATTATTGTCAGGGACTTAGCTGCATACAGGATCAGTGTGTGAGTAAGGGAATCTTTGATTTATTTCCCTTTTCTTTTGTTTGCCTCGAGCTCGCCGTTTTCTACCATGGACGGCGTCTGGTCCGTTGGTAGCACGAGTCTCGGTATTTCGATTTGTTTTTAGTCTCTCAACACGGTAAGGGATTTGCCTTTTATATTTGGCCGCTGCTCTTGGCGTCCTCTTCCAGCAGCTATCACAGGATGTCCTTAACATGCTGTTTGAGGAAACCATCTGTATTTGAGTAGGCAGTAGATACTTAGCTTCTGCAAACACTCATCCTTGTACTTCTATCCTTGTGAGGCTATGGCATTTACTTCCATTCATTCTTTCAATCATTGATTGTGTCTGCACTGCCTTTCTCTCATCTATAAGCAACACGTACTTAATCCTGGCCCTTACCTAAACCTTAACGCATCCCTCATGCCATCCTTACCACTAACTAATAAGTCACAATTTGCCTTGTAGTTGTGAGGACATGTGAAAATGTCCTCACTTGTCAATAATGTCCTCACCCTGAAGTGAAAAAAAAAGCTTTTCTAGTCACACATGCACACACAAACACACACAGACACACACACGCATGCACACACTGGCACATACACACACACACTCGCGCGCACACACACACGCACAGACACTGGCGGAGGTGACATTGGGCAAACTCTTCCTCAATCAGCCACTCTTATCTGCTAATACAGAGTTCCACCCTTCCTCTCAACAGAGGTGTAGCAGGCGGATTAGATGGGAATAATCATATAAGAAAAGAACGGCTCTCCTTTATACAATATTAAATGTGCTCTGCTAACACCTGAGCGCTCAGTAAGAGCACATCTCCTGAGTGGCAGCCGCTTTAAAAGAAAGACAAGGTCCATTTTCGAGACCATCAAGCAGTTTTTTCATCCCTCTCTCTTTTTTGGGGGGGTTTGACAATTCAGTTCAACCCATGACCTTACAGTACTTCACTTCTCCGAGCTGTACGCTAACGCAAGCAAAACCGTGCAATTACAGCGTTAGCTAAGCGCTATTGTCACTGGTAAGAAGGCCGTTTAATTCCAGAAGTGCTGAGACCGACGGTAAATCACTGCCTTTGGGCTGTAAGTGTGTGAATGCGATGGAGTGGGAACAATGTGCCCAATCAGATAACCTCTTCTCCACATCGGCCGAGAGCCCGAGACCCGAGACACAGGAACACGGCACTGTGGTCCAACCCTGAGAGAACAGCCAGAAGATTGATGAGGGAACCAAACTGCCTCTTGTTCCATTTAAAGCACAACAACTGCTATGGACAAAATCACATTCATGATTGATTTACAACTGCATAAAGCTCAGTGTTGAAAATAGCTGAACTTTCCCTGGTCAAAAGTACATTTGCTGAGCTTAATTTACCGTGTGTTTCTGAACCCCTGTTTCTCGAAAGGCGTTTTCTTGCGCTCACATACACCTACTGGGGGAGCGCCATTATTTTGAAATGTGTGAATTAGGAACAATGTAAGTTACCCATCAAAATGTTTAAATGCATTACAATTAATTCAGTACTTAATTATAAATTGTTAGAATTATTAAACAATTAAAATAGGAGTAACTTTTGCACATGCAGTTGGAACAGAAATGCTGGTGCCACTCGAGCGCAACTAATGTTCCAATTCTTTATGACCCTTTTGAGCTGACAAAAATATTGGTATTTTTCTGGTTTAGATGACTTGCCAGAATTTTAATGCATTAACACCTTAAGTGAAATTAATGGAATTAGATCAATCTGAAGCACACGGTGTGTTGTGACCTCACAGACTCAATCACTGAGTGCACCATTGTGACCTCACAAAGAAGAGAACATTGAGTACAGAGGGGTCAGAGGTCATCATTTCTCCACTCTGATGTCGCGAAAGGAAAATCATTTTCTACGTTTTAAAATCCAGGCAGTGTGGTCTATGGCTGTAAAGATGTGCTGCCTCAATGCTAAGTGCTCATGTCAAGGCTGTAAAAAATAATAAATCTAATCGTAACGGCTAAAAATCCATGTTTTCCCAATATCAGTGACATGTTAATTCATTACTCATTAAAATCCCCTCAGGACAGTGTTGACCGATGTCACAAATGGATTCAGTGCTCTGTTTACAGAGGAGGAGATTTAAAAAATAAATAAATAAATCTGAAAAGAAAGGGATGGTTCCAACCTTTAATGTTCACCAGAAATGAGTCATTGTGTCACTTCCTGTGACTGAGGTCATGTCACTCTCAGCTAGACTCCATTTTCCAGTGCTATCCCATAATTTTCTGTCATGAGCAGCCAGTGGCTACACAACAGACATTTCACCCCTCATTCATCAGGAGGTCGTGATGTTTCAATGCCAAAGATGTCCCTATAAAAGAATCCCACCTGAGTCTGAGGCAACCCAAAAGATTCAGGACCACAGTATTCCCCTTAAACAGATGCAGTTCCCAGTAGTTACACACACATCCAAGTATTACAGCAGGTGCAGGACAAACTGAAAATGAAATGTCTGCACGCTGTTAAATCAGCTCACAATAATTTATTGTACAACAATGTAGCCTTCAACAGGTACTCCCCTTAAGCAATGAATCAAGTTTTCCTTTCCATGAAGCAGATTTACCATTTGTGTCTGAGCACAGTTTACCTGGGGAAGAGATGGTACCAGGATGCACTGTGAGGAGATGACAAGCAGGTCGAGGCAGTGTGATGCTCTGGGACATGTTCTGCAGGGAAACCTTCAGTTCTGCCATTCAGGTGGATGTGACTTTGAATTGAAACACCTACTTGGACATTGTCGTAGACACAGTGCACCCCTTCATGACAACGCAACTCCCTGATGAAAGTTGCCTGTTTCAGCAGGATAATGAGCCCTGTGCCCTACAGCAAAAATGGGTCCGGATTTAGCTTGCGGGACATATAAATGTGTTCAAGGTGTTGACCTGGCCTCCAAAGGCCCCAGATCGCAATCTGATTGGACCTCTGTGGAATGTGCTGGAAAAACAAAGTCCGATCTATGGAGGCCCCACCTCACATCTTACAGGACTGAGAGGATCTGCTGCCCTGTGTCACAGCTCACCTTCAGAAGCTGTGTGGCCTTAATGGGTGAGACCTGCTCTGGTGGCACCAGGGGGATCTACACAATAGTAGGCAGGTGGTCCTTTTAACAGTTAGCAGACTCACCACCTTTGAGTTTGTCACTGAAATTTGTCAAATGCAGCTGTCATTACGCTCTTCAAGACTTTGGAAATCAACCAAACAACAGCTCCCACACCAGGGATGTTCAAATGCCTGGTGGAATGCCCCATAATACGTCATGTATTTTTTGTGCACTCTGAAATGAATGGGTAACAGACAGCAGTGCACAGGTACCCATATTAATTGGAGTCTAGGAACCCCCTGGGCCACAGTCACATGACCTGGGTCCATGACGTCTCCTCCCCCTCCTCCTGTCTCCTGCGGCTGGTCTTGTGTCCAACTGGGACACTGATTGAGGTCCCTCATATTTTAAGAGATTCTGAGCCATTGAATGTCCTTGAAGAAGCTTGGAGAAGTTCAGGAAGTTAAGAAAACAGCTGAGAGCTGCCCAAGGAAATCTTCTGTTAGGAGCCTCCTCTGCGGAAGTTTGTGTTTTGGGGCAGATTATGTATGAACTATCTACCCTTGGATCTACAACTCCATCCCCACACACACACACACTCACACACACACGCACACACTCTCACCCCCAACACTAAACATCTGCCACACCTGTGACAGACATCATTGCTAATGAACATTGAAGAAGCAAGGATGTTCCTTTTCTGAAATCCAGTTTTCTTTGATTCCTTTGTCTTTGCATCCGATATGAGGAGCTAAGGAAAGGAAGGATAGATGTGAGGGAAGTGAGTGGAATAAGTCCACTTTCTGTCTGTGTTATTGCTGTGAAGCACTCATGATAAAACTTTTTCCTCCTTAAAGGCGAGTCCGTGCACCACCTGGATTTAGCGATGAGGATTTACAGAGGGAAGATTCTGCCCTCAAACTCACAAATGGAGGATTTCATGAGATTTCACTGCAGACGGTCTGATGCTTAATTCCTGCTCCCTCACCAGTTACAGGTGATTTTCCCACTCGAGCTGCGCTAATTTGCACCTGGCGCACTTACAGAAGCCAAGTGTCACCGCTAACCAGCTGTCTTACCCATAAGACACTGCTGTTCTTCAGAAAATGCCATTTTGTCTTTCAGAAATACAGTGATGTACTTTGCCAAAAGCTTGTACTGAGACATTTAAAAGACATTTTTTTAAACTATGCATTAAATGCATGAACCCATGAAAATTCTTATTTGGATCCACTTAATGACAGTCGTGACAGATGTGCAAGTGTTAAATAAAATTTCAAAAAAGTGAGTATTAGTCACAGTATCTGCTTTTAATTTTCCCAGAGAAAGATGCCAAGTAAAATATGAAAAGAAAAAGTTTTATTTTCAAAGTAGCTCATGGCTTGGAAAGGGATCTGAAACATTGACTTCTTTTGCCTTCTTGAAATGAGATCCAAAACCCATCTTACTGAAACATCACAAGGCGACTCCCAAGAGGTCGTTTATCCAGGCATTTCTTCTGTTTTCTCTCAACTCAGAGCACAGAGCTCAAAACCACAAGCAGGCGAGTATTTCTCTCATTTTCTCTCTCTTCTTAATGAAAGGTTCTATTTCCTCTGTTGAGGCAATTCTTATTCTCTCAGATATTTCAGTATTGACCCACAATATGTAACATTTCAATCCAATGACCTGACATTTCTGCAAAGAAAATGATTCTTAAAGGCTGAGGGCCAGTGGGGCTCAAATGCATCAATGAGGCCACCTTTGGAGAAGTAATTTCTCGCCGGCAGTGAAAACTTCATCACTCCGGTGTGGAGAAAAACCTGCCGAAGCCGGAGTGCTCATGGCCGGGGTCTTTAGAAGCTGATGAGCTGCATGCTAAACGAAGCAGCGAAGGTGATTTCGCATGGACTGCGGCTGCTGTGTCTGTGTCTGGTGATGATCTGTAATCACAACTGCTGCAAATAATGGATTAATAAATAGCAGGGTCGATATTGGAACACAAACTGTCCAAAACAACAAAATAAAAAGTCTCCCGCTCTTTCATTACGGCCCACGGCGCCCTGTAGAAGCGGCGGGCTTAAGGCCGGAGTGACAGCTGGAACGAACAGGAACAGACCTGAAGACTCTCTCTCAAAGGAAGTGTGACGGCTTTAGAATGAATAATCTCGCCCCGGGAGTTTAGTCTCTTGTTTGTTTGGAAACTGGAAACATGGGTTTGGATAACCTCATGTCTGAGTTTTGTCAAACAAGGCTGCAGTACCTAAATATATATATTTTTTAAAATAGCTTGGAAATGTTTTCTCAAGCCCACAATGTCAAATATGAGTAAATTCAGGAAGCATATGTTGTGTAAAGACTGATATTTTGCGATGTCGGTGCATGTGGTGCTTGTGTTTGGCTGAACGGCATCAGAATAGCGCGTCACAGCGGTAAACCTTCGATGTGCTCGGCTCATGCCGGCTGCAGTGAGGGATTCAGCAGATGGGCGCATGTTTACCGCAAACACAGAGGCCTGTTCCCCACGTGTGGGACTCAGTCACACAGATCAGATAAACCTGCACCAGCCAGCCTGACCTCCATTAGTGCTTCTGCAGGCTCAGAGAGAGAGAGAGAGAGGGGGAGAAGAGAGAGAGAGAGAGAGAGGGGGGGGGGAGGGAGAGAGAGAGAGGGAGAGAGAGAGAGTGAGAGGGAGAGGGAGAGAGAGAGGGGGGGGGAGAGAGAGAGAGGGAGAGGGAGAGAGGGGGGGGGAGGGAGAGAGAGAGGGGGGGAGGGGGAGAAAGAGAGAGAGAGTGAGAGGGAGAGATAACGACACAACCCTTGTGAGAATTCCCTCTGTGTCCCTCCCATCCAGCAGCTTGTGTATGATGTAGGTGTATTGTTTCTTCTGATTGGTTTGACACTTTACTCGTCTCCCCCACCAGGTGTTGTGCGTTTGTGTTCCTCATCCCCTGAAGTGTGTGTTGGGTTTATAACACAGTGCTTTGGGTGTGCAGGTTGCTGTATTGTCACTTGCTGAATGTTCTTAACACAACCACTCAGTATCTTCCAAGAATAGAGTTTACTGTCTGCAGAAAGTATTCCTCATCTTCGGTAGTATTACATTTCGAGCCTCATTTATAGGAACCAGCTCCTAAGCCCTTCTCTAGTTCTCCATGATTGGGACTGTGTTGGCACAAATGAGTCTCCAGTCTGTTTCTTTGTCGAATTTATTAAAGACACCAGCCATTTCTTCTGCAGTAATCAGGATTGGGACCACGTTCCTCATAAACTCCCCGGTCCTGCCATGGGACAGTTCAGCTCTGGTTGAAGTGTAACTCCATCAGCTATCCTGGGTCACCACTGACCCACTCAAGCCCACAACCATCTGAACTGAACTGAGCTGAACTGTGCCATTCTGCTCTGGGCTCCGTCCCTCACACTCATGACTGTATTACTGTCAATCAACCCTACAATTGAACTGTACTCTGTCTCTGCATCTGGTTCCTTGTCTGGATCATAACAGAGAATAAGAATTCATGAAGGTTGTTCTGGTGGATGACTTAACTCCCTTTGCATAGCTGAGTTATGCTTTAAATTCAGAGAATTTGAATCGCCACCTTATCATGGTGGAGGGGTTTAAGTACCTGGATGATCCTAGGAGCTATGTTGTCTGGGGCTTATTGCCCCTGGTAGGGTCTCCCAGGGCAAACAGGTCCTAGGTGACAGGTCAGACTAAGAGCGATTCCAAAACCCATGATGAATATAAACACAGCATGGACGTTTACGTCCTGGATCCAGGCCTGGGGTTAGGCTTAGTAGGCGAGCATCTGGTGGTCGAGTCTCCGTCCACAGGACCCGGCCGAGCACAGCTCGAATGAGCGACGTGGGCCCGCCTTCCTGTAGGCCCATCCCCCGCGGGAGGGTTCAGAAGGGGCTGATGCATTGCGCTTTGGGTGGCAATCGTGGGCGGGGGCCCCGACGACCCAATCCCTGGACACGGAATCTGGTTCTCGAGACATGGAATGTCACCTCGTTGGGGGGAGGAGAAGGACCCTGAGCTTGTGCGGGAGATCGAGTGGTACCGGCTAGAGATAGTTGGGCTCACCTCTAAGCACAGCCTGGGCTCTGGAACCCAACTCCTTGAGAGAGGCTGGACTCTCTTCTACTCTGGAGTTGCCTGTAGTGAGAGGCGGCGGGCTGGTGTGGGTTTGCTTATAGTCCCCCAGCTTAGCTGTCATATGTTGGAGTTTTCCCCGGTGAACGAGAGGGTCGCTGCCCTGCGCCTTCGGGTCGGGGACAGGTGCCTCACTGTCATCTCGGCTTATGGACTGAATGGCAGTACAGAGTACTCAACCTTCTTGGAGTCCGTAGGAAGCGTACTGGAAAGTGCTCCGACTGGGGCCTCCATCGTTCTGCTGGGGGAATTCAATGCCCACATGGGTAGCGACAGTGTTAGCTGGAGGGGCGTGATTGGGAGGAACGGCCTCCCCGATCTGAACCCGAGTGGTGTTCTGTTATTGGACTTCTGTGATAGTCACGGTTTGTCCATAACGAACACCGAGTTCAAGCATAAGGGCGTCCATCACTGCACGTGGCATGAGGACGCCCGAGGTCGGAGGTCAATGATCGACTTTTTGATCGTGTCATCTGACCTTTGGCCGTATGTCTTGTTCACTTGGGTGAAGAGAGAGGCTGAGCTGTCCAATGATCACCACCTGGTGGTGAGTTAAATCCGCTGGCGAAGCAGGAAGCTGGACAGACTTGGCAGCCTAAACGTGTTGTGAGGGTCTGTTGGGAACATCATTGGGATCTCCTCAATCCCACTGACACGCCTTCCGTAGAGGAAGCAGAGGCTGGGGATCCGAAGCTGATTAATCCATCACTCGAGCTGAAGTCACTGAGGTAGTTCGGAAGCTCCTCGGTAGCAAGGCACCGGGGGTGGATGAGATCCGCCCTGAGTACCTCAAGTCCCTGGATGTTGTAGGGCTGTCTTGATTGACACGCCTTTGCAACATCGCGTGGCAGTCGGAGACAGTGCCTCTGGATTGGCAGACCCTCTATTTAAGAAGGGGGACCGGAGGGTGTGCTCTAAACTAAAGGGGGATCACACTTCTCAGCCTCCCGGGTAAAGTCTATTTCAGGGTGCTGGAGCGGAGAATCCGGCCGATAGTCGAACCTGGGATTCAGGAGAAACAATGCGGTTTTCATCCTGGTCGTGGAACACTGGACCAGCTCTATACCCTCCGCAGGGTGCTTGAGGGTGCATGGGAGTTTGCGCAACCAGTTCACATGTGTTTTGTGGACTTGGAGAAGGCATTCGACTGTGTCCCTCGTGGTATTCTGTGGGAGGTGCTTCGGGAGTATGGAGTCCCTCTACTAAGGGCCGTGCGGTCTCTGTATGACCGGAGCAGGAGCTTGGTTCGCATTGCCGGCAGTAATTCAGACCTGTTCCTGGTGCATGTTGGACTCTGGCAGGGCTGCCCTCTGTCACCGGTTCTGTTCATTATCTTTATGGACAGAATTTTAAGGTGCAGCCAGGGGGCGGAGGGACTTCGGTTTGGGGACCACAGGATCTCATCTCTGCTTTTTGCGGATGATGTTGTCTTGTTGGCTCCTTCGAACCAGGACCTTCAGCATGCACTGGGGCAGTTTGCAGCCGAGTGCGAAGCGGCTGGGATGAGAATCAGCACCTCCAAGTCCGAGGCTATGGTTCTCGACCGGAAAAAGGTGGCTAATCCCCTCCGGGTTGGAAGAGAGCTCCTGCCTCAAGTGGAGGAGTTCAAGTATCTTGGGGTCTTGTTCACGAGTGAGGGAAGGATGGAGCGTGAGATTGACAGACGGATCGGTGCAGCGGCAGCAGTAATGCGGTCATTGTACCGATCTGTCGTGGTGAAGAAAGAGCTGAGCCGAAAGGCAAAGCTCTCGATTTACCAGTCAATCTACGTTCCTACCCTCACCTATGGTCATGAACTCTGGGTCATGACCGAAAGAACGAGATCTCGGGTACAAGCGGCTGAAATGGGTTTCCTCCGCAGGGTGGCCGGCGGCTCCCTTAGAGATAGGGTGAGAAGCTCTGTCACCCGGGAGGAGCTCAGAGTAGAGCCGCTGCTCCTCCACGTCGACAGCTGGGGTGGCTCGGGCATCTATATCGGATGCCCCCTGACACTTCGGAATACCCCCGGAAGAACTGGAGGAAGTGTCCGAGGAGAGGGAAGTCTGGGCATCCCTGCCTAGACTGCTGCCCCCGCACCCCGGCCCCGGATAAGCGGTAGAAGATGGATGGATGGATGGATGGATGGATGACCAATCACCTTCCTCCTCTTCTGACCCAACCACTTCTTATTGTTACTCATAGGCAAACAGCAGTTTTCACGACGATATACAGCATTATGCCTGTTTATTGGCTTTGAGTGTTTTTATTTATGTGTCTGTTGCTTATTGGTTGTGAGGATGATGTGTTTGTGTCGTGAGCAGGACAGGAGAGACAAGCATGAATGAAGAGTCCCAGCTGGAGTGAAAAATTATCGTCACTGATAAGGCCTCGCAAATATTTCTCTTTCACTGGGAAGGACAGCAACATCTGCTGGGAAATAGAAACTCCTGTCTTTATTTAGTAAATACATGGATCATTCACTGTCAGCATAATGTTTATCATGAAGAACAGATGTTTGGGTTCAGTAGAATTAAGAGTGAGACAGTACTTATTCTCCATTAGATACAGCAGGAATGATGGCCCGTTTCACCGGCCACATTCCCTTAGAAATGGGGACTCCAAAGGAACGTGCCGGAAAACTGAGAACAATAACTGACAGCTCAATGTAAGAACTGCCTACTACCTGCCTTTGGCCAAATTAAAGCTCTTTAACAGTGATTAAAACAAGAGAAAAGAAAAGTCAAAAGAAATTACAAAAAAATCTTGAATGGTTCCTTTTTATGGCTGCGTGGAAGTACATCATTTAATCCATTAAAACTAAAAGGCCTTGCGTTTATCAGCTAATATAAAAGCAGCACCATCAAATATCTCTGCCACACTCAAATGCTTTTCAATCCCAGTGTTATGTTGTGTGGCGATTTAATGGTCCGTGCCTCCAAATCGCCTGCGGAGGAATAGATCCGACACTCGGGAGAGATATACGCGGCAGTATTTTCCCATCAGCCACTGGGGTGAGGTGAGGGTGACACTGTCATCATGACACTCTAAAGGAGGACGGCAGAGCCTGCAGGACAGAGGGAGAGACCAGAGGTCACCTGTTTCAAAAGGCATAAATGTACACTTTCAGAGTTACAGTGCTGCTGTCAGCCAATAAACACACACACCTCACTCTCTGTAGCCCCGATGCAGTCTTGTCAAGTGCATCTAGAAAGCGAATTTGAGAGATCTTAGTATTTTTATCAAAAGGAGGACAAATTGGCGTCAGACCAAACGTTTCGCTGGACACTGTTGCTGAAAACCCAAACTGTCCAACCACGAGTCAGATTTACGGCCACCTGATTGGGTGCTACTCACCATGGGATTTGTCTGTGTGTGCATGTATGAATGTTTGTGTGTGCGTGTGCGTGTGTGTGTAAGAGTCTGGATGTGTGTGTGTGTGTGTGTGTGTGTAAGAGTCTGGATGTGTGTGTGTGTGTGTGTGTGTAAGAGTCTGGGTGTGTGTATGTTTTTGAGATGTTCCCCTGAACATCAGAACTTCTTCTTACCTTTAAATCCCAGGTTCTGCAGCTGGAAAAAGTGACCGATGTTCTTGTGTTTTTTTCCTGCTGAGGTTTGCCTCAGAGGACCTTGGGATTTATTGCTGGTTTAACAGCTGGAACTGCCCTGGCACCATTACCAGCCCTTTTCTTCTGCTTTTCTTGTAGCGTTTAAAAAGCTCGCCCACAGGCACACTGTCCACACATTCTGAGTGTAATAAAAGTGGGGGCTGACATCACGTGTTATTTTCGATCAGAGCGCTCCGCTTTTCTGCGCTATTCCAAATCAGCAGCTCAGACTGCAACGAGCATCTAACATTTTACACAGAGTGCGGTCAATTCCACTAGTGGCAACCCAGTTAAAATTATGTACCTGATTCAACAATAAAACAAGGACCTATTTTCACAAGTGAGCTGTACCTAAAATGGAAATCCCCTGAGCCCACCTTTGATTTGGACTGTGTGTCTGTTCTCTGTTCTAGATTTGAGTTTGGACCACACGTGTGTTCTTTGTTCCCAACTATTGTTTTGACGGAGTGTCTGTTTTTTATCCTAAAGTGATGTAGAGATCAAAGGTCAGCTCACTTCTCAAAAGTATTATTTTTGCCATATCTGCTCTCTGTTCTAGAGAGCTGTTTTCTGCTCGAGAATGGCATTTAGTCTGCATGTCTGTTCTCTGTTCTAGAGTGTTGTTGAAGTCCTAGTCTCTGGTTTTTGTTCGAGAGTGGTGTTCAGGCCCAGTGTCTGTCCTTTGTTCTAAAGTGGTGTTTCGGCCCAGTGTCTGTCCTTTGTTCCAGAGTGGTGTTTAGGCCCAGGGTCTGTCCTTTGTTCCAGAGTGGTGTTTAGGCGCAGGGTCTGTCCTTTGTTCTAGAGTGGTGTTTAGGCCCAGTGTCTGTCCTTTGTTCCAGAGTAGTGTTTAGGCCCAGTGTCTGTCCTTTGCTCTCGAGCGGTGTTTAGGCCCAGGGTCTGTCCTTTGTTCTAGAGTGGTGTTTAGGCCCACAGTCTGTACTTTGTACTAGAGGGGTTTCAAGGCCCAGTTGCTGTCCTTTGCTCTCGAGTGGTGTTTAGGGCCAGTGTCTGTCCTTTGTTCTCGAGTAATGTTTAGGCCCAGTGTCTGTCCTTTGTTCTAAAGTGGTGTTTAGGCCCAGGGTTGATCCTTTGTTCTAGAGTGGTGTCTAGGCCCAGTGTCTGTCCTGTGTTCTAGAGTGGTATTTAGGCCCAGTGTCTGTCCTTTGTTCTCGAGTGGTGTTTAGGCCCAGTGTCTGAGCAGTCATGGACTGTGGTCAGTCGGTTGTCTCTCTCTGCATCACTCAGTGGATCTTGACTAATTTGCTCTCTCCCTCTCATTAATTTCGGTCGAAGCGGCTCGATCGGAGAGCAGCATCATGCTCCTCTGTCCTTCATCAGGAAAGGGAAGCCCACGATGTGTTTTTCTCTCGGCTCTGACTGCTGTTCATTCGCTCTGCTGCAGAAAAATAGTCAATAAAGGAGTGAAGATTCCTCATTAGGTCTCTAATGATAAACTGATTATGCTCTGTGCTCACAAGCCCAGAACAGGGCTTCCACACTCTCACTGCCTCTTCTTATAAATAAACACAAATGCACATACAGTACAAACACATGCACACACATATGCACAGATATACACATGCACTCACTCACACACACATACACACATACGGACGCACACACAGACATGCACAATGTTGCTTGAGCAACATAAGTCTGTGAAATAAACAGACCCCACTGAGGCTAACTCTGTTTGGACTCACTCACAGATTCTGTAAATGCACAGCCCAGAGAATTCTGGGAGAGGACTGTGACGTTATAACTGCACTAACACTCAGAATAAAAGCTCTGCACCAAGATCTTTACATTTTACCCAGTTTCTGTCAGAGTAGAACGTTCGCCTGGTGAACAGTTCATATAAAAAGGGGGAAAAAATAAAAAAGATTACATTTATTCCACATCATTTCACCCTGCGAATTTAAAATTAGCCTGATGTGAAAACACTTGTACTGTTATAATAGCACCTAGCTCTTTTGGGAGCACAAATTTTTGCAGTATACTGTTCTTGAATCAGCCAGTCAACAGATTTCAGAGAACTAGCCTGTTTAAGAACTCCTTAAATCCTGACACTGATAGTTTGTGTTGCAAATGACTCAATTATAATGTGAAAAAAATTAAGATGTGTCAATATTTTTATGCTGGATTTCAGGCTGATATACAGATGGGTGAGAAATTCAAGGGGAAAAAAGCTGAGTAAATGTTTAAACAAATGTGTGGACAGCGCTCTCTGTCACCATCATCAAAACTCAAAATAAGGGAAAATCTCAAAGAGGAAAGAGTCTCCATCCCTCCAGTGAAGTTTAACGCTTGTAATCTCTATGCCAAGGAAACTGATCTGGCAGCTTGTGGACACCTAACACCTTACTATGAAGGTTTATCATGAACTTTTTATTAATTTGTCACCCATCTCTATATGCCGACACAATTCACAACACAAGGGAAGAAGTAATGCGCTTATAGTATGTATGTACATTATACATATTAAAATCAGTTCAGAAATGTTAAATATGCTCAGGACGCAGGAAGGCTATATTATTGGAGGGTACATTTTGGATGCCAATTGTTTTCCAGAGCTCACAATAATTATGACTCATGCGAAATAAACAAAGCAAAATCAGCCTACGTTGACCAACCATGCATTCACTGGTTCATGATTGTTTTGGATGTCAGAGTTCCAACAAACAGGTTGCGCAGGTTAAAGGGTTTACAGTTATATATTTATTATCCTCTTAATGTCACCCACATGCACTGTGTTGCAATACCTTAATTTAGCACCTGTATCAGCGAGACTCTCACTGGAGTTTTTGTTGAACCGCAAGTTCATTTTAAAATTGCACCTTCATTATCTCGCAGAAATATATCTCGTGGAAATATGTGTAATGGGGCTTTTTGGAATGATTCCTGAGAGACTGTATTACCTTTTTAAAGCAGAACTCTTCAGATTTATGATATTACTTTGACCTATTCCAGCAAGATGATTTTATATTTCATACAATGGGTGTGACAGAAAATAAATAAATCAAAAGAACTTTTCCAGAACCAGAAGTATTTATCCTCACATAATTCCCACAGCAGCATCTTCTATTTTGTGGAGATTTAACAAGCCATCATTAGATGAGTGGAGAGCAGGGTTGGCCTGTGTTTGTCGGGGATTGTAGCTGAATTATAATCTGTAAGAACTGAACATCACACTGAAGATCAGACCTGTGATGTCATTACAGATGCAGACCCTCTCGCCGCCCCCTGCAGAGCAGGAAAATTGGTTTTGTTTTCCTTTAATCAATAGGGTCTGTGATGATGGTGGAGCTGCTACCGGCCTCCGACAGTCTTACTCTGCAGTGCTGTGTGTTGCAGAGATCACCCCTGTGATACAGGCATTACTCTCATCTATGGAGATCCACTCAGCCACACAAACTAGATCACCCATTGACTCTACGGATTACTCCCATCCTATAGAGATCAACTCTGTCTAATAGAGATCACCCATACCAAAAAATTACTCTAACGCTATAAAGATGAACTCAATAGACAACTAGCTCAGTTTCACTGGAATTACCAATATTATTTATGGATGACCCCATCTGACCGAGACCCCAATCATTTCCTAGAATCTCTTCCTTTTTTGATAAAGTGGTCCCATCAGAATAACTTTTTGAGATGTCCCATCACCTGAATGCACAAGCAAATAAATGCCTGTGAAAACATATTAGAGGTAAAATTACATACAAAATTAGCAGCATAACAATAGGCTGTTAGGGCATTTATCATTACATTAGTTATCGAATAATCACAAAGCACTCAAAATCTCAGCTGGTGAAACATGACGTGTGTATGATTCCCCCAGACAAACTTTCTTCCTCCAAGTCAGACTTATTTTGTCACGTCTAATTTATTGTGTTAATTTGTAGATTCTCTTCTCTGTGTCAATAACTGACATTGCTTTAAGCTGACATTTGAAAAATCACAGAAAATTAAATCCCCAAATTCATGTTGTTAAAATTTCATCATTCTCACTTCTGTACCTCATTTCCTTTCCTTGCCTTCACAGTTAATAGTGTAAATAGCAAGGAAAGGAGGTGAGAAAGGAAGGAACGAGGTAAATAATTAGCAATCAGGGAACGGTCATAATAGTTTGAAAGTGAATTGTTGGTTATCATACGTGATGTAACTTTAGACTGCCGTGTAAACACATTTGTCCATGAAAAGCCCTGTTTTAGTGTTCCGCAGATAGCCTGGTTATCAGTGAGTACTGCGAATCTTATCACCGTGTTTCCTTTCTAAGTTTGCTCTGTGGCCGTACCTTACAAAGAAGAGTAAATATCGCTCCTGTGACAATAAGCGGGAGGCACGAAAAAATTTGGAAGAGAAAACAAAAGTCAGATTTTATCACACACAAATGATTGCGTTGATTATTTTGGAATTCACTGCGTGGGGGCTAATGCTAATGCTAAACGTGAGGACGGTTTGCGTAACACAGGGGTCTCAAACTTCAGTCTCAGCTGTTTTTGGTGATTTCTTTTCTCCTCAATCCAAAGCTTATTTAGGCCTCAATACCAAGGTGCACCGACTCCTGAGCCAATCGATGACTCTGTTAAGCAGGAGCTCAGGAGGACCCAGCGGAGCCTGTGGCCTGGATTTGATGTCGAGGCCCCAGCCTTTGTGTGAGAGGGACAGTGGGGATTTTACCCTGAAATAAAGAATAGAAAAGGAGAGAATCATTCAGTCAGTCTGTTTTCATCTCGAGCAGCACAGGGCAGTTATCTGACCGACTCGCCAAACGATGTGAGATTGCAAGCTGTTTTCAATCTATGACTACACACACAAACTCACACACACACAAACACGCCAGACAAGGTCGTCGCCATGGCGCCAAGCAGAAAGCCTCTTGGCATTCCACCACTGAAGGATGTTCAAATCAAATCACTCACCCACAGTCTCACAGTTTCATCTGATTACATTTCAACTGTCATTTTCTGACAGGCGAGACGGGAACTGTTCACAAACACACACACAGGACATATGGTCAAATACACAGACACTCACACAGACATACACATCAGAAACACATGTACACACACACAAACACACACACACGCACACACACCTGACTCGCAGGAGCTCAACATGACAAGCTCATAAAGCTACTTAAATTCATAATTCCTTGGGGGAAGGGTGGGGTGGGGGAAGGGTGGGGGTGCATGTGGGGGGCAATTTCTTCGGCCCGCAGGAAGTGGGGGGGGGGGGGGGGTGGTTGTAGGCACCAGGGAAACAGCAGTCAGGATTATAGGATGTATCCAATAACTGAATTAATTTAATTTAATTACACGGATTTGTCGAATGCTTGATTCTGATTGGTCACTTCACTTATTCTGTGGTGAAATATTTTGGCCCTGTTGGAGTTATCAGTTTTTCTTAGTTGCTCAGTTTTTCCATCGAATCTGCAGAAAGCAAATGCCTGGGCGATTACTTTTTCCATTGTAACTAAAAGAAAATAATTAAATCTGCCACCATCCAACACCCCCTTTGATAATTTCCCTAATCATAGGATGTATTCAAGAGTGTCACACATTTTAAACATCAATCCTGCACGAGGGACATATTGAAAAAACTCTCTTAGTCATCTTGAGTGGCCTGACAGCTGGATAATCTCTTTCATGTCAATTCAAAGGCACCATTCCAGGTTATTTGTTTTTTTTTTTTTGTTTTTAAAGTTTAAAATTGAATGAACAGCAGATATTTTTCACTGGTGTGAATCAGCTCTTATCATTAAAGGCCGATCTGCTGCTAGAACAGTGTGTCAGACAGCTGATTAACACACTTTCAGCATCATTCACTGTACATCTGTGTGTCTGTCGCTCAGCAGGGAGAGAGACGGAGATTGTAAACATCTTACTGTAATATAGGGAGGTTTCCACGGCTTCAGGCTGCCATTTACCAGTGTGTGTTTCTGACACAATTAATGAAATTTGCTTATTTTTCCCCATGTGGAATATTGAGGTAACGTTCGAGGCAGCCTAAACAATGAGTAAAACTGCACCTCTCTTGATAAAGAAGAGAATTTCTCTTTTCACACGAGTCTTTGTTATATTCATTTTTCTTATTCCCATAATCACCTAAGTCTCACTGTGAAAGTATTCACTTCTGGAAAATTCTGGAAACAGCGAAGTCATCCATTATACTGAGGAGTTCGTATCAGTAACATTCTGAAACTAAAGCCATCATTAATCCCATAAAAACAGTGGACCCATATACACTACAGGCCAAAAGTTTGTGGCCACCCTCAGATTCTTTTTTTTTTTTTTTTTTTTTTTAAATCACACATCTGATATGGAATCAGGTAGACACCAGATGCGCGGAGATGGGAATGAGGATTTATTAAACAAAAAACAAAACAGGCACGAGGGCCAACGAAAAACTTGGCCCAAAGGGTTGCAAAAGACAAACTAAAGTACGCTACACAGAGCGGGGAAACTAAATAGCAAAAATGGCAAGAACAAAAAACCACTGGAAACTCCAGGGAGATAAGCAAGAAAAATAAACAAGACTATGGCTATATTTACAAGGGCTATGAACATGAGCAAAGACTTGAACATGAAAGGAGACTTGACTAGAACCAAAACTTGCACATGGAACGAGACTAGGAAACAAGAACTTGAACATGGAGCGAGACACTGTCTGCCAGCCAACTTCCACCGCATCCAGATAAAGGCTTAGAAATCATGACACATGAAGGGCAACACCTGGAGAAGGAGAAACAAGAGGCAGGGCAAGATCATGAGATGGACAAGATTGGTGGACAAGACTTGCTCATTAAGAGAATGAGCGTGCTCAGCTTAAGTACCAATTAAGTATGCAGTTTGGAAGCAAGCATGAATGTTTAGAACAGAAAAGCACAGCAAGATCTTGAAATAGCAAAGCAGGAATCATGACAATAAACTCCCTGTCTAAATTA
Source organism: Gymnothorax reevesii (assembly GCA_029721435.1). NCBI lineage: Eukaryota > Metazoa > Chordata > Actinopteri > Anguilliformes > Muraenidae > Gymnothorax > Gymnothorax reevesii. The sequence goes on along the minus strand of CM056574.1, from coordinate 8,358,544 downwards.
GTAGTATTAGTAATGTGCCTATCTAAGAATTACACCACCCAGTGAGTGTTAGTAAATGTTAGTAACTTAAAAACAGTTAATTGTCAATTAAGCTTAGAAAGCCCCGAATCAGCACAGCACAGAAGGAAGGGGAAATACCAAAGCCAACCCAGAGCTCTGAAATGTGCAACAACGAAGGCACGGGGCGGAACGCAGACAAGCGGTGGAGTGGCATGGCAGACCTGGCGAAAACAAAAACATGGAAAAGTAAAAACATGGACAATAAACATGAATTATGAAATACAAAGACTTGATACAAAAAACTGTTAAAACTGTGACTATGAACATGAAACTATGAAACTGTGAACTATGGGATCTTGAACATGAAACTGTTAAAACCATAAATACTGTCCTGGCCAAAGGCCAGGACCCCAGAACACAACAACATCAACTGTTCTTTCCTTATTTTTTGCACATGAAATGACTTCAGCATAAAATATAGGAAGCCAACAGGTTTATGGTGAATTCCAGACCTCTGACCACATATTAAAGCTGTCTTGACTCACTGACCACAATGTTTTATAATTGAGTTCCAATGCCTTTGTGTTAAAATTGTTCACATCCTAGTGACATAAAATTATGTAATGAAACAAGAAGTCATGCTGTATCAATGCCTTCCCAAAACCAAGGGGTCACATTGCACTTGGTGCACCAATAAAAATCTGAGGGTGGCCCCAAATTTTTGCCTGTAGCGTATGGGACTGTCCAATGCAGCTGCTGTATTCAAACCTGTGAAACTTCAGGCCCATTTTAAATTCTATTTCAGATCCCAAGGTTTCCATCGATCCCAAATATGTCCTGCTGAATTACAGGGAAATGTTTATGAAATGATGTAAAAGATCTAGATTTTTCTGATATAATGTAGTACTGTGGTCAGAAAAACATGGACTCCTGGGTTTGAATATATATCCTCAAAATAAGGGAATTTAGCGTCAGTGAATTGGTGCAACGAGTCGATGCGGAACATGAATTTGACAATTTCCTAAAAAAATAAAAATAAAAAAGGTTTATCAGACTTTGAGCCTATTTAAGGGAAAACCTTTGAGTGAAGGGTCAGAGATTAAGGGGTTAAGCAAACAGTTCTCTTTAATTAAATTTAGTTATCTTTTCAGCTTTACACTGCTGACTTTTCTAACCCCAGTTTTGTTAAGCGAGGAAACATTTAAATTGAAGTACGAGTCCTAATTTTTATTCAGTCCTGAGCTGAAGTTCTGAAGCTGTTTTGATTCTCCTCCAGAATCTATAACCACACAGTGTGTTTACGGGGGGCTGGGGGTGTCAAGGCAGTTTATTGCGCTTGAAAAACAGTGAATTTCTGACCTCAGTGTGACTCCGCAAACCTCGGCGTGACTCCGCTGACTGAACTTGCAGAGCGTTTAAAATCGATCCGGAACTTTGCGGGTCGCCCTCTTTTCCCAATGAGTAAACGCCATCGCAGAGAGGCTTCAGCCTTCTCCCGTCACCACGGCGATCTCATCAAGCTGAGCGTTTGCCTCCGCTCAGGCCTCCTCAGAGCAGGGGGATGAGCGCCTCTTTTGCAAACCCGTTTTGGGTGAACTGGCAGGAGTGAGTCGCAGGGGCGTTACCAAGGGGGGGCACCCTGGGAAAAGCTCTCTAATTTACTTCTATTTGACAGCAAACATGCGTATCCCACGTGATTCACTGCCGGAGGTTGACAGCCATTAAGAGAGAGTTTTACGTATGCTTCATCTATCTATCACAAGGGGTGCATCTCAAAACGTAGGCTACACCCTTCCAAGGCAGCATTTTAGGGGTTGTGATATACTTCCATCTGCCACATTTACATTCAGGGTGAAAGACAAGGATGAATGTAGTTTTAGGGTTAGGTTTGGGCTTAGATTAGGTTTAGGGGTTAGAGTTAAGGTTGAGATTGGGGAAACCTGTAACGACTCGCTTAAACCAAAGCTGTTTAATGGAGGTGAACTGAGGTCATGTCAGTTTGGCAGATGAACTTAAGTGACGACCCCCAAAAATGCAGCCTTTGAAGGCAGCAGCCTACGCTTTGAGATGCACCCTATGTGTGATTGGTGGATTCCTTTGCCAGTCTATTCTGATGTGAAACTAACCAATGGGCACGCTCGAATAACTAGGGCCCCTCCCATTCAGAAGTCATTCAGTTTCTCACTGTTAGTGACCTTGCTCTGCCTGGGCACAATCACAGGGATATGGAAGAGGAAGGACTGTTTACTCGTCTCTCTCACTACACTCTCAAAAAAGATTCCAAACTCGTAGATACTGCAAAATCCACTCCGAAAAATGCCAAATATACATCGTTCTTGCACAGAATTGAAGTCCTTGTGCATGGAGGTTTAACAGTTTCACCTGCGTTATGACTCCGGACTTCTCCCACTTTTCTTTACTCAGGGGTTGGAAGCAATGCATGTGATTCTTTATCATTTAAATAGTTCAAATGAAATAAGATCATTTAAAACGTCTTTTTGCAATTTCATTGCTTCCAATGATTTTATTTCATTGAAATGGTTTACGCGATCACGAAACTCACGCATTGTTTCCAACCCCTGTGTAAAGAAAAGCACGAGAAGTCCGGAGTCATACCTCCATGTGTACGGACTTCAATTCCGCGAGAGAATCTTTTACACACGTGTTGATTGAATAATTGCTGACTACAGCAGGGGAACGTAAATATGCCACTTAAACTCACAACGAATGTGCTGACAGGTGTGCATTATAAATGAAAACTGGCCACACCTGATAATGTTGAGAGTTTTCAGAGTTTCTTTAATAGTAATTTAAATAAATGACTGAAAACAGGTCATGACCAATCATTACTTTCAAAGGATGGGTTTGAGCCTCGCCTATCGCCAGTTCACCAGCCGCCTCTAAAATATATATTTTTAAAGTTTCAAGATGTTGTGCATGTTGTCTTTTATTCCGCTTTAGAGGTTTTTTTTGCCCCCCCAAAGAGCACAAAAACCCACCCAAGCTTGGCATCCTGACATCGCCTCTGGTGAGCCGTAATGGCAGCGAGAACAGCGATGGCGGGTGATTCGCTCCATCATAAAGTAAAACGGTCTGCAGCCTTCGGGCTCCGCGGCTCATTTCAGGTCAGCGAACAGACGGCACAAAAGGAGCGACGAGACTACAGTCAGTAATTTGCTCTGAAGCTCAGTTTTCAGGAATCAACTAATATAGGGGGAAAAAGCTGGACGAGCCCCTGAAACTTTGCATGCAGAGAAGCATCAGGACCTGTCGTGTTCCGGGGTTCTGGCCTTTGGCCAGAACAGTATTATTCATGGTTTTAACAGTTTCATGTTCAAGATTTCATAGTTCATAGTTTCATGTTCATAGTCATAGTTTTAACAGTTTCTTGTTTCAGGATTTTACATTCCATGTCCATGTTTTTGTTCATGCCAGGTCTGCCATGCCGCTCCACCGCTTGTCTGCGTTCCGCCCCGTGCCTTCGTTGTTGCACATTTCAGAGCTCTGGTTGGCTTTGTGGTTTTCCCCTTCCTTCTGTGCTGTGCTGATTCGGGGCTCTCTAAGCTTAATTGGCAATTAACTGTTTTTAAGTTACTAACATTTACTAACACTCACTGGGTGGTGTAAGTCTTAGATAGGCACATTACTAATATTACTAATTTAGACAGGGAGTTTATTGTCATGATTCCTGCTTTGCTATTTCAAGATCTTGCTGTGCTTTTCTGTTCTGAACATTCATGCTTGCTTCCAAACTGCATACTTAATTGGTACTTAAGCTGAGCACGCTCATTCTCTTAATGAGCAGGTCATGTCATCCAATCTCTGTCCATGTCTTGATCTTGCCATGCCTCTTGTTTCTCTCTCTCTCCAGGTGTTACCCCTCATGTAATGATTTCCAAGCCTTTATCTGGATGCGGTGGAAGTTGGCTGGCAGACAGTGTCTCAAGTTTTGTTTCTCGCGTCTCGTTTAGCCAAGTTCTTGTCAAGTTCCCTAGTATTTGTCCTAGCCTCTCGTCTTGTGTGTATATATATTTAGTCTTGTTATTTACTTTTCTTGTGCTTCTTGCCTGGAGTTTCCAGTGCCTTTTGTTTTTTGCCTTTTGCATTTATTGTTTTATAGCTCTGTGTAGCTTACCTTAGTTTGTTTTTGCAACCCTTTGGGCCAAGTTTTTTGTTGGCCCTCGTGCCTGTTTTGTTTTGTTTGAAAATAAATCCTCATTCCCTTTTCCCGCATCTGGTGTCACTGATTCCATATCAAGGACCCACTAGTAACAGTTTCATGACAATGGAAGGGGTGTTTCTGCCAGGTTTGTTCTGCGCTGTAGCCCTCTGGATTAGCCTCGCTGTAGCGCTCCGCTCGTTTGGCAGAGTGAAGCTGCCAGACCTGACGTTTAGTAGATGGGGGCTCTGGGGGGAGGAGGTTTGAGACAGACTGACTGATAGCAGAGAGAGAGAGAGAGAGAGAGGGGGGGGGAGAGAGAGAGAGAGAGAGAGAGGGAGGGAGTGAGAGAGAGAGTGAAAGATGGAGTGTAAGACTGAGAGATAATGTGGTAAGATTGAGGGAGGGAGACTGACAGGTAGAGAGAGAAGGAGAGAGACAGATTAATAGACAGACAGATGTGTTGCAGTGTAATAGAGTGACATGAACAGACAGCCATTTTATGCCTGTGGAACCACATGAAAGATCTATGAGTCTTTGTAAGTGACGATAATTACAGACTTCAAGCAAAATGACAGTCACTTACTTTGGGAAAAACAAACAAATATGGAAAAAAGATTAAATATGTCCACAGGGGGAAAAATAAATGAATAAAAATAAAATTGAAACTGAATTTGACTGCAGCCCCTGTCTAATTGGCATCAATAAAAATACTCTTTTTTTCCAATGTGAAAATTACCAAAATAAAACTCTTCAAAATGTTATTCTCTGATTTGCTGTCACATGCTGCAAATCTGTAAACACATTGGGGAGGTCTCATCACCAACACCACACTAATGAAGGGTTTATCGATTTGACACATCAGACTATGGATTTTATATAAGACACTCCAGACTAACACAAACTCATGGGGCATAAAATCTTCTTTGATTCGCAACAAAATTTATATTTAAGTTTTTCCTTCAGTGTCTGATTCATGGGTTCAGATAAAGTAAAAATAAATGCCAATTGGCTAAACAGGAAAGACTAAATTTCAGGATTTGTTTTCCTTTAACCCCAGCCTTGGACAATATTAAAGCTCCACATGAATGCATCGTCAGCTACGCCCATTTTGCTTTAAACATTTTCCTGGCTATTCATTCACGTGTCAGATTTTTGACCGATTAAATTTCCGTAATACTGTGATTATTACTTTACTTCTCAAAAACTCTCAAAATACATTTATTTATTTACAAAAAAATACAACAAAGACCTTTTCAGCTAAACTATGATGATCCCAAGCATGCATATTGACTTTCATTTTTCATGTGGTTTTCTTGAATGAATCACTCTCAGATGCATTTGTTTTTCATAAAATTATATTTGAGGTACATTTGTGAGGGAACATGACTGAATTCAGTCACTTTCAGTTCACATCACAGATCCCAGTGAGCCGGCAATATCAATCTCAGTTTGGACACTTGACATTTTAAATGCCCTGTTGCTGCTGCCAAAATGTTTTCCGTTAAACTGATAAAGCTGAGGCTTGTCACAGGCAAGGCATTTTATTTGTTGCAAAAAACAATATAAAAACTTGACTCTGCCAAAGTCTTCATGGGATAAAGTGGATAAAGGAGTTTAACCTGCCTACCAGCCATCTTGGATCCTTTAAACCTCAGAAGCCCCTAAAATGACCGCCCTCTGGCTTAGAAAGACTCTTTTAACAAAATAAAACCAAGGTGTTTAGCCAAGGGCTCATGGTACAAGTTTGTGACAACCACTGACCAGTGGGCTCCGACAGTTCAAGAGTAATATCACATTTATGTAGCCTTTAGCAAGCTTTAGGAATGTCAGTGTTATAAAGGGTTTTCATAAACCATGTATTGGCCATAATTGATGACATTTTAACACTTTGGGTCAACAAAATTTTGACCCCTGCATGCAGTAAGAATTTTTAATTAATGCATTCAAATATTGATTACCTAAAGTCTTAAAATCCACATCATTACCTCCGCCAAGGAGGTTATGCGATCGAGTCGGTTTATTTATCTGTACGTCTCTTTCTTTGTTTGTTTGTCTGTGGACAGGATCTCTCGGAAACTACTGGACGGATCTTCATGAAATTTTCACCAGATGTAGATCTTGGTCCATGGACGACTCCACTAAATTTTTATGATGATCTGGATCCGGATCTGGATTCTGGATCCGGTTCTTTATTTATACACTCAGTGACATTTCTCCGAAACTAAATAAAGGATTTTGATGAAATCTACACAAAAGGTAGATCTTGGCCCAAGGATTATACATTACAAATATGGTGATCATGCGTGTCAAAATCTTTGATCCGGATCCAGATCCAGATCAGGGATCAACTTTCTCAATGAGATAATTTCTTCGTATACCACTGCAGCATTTTCACCAAATGTTGATCCAAATTAGATCATATCTGATGGAACAGTCTCAAAATATCGTTAAAGACTTGGATCTGTGTGTGTCCAGATCCAGATCTGGATCAACAATTTCGACTCTGAGGTCGTATATTGAAATCATACAAACTATAACGAGTATGAAAGCCCTTGATGAATGCTTACTGGATCTGACAGAATCTTTTCACTTAGACATCATTGGAAGACGAGAATGGGCGTTTTAGCAAATCTCACTCAGACTTGTTGCATGGGTCGGCCTGAAATCTTCCAAAGAGAAAGATCTTGAATTTGTATCAATGTCATCCCTTGGCGGAGATCAGAAATCTCGGATTGCTCTTGTTAAAACTTTTTTTTATTCTCTAACATAAGCTATACATTCCCTATTTGAAGTGGACAGAGTCCTCACTGTTAATGAATCATCTTGCATTTCTTCTGGACATTATCTGAGCCCTGCTATCAGAGATGGGGTCTGTCTCACAGCCTGAGGCTTCTGGTTTGTTCTACAGCTCAGGGCCCAGAGGAAGACTGTACACAGCAAAAATCCCAGTGTTAATTCAACTCCAGTGGAGTTTATGTGAGACCAAGCCATCCATCTTGGACTCAAATGAACTCTGGAGTTGAATTAACACTGGGATTTTGGCTGTGTAAATCACCAGGAGACTGAGGTCAGAGTGATGACTCCTGAAAACACGTCACACCCACAGATCATCATCAAACACCAGGGCTTCACTGTTTTAGACTGAGGGCCAATCCTTGGGGTCTGCTGGGGTCACCTGTGTCACATCTGGGCCCCCTAAAACAGAGAGGGGTCTTTTCTCACGTTCAGAGCACATCCACCCTGCTGTATATAAATGTACCTGCAGGACATTCATCAGAGGTCTGTACCCAAAGCAGATAAAGGACAGATGCATTTAGTGAGGCAGGATAACAGCAGTGCAGACAGAGACTGGTGGCGTCACTCAAACTGGTGCCTCGAGACGTCTGAAGTTAATCAGGTGACATGAGAGGCAAACTGCTTAGATGCAGGACATTTTACAGACGCATGTCACTGTTCAGATGGGTGCAACTGTGTGGATCTGAGCCACTGTTCAGGGGACTGGTGCTCTTTAGATGCATGTCACTGTTCAGATGTACATGACAGCTGAGCTGCACGCCACCTCTGTTCAGATGCCTGCTGTTGTGTGGAGGCATGTTGTTGGTTAGACTCACACCACTGTTTAAATACATGTCATCTGTTAGGTGTAGAAATAGAGAGAGGCCCCAAGCACAGAGTAGCAGGAAAAATGACTGATATATAATTTTTCACTGCACAAGGTTTGCAACAGGCACGCAAGCACTAAGACACAATGGCAATACAAAATACAAAAGAGATTAAGGCTTACAAACTCCAGACAGGAAGAGTATAACGAATTCCAAATAGGAAACAAAAGACTCAGATGCCCAGATATGCAAGCTCTGAAATAATAGTTTAATTTAGAAGGGAAATTCTGATTCGCGAGAGGGCAAGATCTTTAAAAAGAGAGAATTTAGACTCTGGAAAGGGAGCAAACCAAACCAGCATCAAGAGAAGAGAGTGAATCGTCTGAACGACAAAAATCCACTGAACTGGCAGGAACTACATAGGGGAGTGAGTCAAAACTAAGCCAATAGGAAGACTGAACTAATGATTGAACAATTGGCAGGAAACTGAGCTGCCAGGCAGAGGTGACAAGTTACGGCTGGGCAGCTGTACAGGCAGCTAACTCAGTCGGCTCCATGGCAACACTAACTTCCTGTTGGCTTGTCGACAAATGTCGAAGTGCTGAAGAAACGCTGCGAGGGTCATTCCAATCCGATGTCCAACAACCCTCCCTCGAAGTCCCCTCTATTGCCCTCCCTCGCTCGAGAAGGGCTTACTCGCCTGCTACGTCATTCGGAGGGCTCACTCGAGTGGAGGGAAGAAATGAAGGGAGTATCTTATTTCGGATTGGAACGCAGCCCAAGGCTTCGGAGCGTGCGTCAAAAATGTGAAGCACTTCCTTACGGAGCTCAGTGTCGAGGCAAAATGACGTCAACCATTACGTTCGAAGTATCATTTGGGATGCTGCTTTGAGAAGGGGGTTCACTTTCGGCGAGTAATTCGACTATGAAATGTCCCATTTCTCTTCTGCAGCTCATGGGCTGTTGTCACTAGTTTAAGATTGTCAGTGCCGATTTTCTGCGGTGTGCGAATTTATCATTGCGTGCGATGGAGCCAGCAAGATAGAGAAAGGTTTCATCCGTTTGGGAATACTTTGATTTGATTTCACCGAATAAGGTCAGTTAGTGTGGCTAATTGTTCGATTTATTATGTGATTTCATATTTTCAAGCCGTTTCAAATACTTTCCAATACACGATACGTTCCCTTATTTTGATGGTTTTTCTGTTTTATTAGCTGGGGAAATGCTTATTATTTTTTAACAAAAATACAATGCTCTTTGTTTCACAAGCACATTCGCTGCCCTCTGTCCTGTCCCCGAAAGAATATTTTAGTTTCGTTATGACATAACATGTAGTCGAAATACTTGATTTTATTTTGCATTTATTGATTTTGCCACTTTCAGGCGAGGCTTATATTCGCCTGTCATTTCCTACGAAGCTGGAAATGAAGCAGAATTCGTATGGTTTTTTTTTGGTTTTTTTTATTACCAATGGGGGTCTCCAGCGTGCATTCAAAACTTCAGGAAATGAACCCCACTTCAACACATCTGGCTGGAAAGCTTCAACGCTTCAAGAAGCTTCATCTCACCAACACTACAAATGGCTACTTCGAGACGATGCTTCTCGGGCTCAAAAGAAGCTAACCTACGCGGAGCAGAGAGCTTTTATAATTTCAGTTAGGGGTGGGACAAATGACAGACCAGACCGGTTCAACCACGCCCAGTTGAACCGCAGTAAGAGAATAGGTGCTAAAAATTAAATGACAAAATCTCGGATTCGAATTGGACATAATTTCTAATATTTCAGTATGTTTACTATTATGAACATACCACCCCAAATAACATAGTCCAAAGGTTTTTGTGAAATTGAGTTTTCAGAGGCTTTAATGCTGAATCACCTCCTGGGGTGGTCTCGGTCGCTCATTAACTTTAATACTCCATGTCTTATAGAAAGTTTTTAGGATTTTTTTCCCTTTCAGAGGTCTCAGTCAGTGCTCTCTAACTCAATGGCTTGTGTTGATTCCCAGCAGTGGCTGTTACATCACTGTTAAAATGTGGTGGGTCCAGAACATTCCAACTTTAATAACCATTTATCCATCTGTCCATCTGTCCGTCCATCCGTTATTCGAACCACTTAGCCCGAGTCAGGATTACTGGGTCTGGAGCCTATCCCAGCATGCAATGGGCGAGAGGCAGGAACAGACTCAGTACAGTGTCTCCAGTTCATCACAGAACACATCGAATCAGGCACCACTCACTCCCACTCTGAGATGAGGGCGATTTAGTCTCCAAACACCCAGGTATTCATGTCTGAGCGACAGGAGAGTCACGGACAAACCCAATCAAACTGCATCCTGAGGGGCCCCGGGCCAGATTCAAACACAAAACACACTTCTGCACATTATTCAGAAAATCACAGCAGCAGATTGTTTCATCAAGAAATGCTGGATTACAAAAGAAATCAAGCTGTCTCAGGGGTGAGTGAATAATTAAGTCCTCACAGAATCTGCTGTCAGGGTTAACACTAATCATGCGATGTTACTGACAGAAAGAAACAATAGAAACTCTTGTCTCTGACTGTAGAGCATGGAAAACACATTATTGAAATAATTATTATTGATCCAAGGCCAATTATGATGAACAAACTGAAAATCTCTGTAATGACATCTGGTGAACAATAGCTGAATGCTTCTACAATGCAAAAACTCAATCCTATGTCAAAATTATAATAATAATAATAATGATTATTATTATTATTATTATCATGCTGGTCATTTTTTGCACAGTGCTCTTCTCATTATTCTGTGTACAGTATGACATAGTTTGTTCTGTCTGCAGCACAATACCGCTTACAGTATCCTGTCTAAAGTACAATACCACTTATACTGTTCACAGCGTCATGCTGGTTTCTGTCATGATAAGAGGAAAAATGTCAGCAGCAGCTTAGATCATGGATCTCCAGAGTTGCTGTTCATCTTTTAACCCCTGCCACTAAAATGTCTGGCACATTCATTGCCTAGTTTTGTTTTCTGACTTATCTTTAAAAAAAAATGTCAATATTTGTATTATTAATCTCTCATGAAAAGTTCATGTTTTAAAAATGAGCAGGATTAATTTTGTGAGATGATGGTAACACACCTTATCTCAAGGGAACTGATTCATTCAGCAGTAATAATTAGAGCAGTTCTGGGATTCACAGAATCCCTCGGTTCCGGTGCACTCATGAGGCCGTATCAGTCACGCAGGAGAAAAGGGCTTTGGCCCCAGCAAAATCAGCCTCAAATGCTTTCATTGTTAGGGGGTGATCTGGGGTTAAATGAAAAATTACACCAGGAAACAACTCAGAATTAATCTAAAGAGGTGTATGTAATCACAACCAAAAAAGATACAAGTTGGCATTTTTCTGTTTATGCGGTTGCCATGGTAACTGAGCAAGCTAATTAAATATGCTGAAAACTTCTGGCACCAATTCCTCTTAAACTCTATGATAGAATTCAGTTTTTCTTTCGTCATTTAAAAGCCATTGCTTATCCAAATGCAATGACATAGCCATTTTTTGCCCAACGTATCAGTTTTGTGATTTTGGGGCATTTTACTCAAATTTTGAAATTATTTTTCCCAGAATCTGACGAATACTAAAAATATTCAAAGTATGTAACAGATAGGCAAAATTTCCCTGTGTCATTGCATTTTTAATGAAGTAAAGTACCTGCAGCCCACATTTCATTGTTTTTCAATGATAAATTAGAAAGTTATGGCTGCCACAAACATGAGAAATATGGAAAAAGTAATACCTCAGGAAATCAATTGAAAATGCATTAGACCGCGTTGACTTCAACGACTTCAAGAGTTATTTTTTCAGTGGATATTGTCACAACATGTGTTCTGTGTATCTGGAATGCAATTATTGACAGCCTACCCAACCCACTGAGGATCTGAAGAAAAAAAAATCATTTTTCACATTTTTCTGTAAAAAAAATAAATAAAGGGCACATACTCTAAAATGGCCACAATTTTTTTCTCAATGTTTCTGGCAGAGCAGACCCTTCAATTATTGGACCTTAGTGTCCAAGTAAACAGAAAAAAACCCAAACAAAAACCATGGCAGACCATGTCAGGTTCAACCCAGCCTGTGGATCCCCGACTACTCCTGAAATCATTCCTAAACACACCAAAAGACATTACAAACATTTAGCGCATTTTTCTCTGAAATATTGTTGTCAACATTTGTGCATATTAAAATCCATATTTCAGAATAAAACCGTTTTTTTTTTTGTTTATGGACACATTTTGCTGTAAATGCACTGGAATGCTTTAAAACTAATTTGGCTTGTTGGACTCAAGTCTTTATCTGTTAGGATATTTTTAGAAATATTTATGTAACAAATATTAATTAGTTCAATATATTTCCATTTACATATGAATCATTTGAAGAGTTTGTTTCCAAAATGCAAAAAGTGCCAAAATGACAAAAATTGAGATAATACCAAAAAGCGATAGCCCTGTGGTTCTCACACATGGTGCAATAATCTGTTTTTAGAAATTCATACTATAATGTGTATTTTTTTCATGGTCAAAGTTTGTGTTTTTCTCTGAAATGCAATATGTGCAAACATAGAAAAAGCTGATTAACTCAAAATGAGTAAAATGGATATATTGCGTTTTGGAAACAAACTCTTAATTTAGTCGCGTTCAAGCAGCATGACATTACTATGAAGGCTGATGACTTTTGACGTAGGACACCACAAATAATTAAGGCCAAATATAAATATGAAAGTTTATCTCATCAGATTTTTCATAACCGCTGCATGGGGCGTGGGGGCGTTGGGAATAGAATGGCGCTCGAGGACCAAAACGCACTGCGCATCACGCGCATACAGCGGTAATACAGTATATGGCCTAATGTGATTAAACACAGCTCCAATGGGCTTCGAGAAGTCAAGGGGCTCTAATTTCGTAGACCAGGCGCAGGCGTGGCGAATGGGGTTGCGCCGCGCCAACGGGGTGTGTTCAGGCGTAAGTGGCAATTTCGTGCCCGGCATAGCCTGGCGCAAGTACTCCTCTGTCCCGCCTCTGTCCCTCTTTCTAGCGCAAGTTGGCAAAGAAGGCGTGTTTGGGTATAACACAGCCGAGTCAAATATTGCTCATTGGCAAGAGAAACGATGGATAGCGTGTTCTTATTATTACAGCGTGTTGCAGTTTATAATTTTGGGATTAACATGCATGTTATCCCACCCCACGTTACTCATTTATTTTCAATATGTGATCTTAACTCAGTGCGACATCGTAGCAATCAGGCTGCATTCCTTTCCCCCACTAAAAACGATAAAACCTAAGTGACAATAATAGTAGCCTAGCATTAAGCTGCTCGCACACTACACGCGAAACGAATTTTTCGCTCGACAGATTGCGTTGAAAGCAGTGTCTTGTGTCCGAAAGTCTGTCAGGGTTTTAATAAATCTCCGTGTCCGACAGTCTATTATTGCTTTTAATTCTTCAAATCTGCTGACTCTTTTAGATATTACACGTGAATGTTTTGATAAGAGGGCTCAGTTCTTCAAGATGAGTACCGAGAATTTCAATCAATGTTTCTGTTTAAGCTGCTCAGTAAAGTGAGTCGACATTGGCGCGAGACAATGTACAATGCCTCCGTGTCTGACAGCCAAAAAAAAAAGAGGACGATTAGAACAGATTGGTAACGAAATAAAGAATAAAAATAACATTTTAACAGCAGGACATCCAACGAACACTGCGATTAATTATTTGCGGGTCATCTTTTTTGGGTGTTCTGTTGGTTGGTGATCTATATGTATTTTTATTCTTTATTCCGTTATAAATCTGTTCTCATATCAATACTTTTATTTTTTGCTGGGTGCCGGACATGGAGTATTTTGCATTTCGCGTCGGACAGTCTTGATCGTGCATGCGATAATTTATTCACACTGTCAATGGTCATGGAATTGATTTGCTCTCTGATTAGAAGCACTATTTTATCTCTGCTGTGGAAATAGAGCGTGAATCTGCTCGGTCCATCTGACTAATTTTCCAAAGAAAGACCGAATAAATACTGCTGTCTATCTTCAAACGAAGAAAACAGACGAATGAAAATACCAAGAAAAATCCATTGCTCTTTGCATTGACTTTGACTGTAATCAGTCCTGTGATAAATTTTTTTCGCGTCCAGTGTGCAAGCGGCTTTTTACCGAGCATAGAACGCAAGCATTATATACGCACTGCCTGATGCCGAGGCAGTTTGTGGTTGGCTGAGAAAGATGTGAAGTCGTTGATTTGCATCATTGATTCAGTTGCTTTGATTAAGTCAGGTGGAGTTTCCATCACGTGTGCCAACCGCCTTTGATCTGACATCAGGACTATCGATATAGATACTATAATTTATTTGCTGATTCAGATAGTTACATTAAACAGTGGTTGCTGTAATTATTTACTGTATTGAAATGTGCCTGACATTCTGGAAACCTGCCAGTGAGGTTTCGGTGACTTGTGCGCACTGCGCGCCGGTCAGCCAAATTACCACTGCACAGAGAGTGAACCAGGTTGGAGCTGGCGAGCTTTCTGCGCAACTGCAGCGAAGACTTTTTCTACGAAATTGTCACTGCGTCTTGTCTTGATGAATAAGTGACACCTCCCCCTACTATGCCGCCACACCCATCTCGGCGCACGTTCGTCGACCAAAGGCTGCGCCCCTCACGAAATTACCACTGCGCGGGCTGCGCCGGACGAAATTACCACTGTGTGAGCTGTGCCACGCTGCGTCACCTGTGCTGCGCCAGGAAATTAGAGCCCAAGCTGTTTGTCATCAATTGAAATTATGGTGTGCACACAGCCCAGCGCTAGCGGTGTTCACATTCTCCTACAATCCCCACAGCGTTGTTAGGCACGACACAGAGCTGAGTGACTATTGTAAGGAAAAAAAAAATAAAAAAATGCTGTGAGATTAGTGAAAGTTTTAGATTTTTTGCATAGATACTGTCATCCTTCCAATGCCATGTCAATTATACAAATATAGGCAATAGGCATTCACTTTTTCATTATCATTTCTTATTATTAATAAGAATTAATAAAATTGATATCATTAGGCAAATTGCCTCAACACATGGTGTCCACCTGTGAGGTGTAACCCCAACAGCCGGCGCCCTCGTATGACGTGCCATTGCACTCACAACGATGTCGCCACTGCTTGGGCATTATCACCACAAAGGTGCCACCAATCGAGGTATTTCCCCAACATTGCTGTTCTGTGCGAGGCCATTACCCCATCAGAGGCATGCATGGAAAAAACCTTTTCTCACTCATAATCATAAACACAAACGTCTGGAGTTTGCTAAGCGGTACTGGAACTTCAACTGAGACCATGTGCTTTGATCATATGAGACCGAGATGGAGCTTTTTGGCAAAAAACACTCTAAGTGGGTCAGGCGGAACACAGAAAATGAGTATGCAGAAAAGCACCTCGTGCCCACTGTGAAGTATGGGGGAGGATCGGTGATGCTGTGGGCCTGTTTCTCTTCCAGAGGCCCTGGGAACCTTGTTAGGGTGCATGGCATCATGAACGCTTTGAAATACCAGGACATTTTAAATCAAAATCTGGTGGCCTCTGCCCGAAAGCTGAAGATGGGTCATCACTGGGTCTTTCAGCAAGATAATGACCCTAAACATGTGGCCAAATCTACACAGAAATGGTTCACCAGACACAGAATCAGGCTCCTCCCATGACAATTTCAGTCCCCAGACCTCAACCCCATTGAAAGCCTGTAGAGTGAGCTGAAGAGGAGAGTGCAGAGGAGAGGACCCAGATCGCTGGATGATTTAGAGAGATTGTGGAAAGAGGAATGGTCGAAGATCCCTCTTTCTGTATTCTCCCATCTTGTGAAATATTATAGGAGAAGATTAGGTGCTGTTTTGTTGGCAAAAGGGGGTTGTAGAAAGTATTAATATCAGGGGTGCTAATAATTGTGGGACACATGATTTGATCTATAAGAATTATTTCTTAATGTGGGATCTTTTTCCCACTGAATAAATGCACTTGAATTAAAGGTTCGATTTTTCTCCTTTTTTCATTGTGGTCCTATATTATTTAGAAAAAAAACTGAATTTATTAGAAGCTAAAGAACACATCTTAACCAGGGGTGCCAATAATTATGGAGGGGCTGTAGTTAATTCACTGACATGAATGATCTATGGAGGTGGGGTCCTTGGTGAATTCTTAATACCCCCAAAAACTTATCAGGGATACGATAAACACCTAATTCAAATGATCATCATAAATGACAACAAGAAATAACTTGCTAAAAATGGTGAAAACAGCAGCCACACCACTAAACAGCGGTAAGAACCACCCAAGGTCACACCTACCGGGAGCTAAGAGTCACAACCACATGGTGATGTCAGCCTAATCTTCTGCCCATGATTTATAATCAGAGTGTAAATGAATTCTCAATCTACATTTCCCCCCAAGTTATGAAGACGCTGCATTTATGTTTGATTTACGTTTGCGTTAACCAAACACCAAGCAAACGAGAGACCTTGGGAACGTTTCCTGAGAGTTCATCTCTGGATAATTAGTTCTCTCAAACTCTCGCTAACCTCGCTGAGAAAAGCATTCTTGCTGAGGAGTCTGCAATTTTAAAGGAACATCCATCCAAAACCAATCTGTGACTTGACATTGAAAATTGGCATAAATTCACAATAATGTGGCACATAGCTTACATATAACAGGTGAACTAATTAAGTGCTGATGATTATTCTGAATTGAAGGTTCATTTGTTCTGTACTGGAGAGGATTGTGTGCAGAAATAAAGATGTACATGTACATGAAAGGGAATTTGTTCTCATGGGTCAGAAAAACACCTGACAATGAAAAGGACAAAAACAGAAATAACTCAGAAACAGACTGAAACTCACTGGTGGAGGGAAAGCCGGATGGCTGATACAGTGTCTACAGCATGGTGGTCAGAGTTTGATTTCATGCTCCAGCGAATCAAATTTTGAGCTCTGTACAGAGAATTGATGCTAATCTGAAAGAGCAGGCTTACTGTAATTCTAATGCAAAAATCTGGCCAAAGGACCCATGTGTGCTGGTTTTCTGATGCACAGAGATCCTGGATATGATCCTGTAGGTCAGAGTTTCCTGTTAATTATTAACTAATTATGAGGAGTCACAGTACAGCAGATTCATTTCGATTTTCTCATCGTGGGAGATGATTCGGGTGACGTGGGGCTGGTTCATTAGGCTAATGCTTAGTGTGTGTGTGTGTGTGTGTGTGTGTAGAACAGGGGAGGTGGCTCAGATGTGGAATTCTGTGTTGAGCATCTCTGTTGCCGGGGAGACCAGCTCATATCAGCACTTTCATTGAAATGCTTTGAAGCAGCTGAGACAGTCAGAGCAGCTATTGAACTGAGCCACAAGATTCATATCAGCACTGTTTCCACTTCAGTGTGTGTGTGTGTGTGTGTGTGTATCAGTGCGTCTGTGTTCTTGTATCTGCTACGAAGTGAGAAGCAGAAAACCCTTTTTTCGCGACAGAGGGGGGATATTTTGGGGAAGTGAGAGCAATTTCATGTGTCCTCACAACTACGAAGGCAAATTGTGACTCATTAGTCAATGTTACATCCCAAGTTCTGCACATTACAGTCACAGAAACAAACTAATAAGACAGAAAACTAACAAGTCCCTGAGGCCCAAAGTATTAATATACTGAAACCAAGGTCTCTTTAAAAAAGTCGAATAAATACAAATACAAAAATACACACAAAACTCAGCTGGGTCTGGCCAAAGCAGGGCCTCCTGAAGACTACAGCCTTCCATCACATCCAGTCAGTTTCACTCCAGACCAAACCAAAATCAGGGCGACTCCTCCGCAGGCTCTACACTCTGGTCTGATTCTAAACTTAAAATGTGCACAGAGAGGAAACAAAAGCTGTCCAAACACCACAGAAACACGCAGGAATCAAAGAAAGAGTCGAACACAATCAGAACTGTGCCCACAATGAGCCACACAACAGTCTCCGGAATCTTCTCTTGCTGCAGCAGGTCCACTTGTAGGGGCAGACAGATGGACTCGATCATGCAAATCATGCAAACTGGAGTTACAGATTTCAGGGGGACAGAAGGGGCGTTGCACACGTGCGTTTTGTGTTTTTTTTTATCACGATCTAAAAATCGATCTTCCTAGCGATGATTCCTGAAACTTGATCTAAGAAGGACCCGAACGTCAGTGTTTGCGCACGCCCGAATAAGACAGCTCACAATTCTGAAATTTGCATCGCAATCCAAAAAATGATTTATGTGAGTGTTTCTGCATGTGTGTGTGTGCGTGTGTGCGCTCGCACGCGCGCATGTGTGTGTGTGTGTGTGTGTGTGTTTGTGTGTGTGTATGTGTGTGTGTGTGTGTTTGTGTGTGTGTGTGTGTGTGTGTATGTGAGACAGGGCGATACTGAGCACCACAAACCGAACATGTCCCACAGCCCACATCAAACACAGAGAGTGTTAGCATCACAGCATTATCAACTGGGGACCTGCTAATGTGGATATTAATAATAATAAAGCTAGGGCTGAATTATTTAAACTGAGGGGAGATCAAAATCACACAGATGATTTTCATAAGAGTCAAATATCAATCCCCCTCTTATCTTTGCGTAGCACCGAAACCGAAGGCCTGCGTTTCGATTTAGAGCGATTGCTGCGAACCAACGGAAACAAAGAGATAATCCACAGAGTCACAGAGGAGGACACTGAATGGACAGAAATGAACAGATAACCCAGAGACACAGAGGAGGACACTGAATGGACAGAAATGAACAGATAACCCAGAGTCACAGAGGAGGACACTGAATGGACAGAAATTAACAGATAACCCAGAGTCACAGAGGAGAACACTGAATGGACAGAAATGAACAGATAACCCAGAGACACAGAGGAGGACACTGAATGGACAGAAATGAAGAGATAACCCAGAGTCACAGAGGAGGACACTGAATGGACAGATAACCCAGAGTCACAGAGGAGGACACTGAATGGACAGAAATGAACAGATAACCCAGAGTCACAGAGGAGGACACTGAATGGACAGAAATGAACAGATAACCCAGAGTCACAGAGGAGGACACTAAATGGACAGAAATGAACAGATAACCCAGAGTCACAGAGGAGGACACTGAATAGACAGAAATAAACAGATAACCCAGAGACACAGAGGAGGACACTGAATGGACAGAAATGAACAGATAACCCAGAGACACAGAGGAGGACACTGAATGGACAGAAATGAACAGATAACCCAGAGTCACAGAGGAGGACACTGAATGGACAGAAATAAACAGATAACCCAGAGACACAGAGGAGGACACTGAATGGACAGAAATGAACAGATAACCCAGAGTCACAGAGGAGAACACTGAATGGACAGATAACCCAGAGTCACAGAGGAGGACACTGAATGGACAGAAATGAACAGATAACCCAGAGTCACAGAGGAGAACACTGAATGGACAGAAATTAACAGATAACCCAGAGTCACAGAGGAGGACACTGAATGGACAGAAATGAACAGATAACCCAGAGTCACAGAGGAGGACACTGAATGGACAGAAATGAACAGATAACCCAGAGACACAGAGGAGGACACTGAATGGACAGAAATGAACAGATAACCCAGAGATACAGAGAAGGACACTGAATGGACAGAAATGAACAGATAACCCAGAGACACAGAGGAGGACACTGAATGGACAGAAATGAACAGATAACCCAGGGTCACAGAGGAGGACACTGAATGGACAGAAATAAACAGATAACCCAGAGACACAGAGGAGGACACTGAATGGACAGAAATGAACAGATAACCCAGAGTCACAGAGGAGAACACTGAATGGACAGATAACCCAGAGTCACAGAGGAGGACACTGAATGGACAGAAATGAACAGATAACCCAGAGTCACAGAGGAGAACACTGAATGGACAGAAATTAACAGATAACCCAGAGACACAGAGGAGGACACTGAATGGACAGAAATGAACAGATAACCCAGAGTCACAGAGGAGGACACTGAATGGACAGATAACCCAGAGTCACAGAGGAGGACACTGAATGGACAGAAATGAACAGATAACCCAGAGACACAGAGGAGGACACTGAATGGACAGAAATGAACAGATAACCCAGAGTCACAGAGGAGGACACTGAATGGACAGAAATAAACAGATAACCCAGAGACACAGAGGAGGACACTGAATGGACAGAAATGAACAGATAACCCAGAGACACAGAGGAGGACACTGAATGGACAGAAATGAACAGATAACCCAGAGTCACAGAGGAGGACACTGAATGGACAGAAATGAACAGATAACCCAGAGTCACAGAGGAGGACACTGAATGGACAGAAATAAACAGATAACCCAGAGACACAGAGGAGGACACTGAATGGACAGAAATGAACAGATAACCCAGAGTCACAGAGGAGAACACTGAATGGACAGATAACCCAGAGTCACAGAGGAGGACACTGAATGGACAGAAATGAACAGATAACCCAGAGTCACAGAGGAGGACACTGAATGGGGCCCCTGATCTGGGCTCTTTCAGGCTGCAGCTGAAAATGTGATCAAAATGAACACAAAAACTGACAGTTCAGGGCTTCTGTCACACTGACTTCAATAGCAAAATACAGCCGAATCTTTAATGATTATGCTCACGCCCTTGGAGAAATATTGAGCCCCTACATTTGGATTTATTTCTTAAATAAATAAGTCTATCTGCGCAGCATTTTAAAATACGTACTTTGCAGTATCTGTATTCCTTTGATATCGTCAGATCATCCTCATTTTCTCTCAGAAGAGCAGAGGATACTGTGGAACAACGATGGATCGTCTGCATTCCAGACACAGCAGTGTCGCCTGTTGGCAGAAAATGCACAACAGGACTCACGCAACCTACCAAGAATATTTATCAGCCTGTCTACTGCTTCTCATTTATGTTCTGAAATGATAAAAAAAGAAAAAAAAAATTGTATGGAAAATCATTTACTGCTCACCTTGTTCATTTAAATGTTCTCTTCAACTTAAATTTAAGTTTCAAGCGATTGGTGAATGACTGCCATCGGTGTGTATGTGTTAATGTGTGTGTGCGCGTGCGCGTGTGTGTGCGCTGTGTGTGTGTGTGTGTTTAACCCAGTATTGGTTACCCCCGAGCTTTTCAGTAGCGCTTTTACCCAGAGCGTCAATCATGAGAAGCTCTGGACTGAACTGAAGACATGAACTCTCTGGCAGTGCTGATCTCAGAACAGTCTGGGTGTTGTTGGAGACAAGAGGCTTGGTGGTGTTCACCTGAGTCAGGTGAAAATACAAGTAAAAAAAACACATAAAAATTTAAAGTGAACACATTTATTAGGTTTGTCAGGCAGAGCTGCAGCAGGTAGTGTTGGGTTTTGAGGTTTTTAGAGGTTACAGGCGCACGTCATGCTGTAATCACTGTGTCATTGAGAAAGATAGGACTTGGCTTTTGCTGAAAGACAGAGTGGTCTGATAAAACTGGCTGAAGCCTGAACTTTAGGTGAACCAGCACTGCAGTCCTCTGATCGATCCGCAGTCCCAGGTACCCCTGACCCCTGCGATTAAACAGGCCAGGTAGATGGGTAGTTTCTGTTTTCAGGACCGAGACTGAAGCAGTAATGAAACTGGCTAACATCCTGACACACGCAGCAGCAGACATTTTCGTGCGTACACCAGTGGTGGCTGGTGTGCGGAAAATTGGGGAAGACGAGAACTTACCTTCAAAGATCTTTTTCTTTAATTAACATCACATGAACTCCGAAAGGTTAAAGGTTTTTGAGGTGAGACGAGAAATAAAACACATCATTTTGATGCAAAACTGAATTTCAATCTAAAATGGAGCTTTGCGTTAGTTCAGTCAGGCACGAGAGTCAGGCTGGTCACAGGCTCGTTTCTGTCCAATCATCCTCGACTCAAGCTTATCCCACCCTATTGGTGAGCTTTTATCATCAAGGCACCGTTTGTGTTGGATCTTTCAGTGGCAGCACGTCTGCTGTGTATCTGAGGGAGATATAAGTGAACTTCGCTACTGAACTTTAATGAACGTTTGGACAGATGGCTTCTCAAGTAACTGGTGAGCGCTGCTGCTGATCATCATAACCCCGGGAAACGGGCACTATGGCCCGTGCAGACAGTTGGTTGTCATTAGGCTGACTTGCTAACTAGCTACAAGTCACCGGCAAACCGATCTTAGAATTGAGGCAACTGGGGGAAATGCAGGAAGTTAACTCATTCCCCACGGAATACTTTTTAATAAAATTATGGCGTTTGTACGGAATATTTTTTTTCCCGAAAATTACACAGTTTAAAGTTTTGAAGAACACCGCGATCCTCCACTGATTTTTTCATCGGACAGCGATTGGTGATCCGCGCCGCTGGCACCGGCTTTACGTCGCGCATGGCAGAGTTCGCCGCGCCGCTGGCACCGGCTTTACGTCGCGCATGGCAGAGTTCGCCGCGCCGCTGGCACCGGCTTTACGTCGCGCATGGCAGAGTTCGCCGCCGCTGGCAGCGGTTTGCCGTAGAGAATGTGTTACAGTGACGTATATCGGGGGCTGACTGCAATAACGTTCAATTGCTAATTACGGTCAGCCTTCGTTATACACTGTCATGAAGTGACAGCTAACACAACGATCTGTTGCAACACGCAAAGCTCCGCCATGTTTGACTTAAAGCTATGACTGACAGCTCAGAATTATACTAAGTTAATCACCGGAAATGAGTAAGTACAGATGTGTTTCTTGAGACCATTTATTAACGTTACCTTATCAAACGTTACAGTGATGGTTTCACCTGTTTTTGGGCACAAGTGCTTTTCATAAAGTTCATTACGGTAAACTTTTAACATTGCTTATCCAGCGGAGGTTAGGCTGCCTTT
The DNA here is from genome assembly GCA_029721435.1 of Gymnothorax reevesii. Lineage (NCBI taxonomy): Eukaryota > Metazoa > Chordata > Actinopteri > Anguilliformes > Muraenidae > Gymnothorax > Gymnothorax reevesii. The sequence goes on along the minus strand of CM056574.1, from coordinate 8,335,852 downwards.
TCATATAATTCGTCTTTAATTGATAGCTACACTCGTCAGCAAGTCTGTGTTTCACGGGACTTCTGCAAGTCTGAATATTTTCACATAGCTAATGGCGTTAAACAAGGGGGAGTCTTATCGCCTGTTTTGGTTTACAGTTTATATCGATGAATTAATTGTATTGTTGAGTCTAAGCTTAGTTGTCATTTAAGTACTCATAGTCTCTTTTGGAGCATTGGGGTATGCTGATGATGTTGTAGATTTCATTTCAATATTTCTCATCATATTCATTAGTAGATCAATTGGCATGTTGAAAAACCACAATCAATAATCATAATCAGTATCCATATTATGTATGCAGCTGTAACAGACACACGCATACGCACATACATACTAGCAGTTCGCACACACATCATGAGCAGTGCAAACGCACACATGTAGGCTACAGACACACACATACACGCACACACACGCACACACACTCACACACACATACAAGCAGTTCACACACAGACACACACACAGGCAGGCAGTTCAGTTCACACATGCATGACCAGCTCACACACACACACATGAGCAGCAGCTTCTGTAGCTTTGATTCGATAGCAGGCTTCTGTTTAGTTGAATCAAAAACATAATCAGGTGATGCATTTGATTTCTGTAGCTTTGATCAATATTTGTAGTTGTTACTGAAAAAGAAAACATAATCAGTTAAATAATTTATGTATTTACTTACATTCTATTCCTTTGGCTGTATTTTTCCTCTCTTGACTGTAATTTTCCAGTCCTTTTTAGTGTGTATTCCTTTTTTTTTATCCTATACTTCTGTATTTCACCAAAACAAAGTTGGAGAGCAAAAAAAAAAGTTTAAAGATAAGATGGTTACAACCCATGTATTTTGATTGGAGCAAAGTTGGTTGAGTTTTTCCCATAAATATTCCTCTGTAAAGAATGCCGAGTTAGCACTGCTTGGGCAGGGACTGCTCACCGTGGGAATAAAGATGGCTTCTGAGGACTTTGTCTCTCTCTCCAATTATTCACGAACAAGGCGACCTCAAAAATACGTTAACATCTAATCGAGGAAACCACAACAATGACATTGCTTTGCTCAGTCTCAGCCTACGTGCCTTACAGTCTATTGTTAATTTATGCCAGTCTTTCGCAAATGAATATAATGTGGCATTTAATTCTAAGAAGACAGTTGGTTTGAAATTAGGATCGCCTATTAATGATAATGACTGGTTGTATTTCAATGGCTGTGTCATAAATTGGTCTGGTTGTGTCAAACATCTTGGTCATTTAGTTCAGTAAATTACTTGGCTGTTACGGGGGTTACAAACACATGTATTATGTAAACTGTATTTTTATCGCCTTTTGGCACCTTTGCAGTTTATAGCTGAAAGCTGCCTGCATTTACTCCACTTGAATCGTTCCATGGCTTCTCCTTCGTTTCTGTCTTTGAGCTATTTTCAGTTAGTGCACCTGGCGTTTTCAGTCCAAAATGGTGGCAGTGCTACCAGGCGCCACTTAGTGGTTGTTGTCAAAAAAGCACCAGAGTTTCATCTCCTGGTCTTGTTTCCTCTTTGGTTAAAGCAGGGGGTGTCCAATCTAATCCAGAAAGGGCCGGTGTGGGTGCTGGTTTTTGTTAAAGCCCAACAGTAACACAATGGATTGTACCCACCAGGGTCCTAATTGAATCCCCTGATTAGTTAATTAGTGGAATCAGGTGCTGCAGCACTGCTGCCTAGAACAGTTCTGGCTCCCACACCGGCCCTTTATGGACAAGATTGGACACCACTGGGTTAGAGCCTCATAAATGAAGCCGTCATCCACTGGGCCACCTAGTTAATGGACCTAATGAATGGGCCTACAGGATATGCCAACAAATACTTCGCTCAGGCTCTGTTTATTGGATCTATAATGGACCCGTTAATTTGATGTACAAGTTTGCAAATGTGACAGTTCTTCGTTATCTGAGATAGTGCGTGTTGTTCCAGATTTCATATCCGGGACCTTCGATGTCAAAACCCCTTTGACTCCTTGGAAATCGGTGAGTCAGTATGCTGGTTTTTAAAGAGTTTTGACTTGTAGTACGTAACGTATCGTGAGGAATGTTAAGCTAAAAAAAAAAGTGTGGCAACTTTATTTATTCTGATGGGTTTTTTTGGAACTGCGAATGAGACATGCTAGTGCAGGGCTCCTCAAATCACGGTCCTCGAGGTGCCGAGACCTGCTGGTTTTCCATCCCGCCTTTACCTGGGAGTCGGGAGAGATGACAATCTGGCCAATTAGCAGCATTAATTGTTCACTTAATTCCCTGGAAGGAAGTAAAACCAGGACTGAATTTGGATTCGAGGGCCAGATTTGAAGAGACCTGCGCTAGTGGAATATAGAAATGTCCAAACTGAACGAATGGATAAGCATTACATTCTGAAGATGCCATGTTTATACACTCTATCGCTTAAATGTGGTATCGTTTTCTGGAGGGAGGTAACTGTTTACTTTATGGCTGATTAACCTGAAGTGGCGCCACAGTACAGGAGTTTGTTTGTGTGTTTTCTCTTACCTCGTTGGTTATGGATGAATCGTCTCCCAGGTCCTGGACAGCATGCTTGGCCTCAGTCACTCAGGTCCAGAACTCTTTGGACTGCTGTGCATCACTCTGTTGATCGTGGTTTTCCTGATCAGTCTGATTGTGATTCCTACGATCTGCGCTTGCCGAAAATTGAGCACCGTAAGTATCACTATAATTACCCCTTATTTCCCTTCGTGTCGTACAAACATTTTTTACTCTTAAAACCTGTTGGCTGCGGCAAAAATTGGGATTCATAATTCAAATCATTTTGATACCCTTTGATTTGGGTTTTTTCCCGATTAGATTTCATTACCTGAAGATATAAAATATATGTATATTTAAAGTATGAGCAATAATGGGGAAAGGGAATCCTGAACAAGGCAAACAGCGGACTGCAGTTGACCAATCAGAAATACTTGTGAAGTCATTTGTTCCAAACGTTATAGCACTCATCTGTTGAATCCAAAAGATATCTAATCTCACCGTGCTGAAAGTTAAGACTGTGCCCGTTGACGGTGAGAGACTTGTTCGAGGGATAGGAAACTGGAGGTCCTGGGGGGAACGCGTCCGGGCCCAGGGAGAGACACGAAACTTCACACAAGGGCTCTTGGCCCGTAGGTCTGACTCCTCTTATTGTGACGCAGCAGCACTAATCCCTGTACAACTGTGGCTCACAGCAGTGTCCAAATGAACTGTATTGTGGCAACATCTGTTTGTGCAACTTCCACAGTCACAGAGCAGGGCAAGAAAGCAGTTACAGCCTCGTCAGAAGCAAAGAGCTCAGTTGCATATGAGCTGTGAATGACTGTGTGCTGTATGGTAGCGATGCTTTGCCCGTTAAGTGAGGAGTTGGGGTCTCAGTAATGTCTCCTCCAACAGCGGAAGAGGACTGTATCCCGGCTTACGCAGGAAGAGAAACAGAAATCGGAGACGCTGCTGGCAGAACAGTCACAGGCCCAGCAGCTGGAAGGTCTGTGACACCGGGCATATTTCACCTCTAATTACACAAACCTGTCAGCTCAGATGCACAGGATATTTAGCTCAGGGAGCTTAAAGGAAGCCATAGACACTGTGTAAACGAGTCAATGAAACCCTGAACAAGTCAAAATGATGAACCATTCAGAGTTTTAGTTATTTGTTTATCTGTTTACATGTTGATCACTATGCATAAAAAAGAAAATAAAGGCCAATTTCATAAATGTTTTATCTAATTATTGGCCACCTGTCCCTGAAACTGAGTTGTTTACTGTCACAGGAAATATGAAAACACTGGAGCAGGAACAAATTTTCCTGCCAAATGTGAAACAGGATCTAGACCTGCAGTCAGCCGTCGTGCAGGAGGAGGTGAATGCAGAGGACGTGCGTGAGAACACAGACACGGCACTGTGAGTGGCAGACAGCAACTATAGAGAAGGGATGGGCCTTAAGCTTTCATTTAATTGTGTCACGGTGTTATATCAGACACGACTGTCATACTGGCAAGTCATGAAGTAATGTAAATAATCACGTCTCATCTGCTTTTCAGGAGCTCAGACTCTGAGCATCGCGAGGAACAGGAGTCGGAGCACTATGACTCAAATACCATCCTCAAGATGCAGGTGAATAAATAAAAAAAATATTTCTATTAAAGTTTTTAAGAACTTGCCGAGGCTGCTATCAGCAGTCATATTTCCAGGGAAACAGCTAAATAACAGCGCAGTGACTTACAGAGCTTACAGTTCTGCCAGATGTCCAAATCGGTACGATAACAAGAATTGCCAAGAAATAGACCATTACAAGATCCTATTGAAACCTGTGCCACTTGATATGAATTCTACCTTGTCCAGTCTGTTGGGCTACAGGGTCAGTGACCCTAACTGTATGCGCTCACTGTTAGTGTCTTTGGATAAAAGCGTCTGCCAAATAAATGTCATGTAAGGTAATGCTCAAATCCTCTAGCAGCAATGTGTTAGGTGATTGCAGAGGTCTGATGATCGTTGCTAGTGTGTTACTAAGTGGTTGCCATGGCCCTACTATGTGATCTCTGGAAGCACAAGGTAGTCGCAGAATGTCTGGAACTGGTTGTTAGGGATCTCTATGGTGTATTGGTGTCCAATTTTGTAGTTTCCTAGTGGACTTATGAACAAGTGCATTCAACCAAAAAATTACTCTCCAAAGAGTTAAATTATTTGACTTACTTCTCCCTCTATCTCGACAGATGGAATTTTACAAAAAACTGGCGGAGGATAATTTGGTAGGAACACCTTGCAAGTTAAATCAGAATATGAATTATATTCCTGATAAAATTTATTGCGTGAGCAAATGACATTGAACAGAATAATGATGTGTCTCTTCTTGTGATGGTCAGATGAGCGCTTGCATTGCTAAGCAGGAACTGGCAGCTGAGAGGACGGAGACGGCAAACCTCAGACAGAAGTGAGTTTATTTTGCTCATGTCGGCAGCTTCTGTGATTGGCCAGCAGTGGTGTGAGTGGTTCGGCCTCAGACTTGGCCAAACAGTCATGACCTCACCACCAATGCTGAGGCTTTGAGGTCATTTTCTGAGTGTTTTGTATCAGTGCTATGCTAGCTGGCTAAGTGAGTGATTTCTTGAGGAAACTGTCTTGTCTGAGTGGCATGTTTTTTTTTCCAGGATCGCTGAGCTGAACACACAGCTGGCAGAGTCACAGAGCCCTGTCTGTGCGCCCCCTCTGGAGCGAGGTGAGGCCCTGCTTTTACTGACATTTACTCGCCCTGTCAGAGTTACACTGATCATCGTCACTTATTATGGGATTAATCAGCACGAAGGGTGGAAATAGTGTAATTAGGAAACAAATATGGCTCTCAGACGCAGAGCCTCTGATTAACAGTGGCCTGTGGAAAATTACATTTCATAGAAATTTAAACACTGTGATGCTGGACCTAGTTTTTAACCCCGTAAGACCCGCAGATGCATGTATGGGTTCATCGAATGCAGCTGCTGTATTCAAACCCGTGGAACTTCGAGATTTTTGTTTTTTTTTAATTCTAGGGGAGATTTCAAGGTTTCCTTTAAATGACCTTAAATATGTCCTGCTGAATTACAGGAAAATGTATCTATTGTGATTGACATGTAGATACTGAATACGTATGAAACATTGTCTTACAATGCAGAATTTTTTTAATTGAGCCTACCTAAGGGAAAATTGAAGGGGTGATTTCTTTGGCTAAACTCAGCCAAGTATCAAGATAATGAAAGATTCCTTGTGCTTGAGCTCAGAGGATATTTCTTTTTTGTGGAAGAATGAAGAGTAAGATTTTTTGGTATTTTGGTGGAAAGTAAATGTTAGATCTGGTTTTCAACTTCACACTGTCATAGTTGAAGCTGACGTAGACATGACTGCCTTTGCGGATTGACATGGCATTTTTGACAACAGCATGGCCTGTGATCTTTTTCTGGAACTTGTAATTTCTCTCATTTCTGATGAATTTTATTTGTCTATGTTGTCTCTGTTTCAGATTGTATTTGTTCTGAAGCATGGGTAAGTTTATACAGATAACGCCATACAATTTCACAGATTTCAGTCAATTTTAAAAACAGCTTTGCAGTTTTACAGCTACTTGCCAGTTTTTGGTCCAAGAATATTCACAGAAGTAGTATAATAACCTGTAATTAAAGCTGAAAGCAGTGATGAACGGGCCCTCGCACCCTTTTGCATGTCGAGGGTGGTGGTGAGATCCTGACGGGTACAGCTGTGCATTCACTACAATTGGATAGTGGCAGACTAGTTAGAGAAGCAGCAAGGGTTGCTTTGTTGAAATATTCTAGGAAGCGCAATGGAGGGCATTTTGCCACGCCCATGTGCATAGCCTGTACGGTAGAAAAATATACGTCCAGCTTTATGCATGTGCAAAATTTTGAGAGTTTTTGAGGATGTTAAGGCCCTCAAAATTGCAGCTTTTGATTAGCGGGCGCTCTAGAGCCAGTGTGTCACGCCTTGTGCCAATTGGGATATCAAATATATGAGCATCGGGGCGCCCTGGTGGCTCATTGGTCTAAGCGTGCACACCAAAAAGGCAGTGTCCTTCCTATGGCAAGCTGGGTATGGCGGCATGGTGGCACAGTGGTTAGCACTACTGCTTCATAGCAAGAAGGTTGTGGGTTCAAATATGGCTTGGGGCATTTCGGTTTGCATGTTCTCCCTGTTTTTGCCAGGTAGTCCGGTGTCCCGGGTGGTGTGGCTGTGGCTGTGTGGCTGTGGCTGCACACTGCTCATAACCATAGGATGAGTTAAATGCAGAGGACGAACTACCCCACGGGGTTCAGTAAAGTGTATATCTCTCTCAGTCAAATTAGCAGACTGATTTTGTCATTTCACAAAAATGAACAAATATGCTAAATTTGGTGGAGATTGAATGATGTATGTGTAAATTGTGCATGCATCTCAAGGCGAGACATCAGAATTCGCCACGCCGTCATGGCCACGCCCATGAACGAAAACTCACAATTTCAAGAACTTTTTATTGTAGAAGCCTTTACATGACCCTGACCAAATTTGAAGTCTTTTCGAGAAAAATGTTTGGAGGGGTTTGTTCAAATGCAAGCCCTCCAAAAACGATAGATTTTTAGAAAAATTCACAATGGCAGATTGCCTGTTGGATTTGGGGTTATGCTCCAAGAAACTTCTTTTTATACATTCTGGTATGATGCATCATTCAGCAAAGGTTTGGTGCCTGTAGATTGCACATATTTCTGCCAATTTTCCATTGAATTTTGAAAATTCTAGGTGGCGCTACGGAGCCATTTTGATGTGTTTTTCAAATAAGCAATGAAATATAAACATTCTTACTGGGCCTGATGCATGTGCCAGTTTTAATGACTTTCCACACATGGGAAAGGCCTGAAAAATGCGATTTTAATTTGCTAAAAAAGAAAAAAATCTGAAGAATAAAAAACACTCCGGTTCCAATAATGTCCTCGCACCGTCGGTGCTCGGGCCCGAATCAGTGAATTGCTCAGACTGATCGATTTGTTTCCTGATACAGGTCAGGGATGCTCTGGAGAATCAGCTGCTCATGGAGGAAGTGCAGACAGAGAAGATCGTGGAGCTGGAAAGTGGGTTTCGGAGATTTTACCTGATTGTTGGGTGATTGTGGTGGTATTAGTTTCTGATTTGTTACCGCTTGCTTAAACAGAGAGAATGTTGGAGATGGAACAGGAGCAAGCCGCTCTGAAGGATGAAAAGGCAAACCTTCAGAAGCTGTGCGAGACTCTGCAGGAGGAATGTCATGTTCTGGAGAACCGGAGCTACGAGAGAGACCAGGCGGAACAGGAGTGAGTCTGGGACCTGAACACCATCTCTGGGAAAGAGGCTCCAGTGGAGCCATTTCAGTACAGTTACACTATCATGCCCATCAACTGACCATAGTGCATCCTGACCGTCACTGGAACACAGCGTACAGCACCAGACAAAAGTTTTGACACGTCCTTATTCTTCAAGTAGTGGATAAAAAAAGAAATGGCCTCCTTTTGTTGTACGAAATAAAATGTACAGAGCTTAAAAAATGTATTAGACTTCCATCCAGTGTAAGGTTTATGCCACAGCTGCCCTAAATTAGCAGTATTGGTAATTACCAAAATAATTTATATGTTTCTGTAATGGTTAATCCACTAGTATGCGGAAGCTCTTTATTTGAAATTATATTTTTAATGCTAGAATATAATTACTGTAATTCATGAATTTTGAATTCAAAGAGAAAAAATAGTTGAGCACATTATTATGCTTTGATAAAGATGCCAAATAACAGTAATTTAATTGCATTCCTGAACATAAAAATTAGTTTTAGTGGTTAAAAGCAAGAATGCAAGCTGTTATGAAGGCCAAATAAAATATTACATTCATTGTTTTTTTATGTGAATAAGGTCTATTTAGTTGTTACTGTTTGTCTTTTGCCTTAGAAATAACTATATAATATTTAGTTTAAAAGAAGTTTTTGACAAATATCTGAAATATTTGTGTTGTCTCTTTTTTATGACAAGTGGTTTAATAAATTTGTCAAGCACTGTATATTTTCATACAAACTCTCGCATACTAAGTATGTGTTGACGAAAGCTCACTGCAGTAGGGTTACAGAAGCCCCCATAGTAAGTACATGGCGATGGGAGCTCACTGCAGCAGGGTTATAGAAGTCCCCATAGTAAGTATATGGCGATGGGAGCTCACTGCAGCAGGGTTATAGAAGTCCCCATAGTAAGTATATGGCAATGGGAGCTCACTGCAGCAGGGTTATAGAAGTCCCCATAGTATGTATATGGTGATGGGAGCTCACAGCAGCAGGGTTATAGAAGCCCCCACAGTAAGTATATGGTGACGGGAGCTCACTGCAGCAGGGTTACAGAAGCCCCCACAGTACGTATATGGTGATGGGATCTTACTGCAGCAGGGTTATAGAAGCCCCCACAGTAAGTATATGGTGATGGGAGCTCACTGCAGCAGGGTTACAGAAGCCCCCACAGTAAGTATATGGTGACGGGAGCTCACTGCAGCAGGGTTACAGAAGCCCCCACAGTACGTATATGGTGATGGGATCTTACTGCAGCAGGGTTATAGAAGCCCCCACAGTAAGTATATGGTGATGGGAGCTCACTGCAGCAGGGTTACAGAAGCCCCCACAGTAAGTATATGGTGACGGGAGCTCACTACAGCAGCGTTATATAAGTCCCCACAGTAAGTATATGGTGATGGGATCTTACTGCAGCAGGGTTATAGAAGCCCCCACAGTAAGTATATGGTGACGGGAGCTCACTGCAGCAGGGTAACAGAAGCCCCCACAGTAAGTATATGGTGACGGGAGCTCACTGCAGCAGGGTTACAGAAGCCCCCACAGTACGTATATGGTGATGGGATCTTACTGCAGCAGGGTTATAGAAGCCCCCACAGTAAGTATATGGTGATGGGAGCTCACTGCAGCAGGGTTACAGAAGCCCCCACAGTAAGTATATGGTGACGGGAGCTCACTACAGCAGCGTTATATAAGTCCCCACAGTAAGTATATGGTGATGGGAGCTCACTGCAGCAGGGTTACAGAAGCCCCCACAGTAAGTCTATGGTGACGGGAGCTCACTGCAGTAGGGTTACAGAAGCCCCCATAGTAAGTATATGGTGACGGGAACTCACTGCAGCAGGGTTATAGAAGTCCCCATAGTAAGTATATGGTGATGGGAGCTCACTGCGGCAGGGTTATAGAGGTACCCATAGTATGTATATGGTGATGGGAGCTCACTGCAGCAGCGTTATAGAAGTCCCCATAGTAAGTATATGGTGACGGGAGCTCACTGCAGCAGGGTTATAGAAGTCCCCATAGTATGTATATGGTGATGAGAGCTTACTGCAGCAGGGTTATAGAAGTCCCCACGGTAGTATATGGTGACGGAAGCTCACTGCAATAGAGTTACAGAAGTTCCCATATTAAGTGTATGGTGATGGGAGCTTACTGCAGCAGGGTTATAGAAGTCCCCATAGTAAGTATATGGTGATGGAAGCTCACTACAGCAGGGTGATGGAAGTCCCCATGGTAAGTATATGGTGAGGGGAGCTCACTGCAGCAGGGTTATAGAAGTCCCCGTAGTAAGTATATGGTGATGGGAGCGCAATGCAGCAGGGTTACAGAAGCCCCCATAGTAAGTATATGGTGACGGGAGCTCACTGCAGTCGGGTTACAGAAGTACCCATAGTAAGTATATGGTGACGGGAGCTCACTGCAGTGGGGTTATAGAAGTCAGCACGGTAGTATATGGTGATGGAAGCTCACTGCAATAGAGTTACAGAAGTTCCCATTTTAAGTGTATGGTGATGGGAGCTTACTGCAGCAGGGTTATAGAAGTCCCCATAGTAAGTTTATTGTGATGGAAGCTCACTACAGCAGGGTGATGGAAGTCCCCATAGTAAGTATATGGTGACGGGAGCTCACTGCAGCAGGCTAACAGAAGTCCCACAGTAAGTATATGGTGACGGGAGCTCACTGCAGCAGGGTTATAGAAGTCAGCACGGTAGTATATGGTGATGGAAGCTCACTGCAATAGAGTTACAGAAGTTCCCATTTTAAGTGTATGGTGATGGGAGCTTACTGCAGCAGGGTTATAGAAGTCCCCATAGTAAGTTTATTGTGATGGAAGCTCACTACAGCAGGGTGATGGAAGTCCCCATAGTAAGTATATGGTGAGGGGAGCTCACTGCAGCAGGGTTATAGAAGTCCCCATAGTAAGTATTTGTTGAAGGGAGCTCACTGCAGCAGGGTTATAGAAGCCCCCACAGTAAGTATTTGTTGACGGGAGCTCACTGCAGCAGGGTTACAGAAGCCCCTATAGTTAGAATATGGTGAAGGGAGCTCACTGCAGCAGGGTTACTGAAGTACCCATGGTAAGTATTTGTTGAGTCAATGGTGACGGGAGCTCACTGCAGCAGGGTTACAGAAGCCCCCACAGTAAGTATATGGTGATGGGACCTCACTGCAGTAGGGTGACAGAAGTCCCCACAGTAAGTATATCGTGATGGGAGCTCACTACAGCAGGGTTACAGAAGTCGCCATAGTAAGTATTTGGTGACGGGAGCTCACTGCAGCAGGCTTACAGAAGTCCCCATAGTAAGTATATGGTGACGGGAGCTCACTGCAGCAGGGTTATAGAAGTCCCCATAGTAAGTATTTGTTGACGGGAGCTCACTGCAGCAGGCTTACAGAAGTCCCCATAGTAAGTATATGGTGACGGGAGCTCACTGCAGCAGGGTTATAGAAGTCCCCATAGTAAGTATTTGTTGACGGGAGCTCACTGCAGCAGGGTTATAGAAGTCCCCATAGTAAGTATTTGTTGACGGGAGCTCACTACAGCAGGGTTATAGAAGTCGCCATAGTAAGTATTTGGTGACGGGAGCTCACTGCAGCAGGCTTACAGAAGTCCCCATAGTAAGTATATGGTGACGGGAGCTCACTGCAGCAGGGTTATAGAAGTCCCCATAGTAAGTATTTGGTGACGGGAGCTCACTGCAGCAGGCTTACAGAAGTCCCCATAGTAAGTATATGGTGACGGGAGCTCACTGCAGCAGGGTTATAGAAGTCCCCATAGTAAGTATTTGTTGACGGGAGCTCACTGCAGCAGGGTTACAGAAGCCCCTATTGTTAGAATATGGTGACGGGAGCTCACTGCAGCAGGGTTACTGAAGTACCCATGGTAAGTATTTGTTGAGTAAATGGTGACGGGAGCTCACTGCAGCAGGGTTACAGAAGCACCCACAGTAAGTATATGGTGATGGGACCTCACTGCAGTAGGGTGACAGAAGTCCCCACAGTACGTATATCGTGATGGGAGCTCACTACAGCAGGGTTACAGAAGTCGCCATAGTAAGTATTTGGTGACGGGAGCTCACTGCAGCAGGGTTATATACCACAATAAATATATAGTGATGGGAGCTCACTGCAGTAGGGTTACAGGAGCCCCCACGGTAAGTATATAGTGATGGGAGCTCGCTGAAGCAGGGTTATTGAAGTTTCCATTGTAAGTATATGGTGACAGGAGCTCACTGCAGCGGGGTTATAGAAGTTTCCATAGTAAATATATGATGATATGAGCTCACTGCAGTAGGGTGATAGAAGTTCCCATACTAAATATATGGTGACGGGAGCTCACTGCAGTAGGGTTATAGAAGTTCCCATAGTAAGTTTGTGGTGATTTTTGTGAAATAAGTCCCAAACCAGATTAATGTTAATTAATTTGTTGGAAAAATTGATATAATTTGTACTTTTATTTTACCAAATATGCCCTTTTAGGATTGCCAAAATTTTAGACACTTTCCTTTGAGGTGTAATATACTTTGTATTTTTTGGCTGTGCACTGCTTACCATTTTTGACGCCACTTAAATTTAACTAAAAACAGGCTTTCATGGCAAAAGTAAGATGTTTTTTTTTTTTACTTTTGACTGGCGCTGTTGGTTGGATGAGGTTTGCTAATCATAAATGGTGAGTAAATTCATTGCTGTGAATATCAAGCATAGATGACACAGTAAATACGGACACTGTACATTGTACTGACACAAGTAACCAGCGAGGCTTTTTTATCCCCCGCCAACACGAAGTGGGATGGGGATATAGGTTTGACCTCCGTCCGTCCGTGCGTCCGTCCGTCCGAGAGAAAGGGGACAACTTTTCTCAGAAACTATTGCAGATAGGACAACCAAATTTGGTGTGTAGCTTCAGACCGTAAAGGCCTTGATGGAGTTCAAAAATAAGAAGCACACGATTGGCGGGGGATGTTTTTGACCATGTCGACTTGTTCTTGCTGTAGTATTCAGTCACGATCATTGCTTTACCACGGACATTTTGGTGTTGTATTCATTAATGAAACCCAAGGGCAGGTGTGTGTTTATGTGCATTATGAACACGATGAGGATGAAAGGTACGATGAGGACCTGTGTTAGGTGTGAGGCCTCTGTGCTGCTCTGCAGGAGACTGTCTGAGCGCGAGGTCCTGCGGCATGTGAGGGAGATCAGAGCTGCTGAACCCCAGGATGATGTGCGCGGAATTAAACTGAGGATCCAGGAGTTGAATGAACAATGTGAGAAATTGGAGAGCAACCTTAAGAAACAGGTGAGATTTGGCTCTGTCCCAAAAAATATGCTCTCTTCCTGTAAGCGTGTTGCGTCCCGTTTGAAGTCTTGCGTTTGGTTCTGAGTTCAACTACGGTTCATTGCTGTCTGATCTTATCAATGAAAAACAACTCATTACTGTTATTACAGACTCCTCGCACAGCTAGTGTTTGATTCCCTATCTAGTACAAGCAGCATACAGTCTTCCTGGATTGGAAAAGATTCTGCGATGCAGTGCGTTTCTGCATATTAATTATGTATGATGTAATTTTGCCGATTCACAGCACATTTGCTGTTAATGAAATTGATATTTGTTGTGGTCAGTAAAAAGGACGACTAAAGCCAACATTTTAGCCTCCTGTCCAGTCTGCTAGTGGCGCGTGTCTATGTAGGATCTGTTTTGGAAATGTATTTAGATGGTAAACTTCATGGTTTATGTTATTCATGCCCAGCCAGCATAATTTGGCGTGTGCAGTAGCGAGCGACGGAGCTGCATGAAAACGGTGTTTAATGACAGGGTTTGGTGGTACAGAGTTTGGCACCTGCTTTATGTCAGAGACATGGGAGGAGGCAGGTCCGGTATACTTGCGGTTCTCTTCGTTTGTTTTCATCTCGACTGCGCTATTAAGTAAATGTGCTTTGCATTTTCTGTGATTATATCGCCATGCCTAAAATCTGTAAAGACCTGATGGCCTCAGTTTATTTAAAGGACCGGGATGTAGACTTTTCACAAGGAAAACAAATCCAGTGAAATCTGTGGTCTTTGCCGTCTCGAGACCGAACTATGCAGTGTGCAGCGGTGTTACGAGTTGTTTTCACCCTACTTTGACCCCCTGGTCACAGAGGACACGAATGTACGCCAGACTTGTGTCCTCCATAGGGTCAGCTTGTTAACTGGCAGCAGGTTTTCCGTATTCCCTGCAGATAAGGACACTTAGCTAGTAGACTTAAGCGTTAACTGTCTGGCTGTCACCTCAGCGTTACCTTAACCTGTGACATCTCAATGTCCTCATGGAAACTTTTTAAAGTCACTGCAATACTTCTGGGGGAAATGAGGGCGCACACTTTTCTGAGCTACATGAAAACCGTGGCGTCAAGCAGCCCATTTTTCGCGTCGCTTTGTAGCTGGCGACTGTAAACGTGAAATGAAGGAAAACACGAGTAACTGCAGTACACTTCAACTGAGGCTGGAACAAAAACAAACATCGATAGCGCAGCTGTTGGAGATGTACGGCCTTCATCAGGCTTTCACTGTGCTGCTTATTTATTTAATGCGCAAGCCAGCTTGGTTAGCAAGTTAACTGATAGAAGCAACTTGCAGTCCTACTGGATTGTACAGGACTGCGCAATGAGGTGTGTTTTTGCACATTAATTTAGTATGATGCAAAGTCACAGATTCATCCAAATTTTAATAGGCTAATCTAATATAAATACACCATATCTGTTCATGAACAAAGTTAGAAAGCTATGACTTGTACCAGTTTTGCGATATTGAGTATGAAATGATTGCGACTCTCTCTCTCTCTCTCTCTCTCTCTCTCTCTCTCTCTCTCTCTCTCTAGGTCGCTTCTCAACAGAGGACAGTTGAGGAAACAAAGGTGAGAATCTTCTAAACAAGTGAAAGTGACACTTTATTCGGTTTCGCTCACATTGTGAGAGAATAATCTCCCCTCTTTTTGTCTTGAGGTTTTTGTTCGTGCATCTGAATGCGCCCTTGACCTCAAGAGGAAAGAGTTGGCCACCCTGATAAAAAAGTGAGTTTGTTTGCTGACAGAAATACTTAACCTGGTCGCCGGTCTTCTTCTGGGAGGGTGTATTTAATGGCTTTCAGCTAATCTTTTCTGTATTTAGTGGCAGTCAGTGTATTTCAACACAGCGCCCATCATCATCGTGAGCATCTAAATGCCCTACTTTTTATCTGTCTTGCAGACGATCTGAGGCCAGTGCTAAAGTGCCGGGATCCCAGGAGCCGCTGGACATGATGGGTGCCTCATGCCTGACAGTCCAACCGATGAAGCTTCAGAGGAGATGTGAGTCGCCTGCCCGACACGCCTGGACTGCAGCGTTTGTGCTGCTCATCTTTATTGGTTTAATTACTGATTGATGAATTTGTGACACTTGGGCTTTATTGGTTCATGGTCATTTATTGTTTGGCCACGGGAGTCCATATTGCAATGTATTGCTGGTGCAGTCTTAACACCCCCGACTTTTGACCTTTTCATGCCCTTTTCGGCTTCTGAAAGTCTTTACGTTTTAGTGGCATTTCCTCCGAAAGCCCCTCTGCCTACTTCTACATTCTCAGGAGATGATCGGTCTGGTTTCCTGTAGTTCTCTCATAAATCAGTTCATGTCTTCCAGGTGAAGCTGTCCCGAAGAAAACTACTAGGACCATCATTACAGACAACAAATCAGTGAGTTAATGGTTCTTGTTTCTTGCCACTGGGTGGTGACTTTGTCATATGATGTCACAAAGAAACACATTTTGAAATAGTTGTAATGACAAATAGACACTGGACTTGGTGAAATGATCGGGGACCTTTAACATTTGCACCAAAGGTTTGCAAACCCCTCTATATTGGGGTTAATCAAGTCCCAATGACTTGAAAATTCCCACATGCGCTTTGTTTAGTCTTCTGGCAAACGAGGGCAGTGATGGTTGAGTGGAGATGCCTCTAGACTCAAATGTTACTGCACACACATCTTCAGCTCATTCGCTGTGGTCTTGGAGCGGCGGGTCTTCAGTAACCAGCGCTGTCTTTGCAGAGTCTGAGGACTCTCACCCCGGCCAGATCTCCACTCCATCCTCCACAAGCAGGAACCGCCCCGTCCAACGATCCCGGAGCCTTTCGCTCCCCTGTGAAGGCCCGTGAAGATTTCACAGGACACCGCTTCACGAGAAAAGCAGCGGCGCCCGTGCGCTTTTCGGAATTTCGTTGGTAGTGAAAATAAGAAAAATATGTGGAAGATGGAGACAGGAGCGAAACAGAAGAATGAACAAGAACTTATTTTATAACCTGCAGTACCGGTGGACACGTGGATTTGTAATGTTTATATTGACCGAAGGTGTAGACCGTTTGCGACACTCGCTGCTTTTACTGCATTAGAGAAAATGTATTTCAATAAACTGCGACTTTTCGACTTTGTTAGGAAATTGTAAAAACTAAAGACTTTGAAAGCTTTTTATATTTTATATTTTTTCTTTGAAACACCTGTCTTTATTTTATATTCATTTCACTTGGAGTAGGGTTAGTCGGGTCCGTGCTTTGAAAAATAAACTTGGTCTGGTCTTATTGAGCTTTGCATTAGTTCAGCCAGGCTGGTCGCTGGCTCTGTCCAATCATCCTTGACTTTTTCTTCTCGCACCCAGTTAGCGAGCTTTTATAACCAGGGCAGCGTTCATTCATTTCTGCAGCTCCGTGCCCTCTACACAGCTCCAACTCCGGTCTACTGTTAGCGAGCTTTTATAACCAGGGCAGCGTTCATTCATTTCTGCAGCTCCGTGCCCTCTACACAGCTCCAACTCCGGTCTACTGTTAGCGAGCTTTTATAACCAAGGCAGCGTTCATTCATTTCTGCAGCTCCGTGCCCTCTACACAGCCCCAACTCCGGTCTACTGTTAGCGAGCTTTTATAACCAGGGCAGCGTTCATTCATTTCTGCAGCTCCGTGCCCTCTACACAGCTCCAACTCCGGTCTACTGTTAGCGAGCTTTTATAACCAGGGCAGCGTTCATTCATTTCTGCAGCTCCGTGCCCTCTACACAGCCCCAACTCCGGTCTACTGTTAGCGAGCTTTTATAACCAAGGCAGCGTTCATTCATTTCTGCAGCTCCGTGCCCTCTACACAGCTCCAACTCCGGTCTACTGTTAGCGAGCTTTTATAACCAAGGCAGCGTTCATTCATTTCTGCAGCTCCGTGCCCTCTACACCGGTCCAACTCCGGTCTACTGTTAGCGAGCTTTTATAACCAGGGCAGCGTTCATTCATTTCTGCAGCTCCGTGCCCTCTACACAGGTCCAACTCCGGTCTACTGTTAGCGAGCTTTTATAACCAGGGCAGCGTTCATTCATTTCTGCAGCTCCGTGCCCTCTACACAGCTCCAACTCAGGTCTACTGTTAGCGAGCTTTTATAACCAAGGCAGCGTTCATTCATTTCTGCAGCTCCGTGCCCTCTACACAGCCCCAACTCCGGTCTACTGTTAGCGAGCTTTTATAACCAGGGCAGCGTTCATTCATTTCTGCAGCTCCGTGCCCTCTACACAGCTCCAACTCCGGTCTACTGTTAGCGAGCTTTTATAACCAGGGCAGCGTTCATTCATTTCTGCAGCTCCGTGCCCTCTACACAGCTCCAACTCCGGTCTACTGTTAGCGAGCTTTTATAACCAGGGCAGCGTTCATTCATTTCTGCAGCTCCGTGCCCTCCACACAGCTCCAACTCCGGTCTACTGTTAGCGAGCTTTTATAACCAGGGCAGCGTTCATTCATTTCTGCAGCTCCGTGCCCTCTACACAGCTCCAACTCCGGTCTACTGTTAGCGAGCTTTTATAACCAGGGCAGCGTTCATTCATTTCTGCAGCTCCGTGCCCTCTACACAGCTCCAACTCCGGTCTACTGTTAGCGAGCTTTTATAACCAAAGCAGCGTTCATTCATTTCTGCAGCTCCGTGCCCTCTACACAGCTCCAACTCCGGTCTACTGTTAGCGAGCTTTTATAACCAAAGCAGCGTTCATTCATTTCTGCAGCTCCGTGCCCTCTACACAGCTCCAACTCCGGTCTACTGAAAACCAGCTTCTCTTTCCCGCTTCTCGTCTATAAGCAGTGTGGTTTTTGCTTTTGTTGGGTTTCCCGTGCGCGTCCGCATCCGCGTCGGCGTTCCCACCATTTCCGGATCCTAACAGAAACCGTTGAATATATTAACATGAAAATTTGTACACATTTGCATCAGGTCATGCAGATGAGCCTTTTGCTTTTTGGAGGTTATTATTAACTTTTCAAGTTCCTTCCTAAATGTCCGTGAACATTAATGACGGGCGGCTGCGTTGGGGTGGGGGCAGACTTTTTTTTTTTTTTTTGCCTTGAAAACTATCTTGATTTTGTTTGGTTTTCGTGAGACAGTTGCACCCAAGGTAAACCTTTGTTGCCATTAGCGCTGCTATACTTCGCACAATAGCACTGATATGGGAAATGTGGTTTCCCTTTGAGACAGCGAACAATGTAGGATAGGATTAAATGAATATATATTAGATGATACAATTCTTTTTTTGTGCATGACAAGGATTCAGACGACATGCATTTGACCAAAATTAAGAAAAATATATTTTTCTGCAGAATTTTTGAAATGCAGGTATTTAAAGTGGTTATAACTGTATATGACCTTCTATGGAAGGGTGATGTTGAAGACTATTTGCAGAACAATAAATCGCTTTGACTGTGGGAATCTTGAGATGTGTATCATTGAGATTATTGTACTTCTAAATCTTCGGGCATCACAGGATTATACTTGAAAGGTTATTACGTGAGATTTTTCTGTAATTAGTTCACAATTTCACTTAAATCATGATTGGCTAAGTCCACACTAAAAAGTGAACTAATTTTACTGCGATAAATCTTGAGCTCTGGCCCTCACAGTTTGTTATTCAATCATTTAGCACTTTTATACTCGGCTATGACCCAAGATTCTTCTATGATTAGTTCAAATTTTCAATTGATTTGTTATCCTCCGATCCAAAGCTATCTGCCCGCAAAGAATCAAGCGGGTTTACATTAGAAATCCTGGGAGGCATCGCTTTAAGTTTCCGATAGCAGTACAGTTAGGTCCAAAAATATGTGGACAGTAGTATAATCAATATTATTTTAGTTGTTGACGATGGAAAATTGGAGTTGCAATTAAATAAGTAATATGAGTTCAAAGTGAGGAAATTCTGCTTCAGTTTCAGGGTTAACATGAATATTAGGTGGATAATGTACGAATTACAGCTTTTTTTTAACAAGGTCCTACCTTTTTTCGGGAGTAAAGGTATTTGTACAGTTGGGCGCTCAGGTACTGATTGGCCCGATGTGCTTTTTTCCCCTTAATAAAAGGATCTATCAGTGAACATTTAAAGGTTCTGCTGTTGATTTCAGGAGTTACAGTTTCCTTCTGAAACTGTTGATGATCCTGCTCATGAAATCCATGAACTGCAGTAAAGCAGGCCATTATACGGCTGAAAAATCCAAACAAACCCACCAGAGAAGAAGAGAAACCACTCGGTGTGGCCGACTGAACTCTGTGGTTTATTCTAACCAGAATAAATTGGTTTATATTTTGGTATGTTCATCACAAAGAATAAAACCCTGAGTTCATGGACACATGGTGGGGCGGCATGGTGGCATAGTGGTTAGCACTACTGCCTCACAGCAAGAAGGCTGTGGGTTCGAATCCGGCCTGGGGCCTTTCTGTGTGGAGTTTGCATGTTCTCCCCGTGTTCGCGTGGGTTTCCTCTGGGTACTCCGGTTTCCCCCACCCATCCAAAACATGCAATATAGGAACACTCCCTCCCTCCTGTATGGCTGTGTGTGAATGTTTGGTGGGGGCCATAGGCGCATACTGGCAGCCACGCCTCCGTCAGTCTGCCCCAGGGCAGCTGTGGCTACAAAAACATAGTTTCCCACCATCAGAGTGTGAATGAATAATGCCTCCATTGTAAAGCGTCTTTGAGTGTCCAAAAAAGCACTATATAAAATTGATGCATTATTATTATTATTATTACAAGGTCAGGAGGACCACAGATAACAGAAGAATTATTTCCCTGGCATATCGGTGGGAAAGTCAGCAATCAAGAGAAGAATCTCAGAGTAAATACAGAGAGTTGATTTTAATGTGTTAACTGTTGGTTATGCTCAAAAACAGGAAACTTGCCTAGACATCCTATAAACAAATGAGACGAAAATCAGTTTTTGCCAGAAAGTTTGTTAAAGAAGGGTTTGGAGAAACTGCTGATGATCTGAGGCTCACCGCCCCATCTGTGCAGAGTGGTTATGTGTGGGCATGTATGGCTCTGAGTGATGAGGCTGTCAGCAAAAGCTGGAGGGTGAATTCTGAACAGTGCAGGGCTATATTATCTGAGAGCGTCTGAAAGGGTTCTTCTCAAACAGGAGAAGTGTGTGTGTGTGTGCGTGCGCGTGTGTGCGTGTGTGTGTGAAAGGGTTCTTCTCAAACAGAAGTGTGTGTGTGTGTGTGTGTGTGTGTGTACGTGTGTGTGTGTGCGCCTGTGTGCGTGTGTGCGTGAAAGGGTTCTTCTCAAACAGGAGAAGTGTGTGTGTGTGCGTGTGTGTGTGTGTGTGTGTGTGTGTGCGTGTGTGTGTGCATGTGTGTGTGAGTGAAAGGGTTCTTTTCAAACAGGAGAGATGTGCTGAAAACAGTGACTCAGGTCTCCACCTGTGGAGGGACCGTTTCCTGTAGAAAGTCATTAACAGTCATCAGTTTGTGTTTAATGCTCATGAATGATTTCTCATTATGAGGGCGATTTACGGTTAATGGGGAGAGTGTCTGGATGTAGGAGTGGGAGATTGGTACCGTGCGCAACACTGAAAAATATAACACTTTACACTCAACTAAAAGGTCAAGTACATTAACACCCTCTAATGTCGTAGATAACATGTGTCAATGATGCACAAATAATTTAGTTCTGCACGGAAATAACTTTTGGATGATTATAAGTTAACAATATGTGTCAGATGACGATCATAAGCAAATACATCTGGAAAGCATCAGATAAACCCAGTGGTGTGCCATCAGATGTCAGGAAGGCCTTCAGAAACATCACCCTTTCCCGCATAATGGCTCTAAAACTGTTTGCGAGCAAGTTTGCCTGATTAACAATCAAACAATTTATTAACTGAACAAACACCACCAATGCATGACACGTAATGATAAAGAAATGCTAATTACAAAGCGATTGCCTATTGGCTTTGTTGATATAATTGATGTGACTCCACAAGGACGACAATCTGCAAGTAAATCAGAAACATTCGTGGACTTCGCAGCAATTATTTTCGCCATCACTCAGCTGTGCATCGTCCTAACGACGCACTTTAGCTGTCACTATATTCAGACAATTGAACGGATTCTCATGGCTTATTGCTCAATGAGCCTCGCAAGCTAATTTACGCAAATCTGTGGTTTCAAGTGCTACATGAGCGCAGAAATTATAAAGACGAATTGATATTTTTCATATTAATTGATGTGTGGAAGAAAACTGTATAATTTTGTAGTGCAATGTATGACAAGGCTTTCAAAAATAAATTAGACTCTCGTCGGTTCTACTGATCAGTCTGAGCAACTGTTGCTGATTGGGAGAGGTAAACTGCGAGAGGTGTAGGTCAAGTAGAGAAAGGCGAGGTTATTGCTGAGCCTGTGTTTCTGCTGACGGACCACCACTGGATGAACCTGAAAACTGACTGTTAGTCAACAAGTACTAACAATTTTTTTTCAAAAATGTCACATTATTTTAACTGACATAATCTTCTGCAGTTGGAGACATGAAGTAGGGGGACCAGTCTGCTTAAAAAAAAAATCTCAAATTTTGTTTTTAGTATTTAAGTGGTACTTTGATATATACTCTTCAGCAATCAATTGATGTTTTCATGATATTTTTAGTATTTGATTGTATCTTAGGGCAAAAAAATATCAGGTAAGTCTATAATCAGTCCGCAAGTGGATAATTTTGGTCCAAAATTATTAGTGTTGCAGTGGACCTCTGGATGTAACTGACAGGGCACTAATGTGTTTGCTGTCATCTATTGGCCAAGTAGGGTCAATTATTATTTCCTTTATAAAATGCTAATTATATCAGAATTTTGGATAAAAATTGCTATAACTTAAAAAATATTCATCAGAATTTCTTCAAAATTGGCAGTAAGATTTCTTTTCACACAACAAATAATCCTAGGATGGTTTTAGCCCATACATACCTGTTTTTTTTTTTTAAATATTACTTGTATGTAAATGATGAAAATTATACAAACGGCATCATAGGATTTTTGTGCATACCATATACTATCAAATCACATAAAAGTGCCTTGGTATTAATAGTACAATTACTGTAGTAGTACAAAGAACAACCACTACAATATATTTTGAATATTCATGTACTTCAGAAATTTGCATATAATTTGCATTGCTAATGAGATAGGTAAATTTCTCAAGATGATTCAGATGCTCCATTGTCTCAGCTTTCCAGAAATATATGGTTAAGGGAGTTTTCTTAATCAAGTTATGATTTATTTAGAATTCTTTATCAACTTACATGTCATTGTATTTTACCAGACTGGCCCCCTTAATGATGAACAGGCTTAGTTTAGTTATTAATGGTTAATAAACACCTGAGTGTGGACTTCATTGGGAAGTGTTATGAAATATGATGGAAAGCATGGCTGGAGAGAGCTGTAGATTGGTAGTTGTGCTCATCGTGGTTGCTGGTGTCACTTAATTATTGCTTCCATGAGCTCATCTCGCCTGGGCGGGTCACCTTCTCACCCTCCGCAGGGGGGGCGGGACAGCGACTAACAGACCTGACACGATGCCCCTGACCAAATGCTGTGATGAACAGAACAGAGCATCAGCAGGCTATGCAGAACTGGCTGATCTAAAGTGCTTTATTTAATGAAATATTATTTCCAGCACAACCTAAAATCATAAATTAAAAACAAATCCAAAGTGAAGAACTGGGTCTTAAATGCCCAAATGGACTGACTAGAGATTAACAAAGCTTTCCAAACACCCTCATTTACCAGTCCTGACCCACAATTTTTGAATCATCCATTAGCCTGTTGACCCACTATCATCCATACTCTTCAGTCTCTATCCAAAATGCATTCAGTGAGATGGAACCAAACTTAAAGAATTTGACAAAAATCTGATTCAAAGAAGATAATCAACAACCGGATCAAACCACTGTGATTGCATCTCTAGAGTCAAGACAAATTTATCCAAACTCCATGATTCAAGAAACACTCTTCAAACCATACGATCAAACAAAATGATCTAAATAATATGATTAAAACATCATGACCCAAACAGCATGATCCTTCAGGGTTTGCAGGATAAATTACATGAACCAAAGAACTGGGTCAGTGGAGAGCTGCGATGGGGTGCAGTTGGGTTAGGGGACAGTCAGATTAGAGAGCAGTTGGGTTATAAGGTGGATAGATTGAGAACACTTGGGTTATAGGACAGTCAGATTAGAGAACAATTGGGTTATAAGGTGGATAGATTGAGAACACTTGGGTTTTAGGGCATTGGAGTTATTTCAAAGTTGCATTGGAGGGCAGTTGGGTTACAGTGCAGTTAGGTTGGAGGGCAGTTGGGTTACAGGGAAGCTGGTTGGATGGCAGTTGGGTTGTACAGTAGTTGTATTGGAGGACAGTTGAGTTACAGTGCAGGTAGGTTGGAGGGAAGTTGGGTTACAGTGCTGGTAGGTTGGAGGACAGTTGGGTTACAGAGCAGGTAGGTTGGAGGGCAGATGGGTTACAGTGCAGGTAGGTTGGAGGGCAATTGGGTTATATCCAAACGGCAGTGGCAGGCCAAGCTTCAGGGACTGAAAGACACTTCATTGGCTGGCCCCCGACAGCTGTCAGCTCTAATTGGCTCTTTCATCAGGCAGGGGATCATCCAGGCGAATCAGCAGCCAGATGCAGCCAGTTTACAGCAGCTGTTGGGGGAGGGGAGGGTCTCATCAGAGTCTCAGTCTCTAGATGCAGTCAGGAGCTCAGGAACAGAATACTGATTACGGCCCACTATTGGGGTCTCTCTCACGCCCCCAAAATGTCACCCCACTGCCCCTGTAACATCAAGTCCTTTTCACCCACATTACTTATTTATACACCAAGAATGAGGTCAGGGCTCTCTCTCTCTCTCTCTCTCTCTGGTTCTTTAGGGAGGTATGAACAGAGATGAGTGTGTGTGTGTGTGTGTGTGTGTGTGTGTGAGTCCTGATGCGGCTCCATAGGGAGGGTGACAGAGATGAGTGGGTTTGTGTGTGTGTGTGTGTGTGTGCGTGTGCGTGTGTGTGCGTGTGCGTGTGCGTGTGCGTGTGTGTGTGTGTGCGTGTGTGCGTGTGTGTGTGTGTGTGCGTGTGCGTGTGTGTGTGTGTGTGCGTGTGTGTGTGTGTGTGCGTGTGTGTGTGTGTGTGCGTGTGCGTGTGTGTGTGTGTGTGAGTCCTGACGCGGCTCCATAGCGAGACTGACAGAGATGACGGGAATGGCGGGTGACGAGCCTCAGTGCTCCTGTTGCTGTTGTCCCCAGCAGGTGGACTATCTTTAACATGACCACTTTAGTCTTCCTATATTAGTTAATCGTCTGATTGCTAATCAAACAAAGGGGAGGATTCCGCCTCACCAAACTAACCTCCGACCGCACGTCACGGAAAGTGTCGGCACCGAAACGTTGTGGACAACGATGGGGGCAAGAGACCAAAAACACCTTTCGGAAAAATACAAAGAACACGAAAATAGCCGGTGCAGCTCAAGATATCAAGTCCACTCACAAACCGGTGATAAGTTTTGAAACATGAAAATTTGTTGTGTTTATAGCTCAATGACATCTGATTTACTGTGATGAAGATGTGACTGTGAGGGATCATTTTCGCACTCAAAAGACTGTTCAGTGACCCCTTGTGCCCTGTGGGGTTTGGGCCAGTGTCATCCAAGGAGAGACCATCCTGGTGGAAAAGCTTCATCATAAGATCAAAAAGAGATCAGACAGAATAACGATGTACTGATTTGCAGTGACCCTTTTGCTTTGAAGGGGATGAGTGGTCCCAAACTATGCCAGGGAAATGGGCAGAATCCTTTACATTTGTGATGTTCCTCCACACGTTTATGCAGGTTTCTCCTTTTCAAGAGCAGTGGATCAGTCGTATCTTCTAATCAATACATCTCAGTATTTCACTCCAACCACCTGGATGTCATGGCATGCTAATGTTTGTAATATCAGACTATGCTACATTTTATGTTGTGCAAGGCTATGTTATAGCATGCTCTGCTATGCCTTCCTATCCAATGCTAAGCTTTGCCATGCTAGTTTATAGTGTGCTATGTTACCTTATTATGCCACACTATACTAGGCTGAGTTATGTGATGATATTATGATATGGTATCCAAGCCTATGCTCTGTTAAATTATGCTGCGTGAGTAAAGCAGGAAAGTCCCATTGAGAACTCAGATGCTACAAAACGGACAAGTATTTCCAGAGCCGCTCAGAAGCTAACACATGAAACGCTAAATTTACACACAAATAAAGCCCTGGAGCTGGAGAATCCTGCTGATTGGTGCTGAGACACATCCTGACATGACTCCTCTCCACCTCCCCGGTGTTTCTTTACACCCGGTGGTGTCCTGTCCTCTCTCATTAGGGCTGTAATTGCTACTGTCTCTTCAAATGTAGGAGTACAGCTCTTTGGGCTCTTGTGTCCTTGTTCTGTTAGCTGCTTAGCCGGGTCACGTTTAGTAAGGAAAACGACCTGAACACATCTGCCTGTCTGTTACCGAAGGTCTTTGTGATGCTCCAGATGAGGCCTGTGGCGGCCATTTTGTGCTCCATTGCTGCCTTTTACTGACTTTCCCTTCAGTTTGTTATTTTGTTTTTGGTGTGTGTGTGTGTGTGTGTGTGTGTGTGTGTGTGTGTGTGTGCGTGTGTGCGTGTGTGTGTGTGTGTGTGTGTGCATCAAAGAGACCATTTGTGTGCATGAATGTTTGAATGTGTGTGTTTTAAATTAAGAGAATTAAATACAGAGGGATAATGACAGGGTGTCCTGAGGGTTATGTATATCAAATATTTCAAATATTTCACTTTTGTCAGGTCACATAAATGAGATGATGTCAGAATTGTTGGTAGATTCTACACTCTCTTATTAAAAGGGACCTAACATGCTGATCCTTCTTTTAATACATATTAGTAATGTTATAATGTTGGTTGTCCATGCTCAACCTCTGTAAAGTTTCTAAACACGGGATACAGTAATCCAAGAACGTGATTTTGTGAGCCTGATTTCCTCTCTGAGGAGCTCCGCCCGAGATCTTCATGAGATCTGGGTTAAACCTGACGTCAGTTTGTGCCGTCCAATTAGTACCGACCTAGCCGGAGCCAATCACTTTGCTGGACCTGCCCACACTGGAAACTATTCGAGCAGGCACTAACAACGACAGATCATACTACGTATGCCTTAGTAGTGTTGACACTTTTGGAAATACAAAAGAAGAATCGCAGATCATTTGAGGTGCAATTTTGTTAGTATCTCTCCCAAAGCTACTTTTGGAGATGCAAAGAAAAACAAATATATTCCCAAAAGACGATGCCACCAGAAATCAGTGGGTAGCTTTTTTTGTTTGCTGGCAGCAAACAGCCATGGCCAAAGGGAACGTTAGCTGTTTGTGCTCAGCATTTCACCAAAGACAGCTTTGTCAATAAAGGGTAATTCAAAACAGGATAAGCGTTTCAGCTGCTTCTCAAACCTTAAGCAGCAGCATCGATCAAGCGCTCAGAGCCACAAGCTGTAAGTAACCATATAACAGCAAATAATGTAAGAGAAGCTAACGTGTTACGGGTGGCTAGCAGGACCGCTAGCGATAGTTAGAACTAACAACTGGCCTCAAATGCAGGCTTTGTAAAATATCTGAAGATAAAGCCTGTATCAGTCACGACTGTCCGTGACTCGCAGACACAGAAGCTGTGAGTTGCTTTTATTGCATAAGCCAACCTGATGTGATAGCCAGTTGATTGTGGCTGTAGCATAGCGGCTAACGTAGCCGAGTTACTGTTGCTAATGTTTGTGTCCTAAATATGCAAGAGTGATATCAGGAGAAATTCTCCAGAAGGTGTGTGAACATAAACCTCATTTGAAGCTAACTTTTAAGACTAGTTTATAATTTGGATGCTTGGTACAAATGTTCACAGAAACAGAACTTGCTGTCTGTAAAACCTGTATTGCAAGGGTTTGTCTCTGTGGTTATGACCGCTCGGTTACCAGCTACTGGATGTTAGTTTATGTGTCGTGCTAATTAAAAATGCTCCTGGTTAACTTATATGCAGTAATTCTGATCGGTATGCGTGTGTTACTTCGGCAAGCATGTGGCAGTTTCATCATAACGTTGCCTGATTGTAGCTACTACAGTTGAAGCTAACCGGAGAGGTGCAGTTCCACCAGCTGAAGATTTTGCAAAGATTGGATGCTTTTTTGGGTGCTTGGGAAATGATAGCTTTACTTATCCATGACCGGGGTAAGCCTGATACATCTCCAGTGTCTGGGCAGGCTCTCTGATGCTACGGGTGAAAGCAATAGGGAAGCACACAGGCTATAACGTGTACAACAAACGATTTATTGCCATCGATTAAATATTAAATTCTTTCCTGTAGAGGTGATCGATTCGCTAGCTCCACATAAGCAACGGTTCACGCAGATGGAACTTACGGTCTGTAAAATCTGCATTATGTTCGTCACATAACCTGAGCTCTGTCTAGCTCTTGTGCACTCTCCATTACTCGCCCATTTTCCGCGAGGAAAAGCTGGTCATTCTGAAGCAATAGGTAAATCATTACCATGGGCAAATTCTGAAAAGGCCGTTTAGCTTGGAGCTTTCACCCCTTAATCATATACTAGCGCGAAAGCTGTTCGTTCTCCACGCTAACAACACACCACAGCTATTCACACGAACCAGTAGGTCCTAATACACACAGAAGCAGTCCATAAGCTGTTGGTCCACTTTTAGCTGCTCCTCACTGTCCATGTTTCCCTCTAAACTCAGACCCACCGGATTTCTACGGTCTCCGGTCTACACTAGGATATGTCAACCCGTTCAACGTGTGTCTGTATGTTGTGGATTCTAGCTTTCCCTACATTCCAGCTGGTAGAAGAACCACTGTACTTACCAGTAGCAAACTGTTGCAAATAGCAGAGTTTAGCTTGCGCTGCCAGATTTTCACACTGCTTCCTCCACTTTCGCCGATGCGTTTATTAGGAGAAGTTCATTTCATTGGATCTACATTCATGTATAACGTTGGATTGCGGAATTTGCCCGCCGCTTCGTTATCAGATAGCAGCCATGTCTCTCTTTTCATTCTGGCGAAGCAGACTGCGTTCTGCAGCCTCCTCCGGCCCAACTCCCTCTTCCCGCCCTCCACAGAGCTGGTCAGTCAGAAGAAAGTGGGCACACGGGGAGGGGGGGTCGTCAAGGAAGAACCACCCCAATGAGGCGTTTCAGGCAGAGACTACTATGGACTACAAATGGGGTTTTTTGAGGATGGCAGTATGAGCGAAATAAGTACCCTTGTTTTACTTTGCGTGATTAGGAGTACTCTAGAGGAGTCAAAGACCAAAATATAAACTTGGAAAAATAGCCAATTAGGTCCGCTTTAACATCCAATTTGCAGTTAAAAGCCATTTCTAAATCTGTTATTTGTGACTTCACAAGAGGGTGGGGTCACCCAGGATAATGAAGGAACTGATTAAGTGTTTTGGTTGAAGATGATCAGCCCCTCTTGTCTCTGGATGGTCACTTCACCATATGATGTCACAAACAGATTTTGAAATGGATTGTAATGACTAATTGGCTGTGCACTTGATGACAAGACAGGGGACATTAAAGACGAGACACGTGTACAGGTACAAGATTTTAGTCTGGAATGATCCAGTATTGGCTCTCACACCCAAGCACAGATCCTCCTGAAGATGGGCTGGGCTTCACCAGGTTCTACATTAGAGACCAGACATAAGCCCCACGGTTCCTGTGGAAAATTTCAGGGTATCCAAAGGGAATTCCTCAAGTGCCACACAAGCCATCGGAGGAACTGCTGAGATGTCACCGCACTTTCTATGAGGCTCACAGAGCGAATTTTCTCAGCACTTGTGCACCGAGGCAGTTAATTAAATCAACGGCCACCTTAACTGAGCCACTTAAGACCCCACCCTCAATTTCTCAGATTGTCATTCCTTTAAATTAAAAGGTGGGAAAACCCACTGGAGCGTTAATCCATTGAGGGTAACAGTTAGCCAGCCCAGAGTGAAATGATATTCAGGCATACATTCAAGACACATTATTTCCCAGATAATAACCCCCTGAAACCATCTGGGAGGCATAAAATGTATCATGACTGAAAAAAGTGGGTTTTTGTGTCCTTTTTTGAAGTCTGTAATGTCACTGGCTTTAAAACCAGTCATGTGTGATTAATTTGAAATGTGTAAGTCATGTGTAATTGATTTTATGCTTAATAAATACCATAATGAACCGGCATGGCTGTATTTTCAGTAGCGGTAAACTGCCTCACAGAGAGGGCACAGTTTAAATCTGCCCACCCAACACTGGAATAAGGTGACACCAGTGCTAACACTGGTTTTAGCTAATGTGGAGTTCAAGAGGCCGGTGTTTAGAAACTAAATTCACCTCGGAGTAAAGATGTTCCAAACTAAAGGGGCTCAGAATAGGCTCCAGAGAGAGCCTTTGCATTTGCATATAATGATTCGTGCTCAATTATATTTCACCCATATTTCATCATATTATCCATAAAATGAACCTATGAATCATACACAGGCATTTGTATTGGAGCTGCATTCTTTGTTTGTGCTGCGGTCGGCTGCTGTGCTGCATTTCACTCAAACGCTGGAAACACAAGACGTAGGGTCCGAACCCAGAGCACAGGAGCAGGTGGGTTTAATTTAACAAATTAAGGCATTTTAAACTAAACAGATGCATCTTTGTTTGCTGTAATTCTGGAATTTACAGCGACAGCCTCTCGCCCTGTTTAGGAGAGCTGGTTGAATGTTAGTGTGTTTTGTTGCAATGACAGCGGCAGGTAAATAAACTATAATAGAGCCTGTAGCCTAGGTAATATCAGCGTTGGTAGCGCTGCCGTAGCTACCAACCACTGACCCATAGGTGGGGGGGGGGGGTTAAGAGAGGTGAAGGTGTTTGCCCTGAGCTCAGAGGGACGGTGGTTCCAGACCCAGAGCTGGGGGGTTAATAGAGGTGAAGGTGTTTGCCCTGAGCTCAGAGGGATGGTGGTCCCAGACCCACTGGTGGGGGGGAGGAGGGGTTAATAAAGGTTAAGGTGTTTGCCCTGAGCTCAGAGGGACAATGGTTCCAAACCCAGAGGTAGGGGAGGCTTATTGAGGTGAAGTTGTTTGCCCTGAGCTCAGAGGGACAATGATTCCAAACCCAGAAGTAGGGGGGGTTTATTGAGGTGAAGGTGTTTGCTCTGAGCTCAGAGGGATGGGGGTTCTAGACCTAGAGGTCTTTGGGGTTAATAGAGGTGAAGGTGTTTGCCCTGAGCTCAGAAGCATGGTGTTTCCAGACCCAAAGGAATGGGGGGTTAATTCAGGTGATGGTGTTTGCCCTGAGCTGAGAGGGATGGTGGTTTGAGAGCTAATGTTATCTTCCTCCAGTGGGAATCAGTCCCTGCTTAATCTGATCAACTGAACTGTCGTGTAATAAACACATCAGTCACATGACTGAACTGTGACAACATGATTCCCTCATTGATCAATTTTTATCTTCTCTATCAATCAATTTGTATTTGTTCCCTTCATCATTTGTCCTTAAATTGATTCATCTTTACTTCTGATTTTTATCATGATTCACTTCTCCTTTGTAAATGAATCATTAGCCCTTTGTGTGACCAAAATTTATGAATAAGTGCAATTAACACATATGAAATATCATCGGGTCGCTCGTATCCAGAACAGTTTTTTTCACTCCTTATAGAATTCCACAGACATATAAAAATGTATACCAGCATTTATTGATCATATGGTTTTTTCATGTGCTGAATGTGTGCGTCGGTGTTCAATGAATGTCATCCCATGCAGTTGAAATGAGAGGGATTAGCTTTATTGATTACTGCCATTGATCGTTCTACGCAAGCAATATCCCTCCAGCCAGCAAGCTTGTTTATTACACTAAAGTGCTTGAAGTGACCTTGTATCATAATTGGGTCTCTTTTTTTGGCAGCAGATAAACCAGGGAAAATTATTTCTTCTGAAACGTGTGATGTTTGACTGAGGTACCATCAAGATCAAGAAGTTGAAACAAAACCAGACCTGATGGTATCAAGAGACTAACTTCAGGAAAAAAACGTGATCATAGGACCAGAGGGGAGAATCATTAGCCCTCCTTTTAATCAATCATCAGCCACTTTAATCAATCACTACCACCATTGTTAATCATTCATTAACTGCTTTGTTAATTGATCATTAGAACCTTTGTTAGTCAGTCATTAGCCCCAGAGTTAATCGACCCACGATCTCCACCAGACCCCAGCTTCTCTCTCCGTCCACCATGTTTGTCTTTAGTGCCATGTGACCGGTGACATGTGATTAGTACGTCTACAATAAATGCTATGAGTATGCTAGATGGGAGTGTTCAGGTGTTTAGAACAAGAATTCATTGATTAAGTATCTGGAGGAAGAGTGCATACTATGAGTGCTTAAGAACATAATGCACACTTTTAATATAGAGATGAAGACTGCACATTTTGAGTTCATAGGACCATAGTGCCCACTTTCATTTTCAGGATGAATGCTGTGCACTTTGATTGCTCACGATCAAAGTGCACACTTTAAGTAAACCGATTAAGAGTGTACACTTTTGATGCTAAAAATCACAGTCTATCCTTAATGTACAATATATGGATGAAGACTGCACACTTTGAGATCTTACGACCATAATGAGCACTTTGTATTCAGATAAAAAGTGTCCACTTCGAGTGCTTATGACAGCAGTGGGAAATTGCAGCTCAGGAGGGTCTAGTGTTTCTGACCGTGAGCCAGGTTAAAAACGCTGGGTGTGTCCTCTAATTCTGACACATTTGTGAATTAAACCACATTACATAGTTCTGTATAATGAAATAAGGACAGTTTTCAGCTGTTAATCTTCAGCTTGTCTTGACCTTTAGCTAATAAGACAGAAGGTGTGAGGGTTAGAGCTTATAATGAGATTATCATGGTTGGAATGAAAACAAAAATAAATACGGCCCCTCTTACCAAACACTGGTCCACTGCGGAGCTAAACTGGTGAAGCATTGTGGTCTGGTTGCATAACAGCCATTGAAATGGAGGGCAGGGGGATGCAGTCTTCCTGTTACAGCAGAGCGGAGTGACTGAGCTGGTGTGTGTGGAGTGATTACCTCTTGTGGGAAGGAAGGGGCCGTCTTGTCTGCTGCAGCAGAGGCCGGACTCAGAACCGGACTGTGGCTGCAGCTCACAGTCAGTACAGACATCATAGCTGGGGAGTCACATGGGAGAACTTGGGAAAGTTGGAGACAAGGCGAGCAGCAACATTTTGGACGAGCTGCAAGGGTTGAAGAGCACAGGATGGCAGACCTGCTAGAGAGGAGTTGCAGTGGTGCAGGCAGGAGATCACTGTGGGTTGGGTCTGGAGCCGCCCTGAATCGGGGGTCAGATGTGGTGAAATCCTTTCTATGTTGCCCAGTACTGTGCTGTTCCTGCAGTGTGTTCCTTGAAGTACAGGTGGTTGTCCAAGACCTTTCCCAGGTTCTTCTCAGTGCAAGAAGCAGCTTCTGTTGTGTCATTAACAGAGATAACAAGCTCTTTTGGGGGCGTGGTCCAGTGAATCTTCAGGTCTCCAGCTGTAGGTGATGCCTAACCATCCACACTGAGGTATCAGCCAGGCCTGTGGCTATTCTTCTTTGGGCCTGAGAATCAAAAGCTGAAAATGAGAGGAAAAGTGAAATATCATCAGAATAATAGTGGTAAGGGAAACCATGGGATGTGATAATAAAACTAAGAGACTTAGTTTGCACAGAAAATAAGCACGGTCCCAAGAACAGATCCCAGGGGGACACCCTGAGAACCAGGGAAGTCGAGAGTGGCTCCATCTAGGAAACCTGTTCATTCCTATCAGCTAGAAGGGAAACAAGCCAAGAGAGGGCAGCTCCTAAAATCCCCATCTCAGCCAGAGTGGAGATCAGGAGTTGGTGGTTAACGATATCAAAACCAGCAGACAGGTCAAGAAGAACTAAAACAGATGAGAGGGATGAGGCACATGCAGTGGCGACTGATCATCATGGGCTGTAGAGCAGCTTACAAGCCAGAC
This sequence comes from Gymnothorax reevesii, assembly GCA_029721435.1. Taxonomy (NCBI): domain Eukaryota; kingdom Metazoa; phylum Chordata; class Actinopteri; order Anguilliformes; family Muraenidae; genus Gymnothorax; species Gymnothorax reevesii. The sequence continues at coordinate 8,302,622 of CM056574.1, read as the reverse complement.
TGGTTGGGGTCAAGGTTATTATGGCATCTCTCAGCAAGTATGCACTTAATTTTGCATGGATAGAGAGCTGATATTCTGAGTTAGTTTGCACTGATAGCAAGCTGATATTGACAGTAAGCATGCACTAAGAGTGAACTAATATTACCGGCATATGTGCACACCGAGAGACAGATTCACTCCGACCATCCACAAGAATGAAAAACCTGTAACATCACTGTTGATTGGTGCGAGAATAATACCCTGACCAATCACAGGCCATGTTATTGATTTTGTGAGAGCAAAAAGATTTTGCTCATGAGAAAGTTCTTTGGGAACTTGGCCCTGAATTGCTTGGCTTGAGGCTGCTCACATCCTGTCTCATTCCACATAAAGTCTTGTAAAATAAAAAATAAGTAAGTAAATAAATTAGAATAGAAAGCAGCTTATAAATGCTCTGGATTTTGGATCATGTGACAGAAGAGGACAGGTTACCATTTGTGGTCTCAGCTCTGATGCTCCAGTGTAACAGTGTGCAATTAAGTTTAATAGTTTGCTCTCTTTAAACCACTTTTCCATCACTATTTAATGGCTCTTTTATAGTCAGGGCCGACTGCGGTCAGCTGAAGCAGGAATTCGAAATGCTGCTGGGAACCTGCATGTAATGAATATTCTCTATTGTATGGAAGTGAAGGACTATGGGTAAATTGGAGCTGAACTGAAATGGACCAAACTAATGAACACAATCGCTCTCGTTACCTTTGTTTTTTTGGATAAAGCCAGGGGTCAACATGCTGACATGAAGTAGGAATGATGACAGCCTTCCCTCTGTAGTCATGGAAATTTAAATTCTGAGCATTCATTCGCTGGTGTGTGTATGACCCGCCCTACATAGCCACGCTCATTAAAATTCGCAGCATTCATTCGCTTACTCTACCGCCTGTCAGATGCTGTCTTCTCTCTGAATTACAAATAGCGCTTATCACCCACTCAGATAAGAATTTTTTCTGCATGAGGACATTATTTAAATTAGAAAATATTATGTACAAGATGACAGCTACAGTGGTGTCAATGAAGGCAATATGAATACATCTCTGATTAAAGGCTGCTTCTTATCCAACGGATAATTAGTTTCAGCCTCAAATAGTGATTCATTTTCTTACTTAAAACATGCAAAACAAATCAGTTAGAATTTCAGTTCAAAGCCGAGAGTGCGTTGAGCAACAGAGATTGCGTGTATCTAAAGTCAATCAGAGATATTTGTAGATCCCTGAGATACTCTGTTTCACTGGCGGGTCGGCCGATTCTGCAGATCTGTTTAAATAGCAGAGATTACAGAACAGTGATGCTGACTGAGTGTCTCTAGAGAGCGAGAGGTGGAATTTAACAGCTGAAACCTGCACAATGGAGCTTATTAGACTGATGATTGGCAGATGGAGAATGAAGAGAGGTCAGTGGGGTTCAGCAAACAATTCTCAAAAGGGTTCATTTAAAACTGAATAAACAAAATAAAAAACCATGATTTGTTAGCTGAATCCTTGCTCTAGATAAGAAAAAAACTCTTTACTGACATTTGTGTTTTGTGTGGATTCAAAAAAAAAAAAAAAAAAACATTAGTTTGTATCCAAGGACCCCAAAACCTGTTTTTACACAAGCTGTGCGGCCAAAGTGCACTTTCTGCTGTACTTTTCGGACTAATCGACCTATGGTAATGAAGAACCCAACAGCAGACAGGATTTACTAGTGCTACAAACTGCATAACAGACATGCGGTGATAACGCAAGTATTTTTACAAATACATGTTCAAATGTGAGCTGCCAACAAATTTTATTTTACTTTTTTTTCTATTAGAACAGAACTTGTTTACTCTATTAATGCAGTCTGATCACCGTCATGGAAAAAACACTTGCGCAGCCCACCTGACATATTATGGAACAGGGAATCGATGCCGCTGGAGGACTGGCATTCTGGAATAATTTACAGAGATGTAATAATGTATGTCCACGCACTCAAACTGCATATCGTCAGATCAGATTGAATGAAAACATCAGCGTGTACAAAGGAATGAATGCTGCTAACCATTCAGGCCGGTGAGCGGTCAGAGGCTAACGGTTAATAGCGTCACATTCACAGCGCAACCCGCGAGGCTCTCGCCTCCTTTTCATCTCCATCACCTGCAGGTCAGCGAGCTCCCTGTGAGCAGAAATTATGATTAACCTTGATGCTGGTGTCTGGTGTTCGATGTGTGACGCTGTGCTTCTGTGTGAGCGATGTTAGCCGCTGTGAATATAAAGGACCTGTTTTACATGCCCTCTGTGGGAGTAACACAACCCACCATGAAGGGACACTGATGTTAGAATAAAAGAGTCTTTATACCTGTTTGACCCTTTGACCTTTCTCAGCTGCTACTGTCCATCACAGTCATGTGACCTCCTTTGTCTCATAACCCGACCCGTAAAACATTTCACTGCACTTCTAGTCAGGAGCGACCAAGCTCTAGCAAATGAAATACTCAGCTTGAGATAAGAGACCTCCCAGGTAATGGCTGCCAGTTCATTACAGCTCCGCCGTGTGACTTTGACGGGGTCAAACCTTTAGAGACACAAAGACACAAAACGCCCTGGTCGAGTGACTGAGCGCTGACCTCAGTACTGGTCATGTGTGCAGGCTTAGAGTGTGTGGTGTATGACAGAAGAACAGGGGATTAGAAGGTAAGAAGGGGTGGGGGGTGAAATCCATCCATAGCTGCTAAGCAGATGGTAAAAAACCAGCTTTACACAGTGAAATAGCTCAGCTACTTTGACAGGAGAAACTCTGAAGAATCCATCCATCCATCCATTTTCTACCGCTTATCCGGGGCCGGGTCGCGGGGGCAGCAGTCTAAGCAGGGATGCCCAGACTTCCCTCTCCCCGGACACTTCCTCCAGTTCTTCCGGGGGTATCCCGAGGCGTTCCCAGGCCAGCCGAGAGACATAGTCCCTCCAGCGTGTCCTGGGTCTTCCCCGAGGCCTCCTCCCGGTGGGGCATGCCCGGAACACCTTCCCAGGAAGGCGTCCAGGGGGCATCCGGTATAGATGCCCGAGCCACCTCAACCTCCTCTCGACGTGGAGGAGCAGCAGCTCTACTCTGAGCTCCTCCCGGGTGACAGAGCTCCTCACCCTATCTCGAAGGGAGCGGCCTGCCACCCTGCGGAGGAAACCCATTTCAGCCGCTTGTACCAGAGATCTCGTTCTTTTGGTCATGACCCAGAGTTCATAGCCATAGGTGAGGGTAGGAGCGTAGATTGACTGGTAATCACCAGTCTCCAGTCTCTGAAGAATCACCTTTGTCAATACTGAGGACTAAAAGCTTGCTGAGTTTATACAGTTATGATTCCATTGGAAACTGAAGGTTAATCTGTGTCCAGGGTTCACACCAACAGGCTTTAAAATGCTCACCTGCCCTCATATCTTTCACAGTGTCTCATTGAACTTTTTATTTTACTTTATTTTCTGCGTCATCTTCAGATTTGAGACGCTGTGGTTGGTTTTCTTGAGCTTAGAATCTGTGAATGTAAAAAATAAATAAATGACCTAAAAAATTACAGGTGAATAAACTTTCACACGAGCTAATGCTGTTTCACTTTTATTTCTCCATTGTTACACGACAGAAAACCGAAAAGCCTGAATTCTGCTTTCTAACTGAGGAGACATTCTTGACTGTGAAATGTCTGAAGGTGCTTTCTGGAGGACACAAGAAGGTCATCAGATACTGGACACTAACAAAGATACACAGACACAAAAACTCGCTCAGATTCCGTATCGATAGCAGCACTAGCGCTCTGTTCTGTTCAGGGTTTATCCTCCCTCTCTTCAGAGGACTGTAGCCATCGGTCGTGAGCTGACAACATGTTCCTGCCCTTATTTAAGATGGCTGACCTCTATCAGAGGTCGATGTGAATATGATGGGTGTGGAAAATGGTGTATTGATTTTAAAAGCTTGCATTCACAGGGCTCAAAGTAATGCACTCAGATGAACTGGGAGTTTGGGATTGTTTTTAGCCTGTGATCTCAATTTTATGCAAGTAAAGTGTGCGACATGTTTGACGGTAATTTAATCGTTTTTCTGCTTTTACATTACGTTGGCTTGGGCCAGAACAAAGATGTTTCATGGCGCCTTGAATACATGTAATTACCTTGTTTGAATTATGTAAAACACAAAGACACTGTTTCACACTTTGATAATTTCATAACTGAGAGCACAAACACATAGGCCAACATAAAGAGCATATTTTCATGGCTGACATTAGCAATGTTTTCCCTCTCCAGAGAAACGGTGATTATTCTTGACACTGTTAAAACTAGTTACATTATTTAAACATGAAGATCCATAAATAGCCTTCTCTCACACATTTATTCTCATTTGAAAATGCCATGTTATAAAAGGAAATATACTTTTAATAATTCAGGGGAAGCGCGGGATCAGCAGAATATTGCATGTTTGTTGTATATCCATTAGCATAATGTAAGATCTTTTATTGATGAATCGTGTAAGGAAGTGCAGTTCATTCAGATAAATCGTACAAAAAGCCTGTGAAAGCCTGTTTGCGATAGTAGGGAAGATTTATCAAACCGAAATGGAAGGAGTTTCTGTCTGTCTCTGTGTCTGTAGTATGTATATCTGTCCTTCTATTTTATCAACAGTTGTTCTTCTTATCGGCCTCACACTTGGCGGGTATATTACCGACGAATATAGGAAGTGCGTTGTTGAATGTGAACTTGTTTGGCTCAGAGGTTCTGGAGAGAGCCGCAAGCAGTGATACCAGAGTCCACGCAGCTGGCTCTTCCAGAACAGGTACATTTTGAAGGAGCAGTGCTTCTGCACTTATGTATTCAGGGAGATTCTCCTTTAAAGCAGCAGAAGGGGGCGCAGACTTCTGAACGGATGTTAGAATGCTGTCCTGCTGGAATGAAAATAAGGTATCTGTGTAAAACATGGCAAATTAATCCTCCCACACTAGCGGTGGTGATGTTGACAGTGACACGGTCTGTTGCCCTGTCCGTGTAACACGAGGAACTTTGCCCCCCGAGTCTCGGCGGAATCGGAGAGATTCACTCCCCGATCCTGTAACGATGCACAGCTCACAGCCTTACGGGCCGGACCGGTCATTTTAGCGACTCCATGAATTCTTGATCAGGCGGCTGGAGGCGAGGATGAGTGGCTGAAAATGGGCGGGGCTGAAGAGTCAGCCAAATCCGCCACGATTTCGCCGGTCGCTGTGAGCCTCCTGTCCGTACGCGCCCACGATAAAATAATCCTTTGTGACCATCCCTCAGCTGAGCCCTGGCAGAGGGAGGGTAAATTTACATGTTAGGGGAACAAAAAGAGTTTAATTCTGCCCCCTGTCTTCAGTTTTACAGTAAATATACCTGCGATTGTCAGGGAACGACCCTCATATCCAGTCCTGAGCCCTTTGCTCACTGCTGCTCTGCATTAAATATTTAAACCAGCCTGAAAAAACCTGGGAACAGTGTGACTGCTGCTGTAAAGAATGATGATTAAAGTCAGAGAGCTTCTGCAGGGTTTTTCAACACCCTGTGTGTGTGTGTGTGTGTGTGTGTGTGTCTGTGTGTGTGTGTGTGTGTGCGTGCGTGTGTGTGTGTGTGTGTGTGTGTGTGTCTGTGTGTGCGTGTGTGTGTGCGTGCGCGTGTGTGTGTGTGTGTGTGCCTGCGCGTGTGTGTGTGCATATGTCTGTGTGTGTGTGTGTGCGTGTGTGTGTGTGTGTGCGCGCGCGCGCGTGCAGTGTATTTGTGTGTGTGTGCCTGTGTGTGGGTGTGTGTGTGCATATGTCTGCGTGTGTGTGTGTGTGTGTGTGTGTGCGCGTGCAGTGTATTTGTGTGTGTGTGCCTGTGTGTGTGTGTGTGTGCATATGTCTGCGTGTGTGTGTGTGTGCGTGTGTGTTAGTGTGTGTGTGCATATGTCTGTGTGTGTGTACGTGTGTGTGTGTGCCTGCGCATGTGTGTGTGCATATGTCTGTGTGTCTGTGCGTGTGTGTGTGTGTGTGTGTGTGCATATGTCTGTGTGTGTGTGTGTGTGTGTGTGTGTGCCTGCGCGTGTGTGTGTGCATATGTCTGTCTGCGTGTGTGTGTGTGTGCGCGCGCGTGCAGTGTATTTGTGTGTGTGTGCATATGTCTGCGTGTGTGTGCCTGCGCGTGTGTGTGTGCATATGTCTGTGTGTCTGTGCGTGTGTGTGTGTGTGTGTGTGTGCATATGTCTTTGTGTGTGTGTGTGTGTGTGTGTGTGTGCCTGCGCGTGTGTGTGTGCATATGTCTGTGTGCGTGTGTGTGTGTGTGCGCGCGCGTGCAGTGTATTTGTGTGTGTGTGCCTGTGTGTGTGTGTGCATATGTCTGCGTGTGTGTGCCTGCGCGCGTGTGTGTGCATATGTCTGTATGTGTGTGTGTGTGTGTGCCTGCGTGTGTGTGCGTGTGTGTGTGTGTGTGTGTGTGCATATGTCTCTGTGTGTGTGTGTGTGTGCATATGTCTGTGTGTGTGTGTGTGCCTGCGTGTGTGTGTGTGTGCATATGTCTGTGTGTGTGTGTGTATGTGTGTGTGTGTGTTTGTGCGTGTGTGTGTGTGTGTGTGTGTATGTGTGTGTGTGCGTGCGTGCGTGTGTGTGTGTGCATATGTCTGTCTGTGTGTGTGTGTGCGTGTGTGTGTGTGTGTGTGCACAGCTCTGTAAGCCAGAGGAGATAAATGTAAAGAGATCCCATGCAGCTCCGTTCTCTCTGAAGAGTTGGGGGCTGGATGTCAGATCCCTGCACTGATCTGCTGACAGGAATCTCTGCTCTGCCTGCATGTCAGGACACTGGGCCAGTGAACACAAACCACTGATGAATCTCAGCTGCTCACGCCTGTTTTCTTCTCTCTTCTTTAAGTGCTGAGGCTGAAGTGGTTGATCAGCCCCTCTCCCCCTGTACCACCGCTCTAATTATCCTCCACACGGCGTTCTGCCCGGTGCTGACGCAGGAGATCAACAGGACGAGAGGGTGAATGATTTTCCACTCTTCCCTAGTCGAAATTTGGAGTGCTCCACCTCCTCTGTGTTCATCGAACGTAAAAGTTGCGTAAATTAAAAGCCCTTCTGAGACCCCCCACCCCCATGGGGCCGTTCAGCTCAGGTCAGGTTTAGTTAATCCGTCCTGGGGTGCATTTCCCGAAAGCACAGAGGTTAACTCACATAGTTGGAACCACTGACTGAATGGACGAACAATGTATGTTCAAACCTAGTTAGCAGCTGCCCTTTTGGGAAACACACGGCTGATTCATAACGCTGTTGAGCGATTAACCAGGCTGGTCTGTTCTGCTGTCACTGACAGGCTGTATTTTAAAGACGCGGCCTGCTGTTAGGCAGTAATGACTGAGAGAAACATAGGCTTTAATGAGCCTGTGTCCTGGCTGGGCTGATCTCACAAAGCTCTGTGATCTCAGGAGATGTGAAGACTTCCACAGGGTGAAGGTTTATGGGAGGAAAGCAGGAACAATTCAAACCCAAACACTCCAGTCTGTGTCTGTTTCAGATACAGCATCCTACCTGCTGCATCCTCAAAATCTGTACTGCCTACTCAACATACTGCCAGCTGCCTACTGCAAACCTAAATACAGACCTTTTTTCCCCAAACAACTTATTGAACAAACTAGATGGATAAGCTGTCAGTTGGGCAAATTTTTCTGAAAAAGCACTACTTAAAATTCCTAATTATGTGTATATTGCAGGGATTTTACTGAGCTTGCTTGGAAAATATACTTCTTCAGGAAGTAGAGCATAGTTTTTGGGCGGTACCACAGAAAGATAGAGGCGGAGCCATCTTTGTGACCAATCACAGTCAATAGATCATTAAAGAATAGAAAGAAAACTTGATCAGTGCGTTTTGTCCCACCTTAAAGGTTAAGTGGTGATAATTTAAATTCTTTCAATGCAGATTAATTTTAGCTGCTTGTCACACATGGTAATAATGCAAAGAGATTAATTGTTCAATGGATAATTGTTTTAGCACCTGAAATAATTTTTTTTTTTTTACATTTTTAGTCAATATTTTATCATAAATTAATTCTGTCCCCTCCACTGTAGTGCATCACCCAAGATAATTTACTCAAGTCCAATGGGAGATTAGTTAATCTTTTTTCTTTGGTGATTGCGGCCGCACATTTACACGCACAGAGCCCTGACCTCCCTACCAAACGTGTTGACGCTGCTGTGCCTGTCGGCTGTGCTGAGTGTTTGTGCTGATTGGACGCTGGGATCCTCCAGAGGTCAGGGGTGCCGTAAAATTAGTTTAGTCCTGTCTTTAATCTTGCTTCTTTTCTGAAGCACATGCTGTTATGTGAAGCGTATGACCGACACTGCATGTGTACTGTGCACATCTGCGAAAGCTTTACATTTGGGTTTAATTTCACATCATCCACTGCTGCCACTTATCAATGTTTAGCTGAGTAAAAAATCTGAAAATTCATCACAAACTGTGAAAACAAGGAGTGCGGCACAGGGGTTAGCAGTGAGGTGAAAGATCAGCTTACAAAGTATGATCACAGTTAGCTGGTTAACTGAATCCTAAAACTGTCTCAAATTAAAACCAAGAACTTTAAAAAAGTAGTTCCAGGATTGACTCAGCTCAGTTATCCAGCTAAACCACTGCCCCTACTTTTGAGAATCCCTGGAGTCTCATCTTATTGGACAGTAGCAGTCAGGCTCATCCTTCAGGAGCCAATGCCGAGTCACATCTCGCAGGGGTGCTTCACACAGTCACTACACTCCTGATCCTCATCCTGTTAGAGAGGAGCCCATGTCCCGCGGAGGCTGTCTGGCTTTAAAAATAATGCACTTGCATGTTCAGCCTTATTTATGAAATAAATTTGCTAGGAAAGAAGTATGATGTGTAACTGTTATTATGAAGATGAGTGATGACGCTGGCCTGAGTTGTTGATGGTGCAGACATAAGTTTATTACAGAAATGCTGACAAATGGCTCGATTAATATGAGACAAATGCTGTATTTAATACTGCAGTGGAAATGAGTGACTGTAAGACTTACGATGTTGCAATTCTGCTACGTTACTGAATCTACAGCTCCCTCTTTCTGAGACCCTGCCCTTAAGGAAATCCTTTATGCCTGGCAATTGAAAATGTTATATTTAGTTTTGGGTTTTGAACTCTGGACTGTTCAGGTATTGAACCTAATTTTAATGCCTCTTCAGTACTCAATATCTCATGTGAAATCAGGTCAGGCAGCCTGGAAAACAAATGCACAGAATACCCAAACATCTCAAGTTCGCTGTTTATCAAACCACTGTAATGTCGAAAACAGCCACTAGATGGCAGTATTGACCTTTTTTGTTAAGCCCAGTCTGGAGCTAGGTTTGGGCATGTCTGAGAGAGAAAGTCCCAGAGAATTGAAAAAAAAAAGTCTGGAAGGTGGGAGGGGGCTGCAAAAGAGTATATAAGGAGAAAAATTGAGAGAGTAAAGTAGTAGGAGAAATTGCAAGGAGAAGGATACATTTGACCAGACCTGTCACTCTTTTCAAGACCTGTGAAGTTTTTTTGTGGATTTTTGCCTGTGTTGGAGCATTTCCCTGTCCAGGGACATCACCAAGCAACCCAACCAAAGGGACTGTAAATATTTTTTGTTTCTTGTATATGTCAATCTTAGTCAGTAGCATTGATTGTATGTTACTTGTCAATTTGTTTAATTCAATCTGTTTAAGTTTTAAGAATTTGTCTGTCATCCCTTGCTGTCTTGTCTGTCATGAAAAATTGGGGCCATAACTAATTGGGGGCTCAAGTCCGGGATAGACCATTGTGTGAGTCATTTATTGAAAATCTAACATTTCAAATTGTGACATTGTTTATATATATATATATATATATATATATACAGATCAACAGCAATGGATGATTTCTTGGTATCACCAACCGTGGAGGTTTTAAAGTCTTTTAAAAAGTGAGAACTGCTTGAAATATGCAGACAGTTAGAGCTGACAGAGGTAAAACCAGCCATGCAAAAAGCAAGACTGGCTAGAGAGATTGTTGAATATTACATTGATGAAAATGTGTTTGCACCAGGAGATCTGGAACAATTTCCAGCAGAAAATCCAAATGTAGAAATGGGACTTAAATTAAAAATTCTAGAGAATGAAAGAGAGGAAAGAGCATTTGAGAGGGCAGAAAGAGAGAAAGAAAAGGAGAAAAAAGAAAAACAAAACAAAGAATTTGAGAGAGAGAGGGAAAGATGAAAGAGCAGAAAGAGAGACAGAGACAGAGAGATTTTGATTTAGAGAAGTTAGATAAAGAAGAAAGGCTTCAAATGGAGCAACTAAAAATTAAAATGGAAGCGGAGAACAAATTTTGTGCTAGCCAGGAGGTAAAGCTGGTGCCTCCATTCTCAGAGGAGGAGGTTGATAAGTATTTCCAGTGTTTTGAAAAGGTAGCAAAGAGTTGCCAGTGGCCAAAGGAACACTGGCCTCTGATGTTGCAAACTGTCCTCGAGGGTAAAGCTCAACAAGCCTATTCAGCTTTGTCTGCAGATGATTCCTCTGATTATGAGGTTGTCAAAAAGGCTATTTTGAGAGCATATGAGATGGTTCCAGAGGCTTACTAAGAGAAATTCAGAGGTCTGAAGAAATCTGACAATCAGACTTATGTGGAATTTGCTAACGAGAAGAAGGTTTGCTTTGAGCACTGGTGTACTTCTATGGAGGTCAAGGATGATTTCAACTCACTAAAAGAGATGGTGTTAGTTGAAGAATTCAAGAACTGTGTTAAGGATGATATTAAGACCTACCTTAATGAGAAGCAAGCACTGAATTTGCAGTCAGCTGCCAAATTTGCAGATGAATATGTTCTCACACATAAGTCCTAATTTCAGTCTAGCAGTAACAGTAGATGGTCCCAATTTCAGAAAAAAGGTAACGGTGATACCCAAGATTCCTCACCCAATGACAAAGACAAATCTGGTGAGTCTAGTCTAGCTTGCAATTATTGCAAAAAATCTGGTCATGTTACAACTAACTGTTGGTTCCTTAAAGCTAAGAAAGAAAAAGAAAAGGATACCAAACCAAATGCATTTGTGAAAACAAGGTTGGAAACCCCTGTAGTAGATGATCAATCTGCTAAACTGCCTGCTTCTTGTGGGGCGAAGAAGCCTGATACTGCTGACTTTGCGAGGGGGGAATTTCTTCCGTTTGTGTCACTTTGAGGTTTATGTTTGTACAGGGCAAAAGCCAATGATTGTACATACTGACCACAATCTGTTTTTGAGTAAGATGAAAAACAAGAATCAGAGATTGTTAAATTGGAGTTTGATTTTACAGGAATTTGACTTGAAAATTAAGCATGTAAAGGGTACTGACAATGTAATTGCTGATTGCTTATCCCGTGTTTGAGTATGTATATATATCACGTGTTTATTCGCATATTGTGTTATACTGTATGTATATAAATTAACAAGTGTCTACTTCACCATTTTTGTATTGAAAAGAAAAATGTGCCTTGATGAGTCAAAAATTTTCCCTTTTGGAATGGAAGTGTAATGTGGAAAACAGCCTCTAGATAGAAGTATTGACTTTTTTTGTTAACCCCAGACTGGTGCTAGGTTTGGGCATGTCCTGGGCATGTCTGAGAGGTGAAAGTCCCAGAGGAAAAAAAAAAGTCTAAAGGTGGGAGGGGTCTGCAAAAGAGTATATAAGGAGAGAAATTGAGAGAGTAAAGTGGTAGGAGAAATTGCAAAGAGAAGGATACATTTGACCAGGTCTGTCACTTTTTTCCAGAGTAGTGAAGTTTTTTTTTGTGGATTTTTGCCTGTGTTGGGGTATTTCCCTGTCCCAGGACATCACCAAGCAACCCAACCAAAGGGACTGTAAATTTTTTTTTTCTTGTTATGTCAGTCTTAGTCAGTAGCATAAATTGTAGGTTAGTGGTCAGTTTGTTTAGTTAGTCCCCTACCGGAAACGGAGGGGACTATAGGATTGCACTCCATCCTTCCGTTCGTCCGTCTGTCAGTCCGTCCGTCCGCATTCGTGTCTGCTCCATAACTTCAATACCGTATGACCTAGGAACATCAAAGTTGGTGTGTGGATGCATCTTGGGGAGAGGATGTGTCATGTACCCTATTCAGGTCACTTTAACCTACTTCTTAGGAAATATAATATGCATACACCGGTAGGGGACTAGTATTGCGCTGCAGTACGACATTCGCCAATAGGCAGTGCAATTCTTAAATCTGTTTAAATTTTAAGATTTTGTCAGTCATCCCTTGCTGTCTTGTATGTCATAACAAAATGGGGCCATAACACCACCATGTTTAGATAATGTGATGATTCTGCCTTTTGTGTTTTCTCGTGCTTATTTGTGCTTGTGCTTTACTTTTGTTTTATATTTCACCTTTTATTCTGCCGTCTGACAAGCCACTACCACTCTGCCTTCCAGTGATGTCGCGTGACTGCCTTCAGCGTGCCCTGCGTCTCGTCGTCCAATCACGTTTTTTCTTTCGGTTTCGGCTCTGGTATTTCATTCATTGCTTCCAGCTGTGTTTAATTCTGGGTCTCGCGAAACTCTGAGTGAATGTGTTCTCTGATAGGATATTACTAACCTGTACTAACCAGCACTTATTTGAGGGTGATTGTAAATATTTTGTCACGTAGTATTTACCTTAATTAACTCATTTAGTGAGTGCTTGTGTTTCCTAGCTTTCGTGCATTCTGCCTAAGCTGTCTCTGATTAACTGCATTTAAAAGCTGTGCTTTCCTTCGCTTCTCTTGTGGTGCTTTTTCCTCGTCACGCTTAGATCCCTGAATCTAAACTGTTTAGCTTGATTGATGGTCTCAGCGTCGTGTCTCGAGTCTTTATTGTTAACCCGGTTCTCTTGTAATTGTTTATTAATCCCATCTGTTTCGTTCCGAGATTGCATTTCCAGTCCTCGCCTCCTCTCATGACTGTATGTGGCTGATTTTGGAGAGCGGTCCTCAGACAGATCCTCGTACTGACTCTGTTCTACTTGGTGAAATCTCAGCTCCTCATGCCTTCCAAGTTTCTCCTTGTATGATTCCCGAGTCTCATAGTTTGCTGCGCCCTTGTCTTGTCTTCTCCGTGCTTAAGTCTCCCAGTGGATCCGTCAGTTTAGTTAGGTTCAGTTTTTGTTTTCTTAGTTTATCCTCTCTTGGAGTGAGTATTTCTGTTTCTCCCTGCCTTTGGCAGTGTACTTCAGTTCTCCCATTTGTTCAGTGCTTGTGCACGGTGTTTCGTTTCTGGCGTGTCAGCCAATTTATCCTTAGTGTCTTGTGTTTAATAAACCCTTCTGATCCTGGAACTGGTGTTCTCCTGACCTCTCCTTACAGATAAAGGCTTATGTAAAGTTTGATGAGTGTATGTGCGTAAGTGTTTGAGTCTGTGAGTAGGTGTGTGTGTGTGTGTGTGTGTGTGTGTGTGCATGTGTCTGCCTGTTTGTGTATGCCTGTGTATGTAAAGCTGTTCCTCTGTCCTTTTAGTTAATAATTCTGAGTGAAAATGTGTGAGGTTAAATGGATGTGTATGTGTGTGTGTATGTGTGCGTGTGTGCATGTGTGTGTTTGTGTGCGTATGTTGGAATTTAAGAGATATGCTGTTCATGTGTGTGCGTGAGTCTGTGTGCATTTGAGTACCAGTTGTGAAATAATGAACTACTTTTTCTAACAAAGTCAGGCTGTCCCATCTCTCCACTGCTCTCCCTTTACTGACTCACTAACTCCCTTCCGGAACTTTCAGAGCGCACTAATATCCCTTCCTCATGCTGATGATCTGCTCGCAGTTTGACGCGGCTGCTCTTTAGTACTGCACAGCAGAGAGCTGATTTATCATGCATCTGAGACGACCTCGTATTGCAGGCCTCGCAATGCCTCACATCCCTCTGATGCAATTAAGCATGGAGCAAACTGTACACCCCTGTTGACCATAAACAAACCAGTTATACAGTCCAGAGGCCTGGAGAAACTGTGAAGCACATGTAAAGGCCCTCTGAGGGCCCTCTTTCCTGAGACAAGGGTGGTAAATTGTACATCTGGAGGGCCACAGTGACTGCAGGTTTAACTCCAGTCCTGAAGGGTCGCAGTGTCTGCAGGTTTAACTCCAGTCCTGGAGGGTTGCAGTGTCTGCAGGTTTAACTCCAGTCCACGAGGGCCACAGTGTCTGAAGGTTTAACTCTAGTCCCAGTTGCGCAGCTGCACCTGCAAGTTTAACATCCAGTAATTTTAGGTTTCCTTTCAATCTGAGGTCAATTTAGCCCTTGGACAGAATCCACTGTTAATCAACAGCTTATTATTATCATCATTGTTTTGAAACATAGAAAAAAAAAAAGAAAAATTGACTGTGTCGTAGGCTACTCTAGTCATCCGGTCCACAACATGCATAAATAAACAAATAAATAAAACATTGTCTGAAATTAAATAATTTGTTGTTCTGAAAACATTGAGAAAGAGACAGAAACCAATTTCTAAAAACTGATTTGTACATCCTTCTGAAAAAAGGTAAATCATCTGAACAAAAACATCCCACATCGACTTGTCCTCCAAAACAACACACCGTATGCATATTAGCTGTCTGATAAAATTCAGCACCATCTCCACTCGAGCCGACACTTTGGTCTTAGATGGCTAAATATCCAACTGGAAGTGACTCCAGTAATGAACTGAAGACCTGGCAGAGAACCAGCCTGTCAAGTACAGAAGCCATGATCATCAAACAGCCCTGATCGTCAGAGCGAGCGCTGCATGCTAATGCTATCAGCAGCAGCCTCCCAAAGCAGCCCCTCATTTAACCAGCCCCTCAAGGGCAAGGGCTTCAAATACAGTGAAATGACCAGAGCTAATTCAACTCTAACAGAGTACTTTTCAGTCAGTTTGGGATAATATGTGTGCAATATTTATTTATTTATTTATTCATTTTACTGTTGTGTATTTTACTACGGAGCAGAATTCATTATTTGATTCGGTCACACTTGATACTAATGATCTTTTATAAGATTATAGTAGATATTTATAGATATTAAACTAATCATGAATAAACCATTTACATGCATTTTTAAATGATTAATAAACCATTTATAACTAAAGTTGTAGAATATTTTTCTTAAATCACTCAAATATATTTTCCTTCACATTAAATAACATTAGTCGATGATTAATAAATCACGTACAAACAATTTTGATGCAGCGTTTTGAATTATGTATAAAACAAATATAAATGTTCTACAACTTTAGTAATAAATGATTTAATAATCATTTACAAATGTATATATGTGATTTGTTCATGATTTGTTATCTATTTACTAATATCTACTAACATCTTATAAATGACTTACGAATGATCGTTATTATGAAGTGTTACCATTAATTCTTGTATTTCTCAATTTGTTCCTTCATTTTTAAAGGGATCCTTGGTATTTTTATTCCCCCACCCCGCTTAAAGGGTGAGGGTAAGGGGTATTGTTTTTGGTTCAATTTGTTCCTGTGTTTGTGCATTTATTTGTTTCTGTGTTTGTTCGTTAACACTCTAGCAGCAAAACTAATGGCTACATTCACCCCAAATTCTAGTTAGGGGTTGCTGCTGACCCAGTATAGATCCCTATTGAATTTCGTAAACGTAGGTGAAAGTATGTCTGAGGGGCGGAGTTTGTTGTGCCAAACACCACTTGTTTTCTTCTGTGTTTGTTGAAGTTCTGAATTGCATTTTGTGTAATGAGCTTCCTTGATACCTGCCTGTTTTATTCATGTATACCTGGCAGTTCAAGAATAAGGCTGATGGTGTGATCTGGTATAAAAAGTCAAGACACCAGATAATATGACAGGATTCTATAAGTCATGAAATGATCTAAAATGGTAGATGACTCATGATGATATTAATGTGCGTGTGTGGACATGAGAGTGCATTTGCAGATGTACTTATGACTGTGTACGTGTGTGTGTGTGTTTGTGTTTGTGCATGTGTGTGTGTGTGTAAATAAAAGGGGCACACATATCATCTATAGGTGTTTATTGAATTCTTGGCCCCTGTACACCTTTAGAAATACACACACACTCACACACAAACACGCACACACACACAGACACACACAGGAACACACACACACACACACACGCACACACGCACACCCACACACACACACGCACCCACACGCACACACACACGCACACACTAACACACACACACACACACACATACGCGCACACACGCACACACACACACACACACACACAATAACACACACACACACACACGCACACACACACACACACACGCACACACACGCACACACACACACACACGCACACACGCACACACACGCACACACACACACACACACACGCACACAATAACACACACACACACACACATACGCGCACACACGCACACACACACACACACGCACACAATAACACACACACACACTCACACACACACACACACACGCACACACACACACACGCACACACACGCACACACGCACACAATAACACACACATAAACACACACACACACACACAAGCACAAACCCACACAGACACACACACGCACACACACACACACACACGCACAAACACACACACGCACAAACACACACACACACACACACACGCACAAACACACACGCACACGCACACACACACACACACTCACAATAACACACACATAAACACACACAGACACACGCACACACACGCACACACACACTCACACAATAACACACACATAAACACACACACACACGCACACACACACTCACACACACACAGGAAAGTCAGAATTAAACACTCTCTCATCAGCACTGACCCCCTCGTCCCTCTTATCTGTGGAAATTACATGCAGGGATAATCTCTCCAGCTGTGCACTATTCCCACTAACGCCTCCATTTCCCCCGCGAGCGCGTGCAGCAGGCGCCAGCGTAACACAGCACACGTGCTGCACGTCAGCTTTAATCCACACATCGGGAGTAAGACCTACACCTCTGTAATGCCTTTTCTCCTGCGTCTCCTTGTGTTTTATAATTCATCATGATTTTGGTGGGGCGTTTGGATTTCCCGCTGACATGCGCCCACACGCCCAGTGTTACACACTTTTTCATTTAGTTCTGTCGTACGCTGTGGCTGAGAAACAAAAAATGATCAAAGATGAGGCGAGGCCTGAAGTTTGATTGGATAACAGGGAAGAGTCGCTTGTGACGAGGCCTGCACAGAGACTAGAGCACTTATATCCCTGCTGAGGAGGGAGGCATTCGAGACAGTCTCAGCTTTGCAGTAAAATCAATGTGTCTGAAAGACAAGGTGTCTGACAGACATGCCTATGCAGTAGAGTACAGGTCCCTGAGGTAGTGAGTTTACTCTGTTAGGGAGACGGTTAGATCACTATGGAGAAAGTGGATATACTCTATTCTCTGTTATAAACCTGCACCTATTTTGCCCGTTAATTTAAGTTTATGTAGGGCTGATACCTGTTTGCACCACTAGGTGTCTCCGCTGAAATTGATATGCCCTGAGGCAACTGGAAATATCGGCCCTGCAGATATCTGTAGTCCTGAGTTCAAAAAGGGGCGCAGCGATTTTCTAAGCAGTTGCGCCCCCGCATTCTTTAAGGTATGATATTCGGGAAAGAGCTGTTGCATTTTCTTGTGTTTTACTCATATTATTATTATGACTAAAATACTGTGTAACTCAAAGGTATCGGATGCATATCACGGTTGTTTACACAATATTTGCAATAATGTCAGCAATATATGTCCCTTGCAGCAACTTTTGAATGTATTTTGCACCGTAATATTCTGTGCAGGCCTTAGTAATGTTAAACTGGCGGGAGGCTGTAAAAGTTATTTTCCTTTCTATTTCTGAATGAGTTTGTTCCTGCGTACTTTCATTTTTGTTTGCGTAACAACTCGGTATGTGATAATCTGTCACTGAATGCATTTCTGGGCTATGTGATGTCTTTTAGTAAGGGAATGTCAGAATGTAATAGCAGTTTTGCTAATGAGTTGCGCCCCGACATTCTTTAAGGTGTGTGAACCAGCGGCCCCTCCGCCGCGACTGAGCGGACTGGAGCTGCATGAAGCCTACGAGAGTGATTACGTGAACTGGAGGATATAAACTCTCGGTGAATCTCCGCCACAATGCGTCTGTCTCGGTTACTTCCACGCCGCTCGTCCCGAACCAACCCGAAACACAACGCAGGGTCTCGGAGCAGCCCGGCTAAGCCAGCAGCTGCAGAGAAAGGGTTAGATTTACAACAGAGTTCCGTGTATGTTAAGTGTAAAACACTGTTAAATGCGTCCAAGACTCCACTTACAGTTAAAATAACTGGCAAAAAAGTGCATAACAGTGTGGGGAGATGGGTAGGTGATTATGGAGAAAGTGGATGTACTCTGTTAGGTAGATGGGTAGAACTCTAATGGGAACGTGGTTATACACTCCTATGTATTGGAATGGCTTTTTGCTGACAGGTGGGTATACTGTACACTGACAGAAATAGAGGGGGGTATATTCTGTATACCAGTGTACACCCTTCACTACACCACTATGTCTTCACATCATATGCTATTATACTGCGGGACATAATTCCTCTGATTGATACACCAGTGCTGAGAGAATAACTCACAGTTTTATCCAGGGAAAGTTACCACTGGTTACTACTTGATCTAATCAGTGGGAAACCAGAGTTATCGCATGGGGCTGAATTTTGGAAGACAATTAAGTCATAACAAAATAAGGGTTCCAACGTGAGTTGAATACTGGAAATATCACAATCACAAGTGAGCAAACTTTTTTTCTGTTTGCCACAAACTTCAGGCAATGGAAGCTGACAATCTAGAAAGGCTGTGAGTGGCATTATGACAATAGCTACAAAGACAGCGGTCGAGAAAACCTTCCATAAACTATTCTTATGTGTTTTCGTCCTGATATCATAATAATTAAACTCATAAATGCTGCAGTAATCTAGAATTATGCTTTCTACATGAAAGTTACTGAATAAAGGGCTGTTATTTGAGTTGGTCATGTCTAAACTCTTTTACAATGAACTTAATATTTTTAACTGAATGTTTTTTTTTTTTTTTTTTCGCAAATTAAATTATGAAGAATACATTGCAGATATATGTTTTATCTTTATTTCCAAAGTCTAATCCTGCAATGTGAACTTGTGGGACTCAGGAGTAAAATTAAGAGAACAATAATTTTTTTTTTTTTAACACAAGCGGAGATCAGGCAGCTTTAGTCAAAAACTAACAGGCAGGATTAATGTCCAAAATATAGACTGAGGTGAGGTAGGAATACAGGCAGATATTAAAAACCAGGCAGACAGAATGCAGTGCAAAATCTCAATACAACAATTGATGTCAAAAAATATTCAAGGTAGAAAGCAATAATCAGTCAAACACTTGATCCAAAATCAAGAAAGATAAAATAAGCTGGTCACATATGTAGAGCTGCAATACTAGGATTAAGGCTTATAGCACACAGATCAAAAACAACGGAGCTGAACTCGCAATGACAATGAGACAGAAGTTAAAGACCGGGGAGCGATAACTGAGACAAACTGAGGTATGAGTCACAGCGCCATCCCTGACGGTAAGAAACAACCTCAAGCTGGATCATCTGAGATCTGAATCCTGACATCTGCACTGATACACAGATCTCTAACACACCAGAGAAAATCTGAGTCTAGATAGATATGGGTTGACAGCAGACAGATAGTAAGGAAAATTCTGGTCATTTTCAAAACTCATATTTAATTAAAATACAAGATAATTTTAAAGAATAGAGAAGTGGTTGGATTTTTTAAATGACAGGAAACAAAAAGGTCAACAGGGCTTTGTTAGCATGCCTGAGACTTCCTGAATTGCCATAACAGTAACGCACCAGCCTTTCATCTGTCTGTAAGTGAGCACATGCTTTTTGATTCAATTAGAGCCCTGGATTGACTCGAGGTCCTTAGATTGTTCCGCTTCTCATAGATGGATGTGATGTTTAAGTGGCCGTGGTGGTCACACTCACTGTTATTGCCGATCGGTTGATCAATAAAACAGTCAGTTTCTACTAATTCAGCAACTTTACAGACCTAATGCAATCTCAGTGACACAGAAGATGAAGGAGAATGGTCATTGTTTTCTATTTTACTCCATTTTGGGTTTAACAGAACCAGAACACACAGGGGCCCACAGAGCGGGAGCGTCGATGATACAGAACATTTAATTACAGTGACAGATAAAATAAAGAAATAAACTACCAGAGGAGAAATAATAAATAAAACAGCACCTGTGTCTGTGTCGATGGAGGCAGGTTGGGAATTATAGCTGTTTCATGGATAAATGTGGAAATATATCTGTGTGCACAGCCAGACCGAAACGTATAATTAATTACAGGATGTTTCTGATTTTAAATTACTTCGCACAGGATTAGCAGTGCAGAGGTGGAAAGAAAGAAAGAAAAAGATTTAATATTATTCTTGTCCCGCTGAGAGCCATCATGTTATCGGAACACTCTCAGTTTTCATTTGCATCTGTTGTGCTGTAGAACAGTCATTTAAATTTGCAAACACAAGTATTTGCGTATACTGTAGCCTTCTGTAATGGGTCAAGCATGTTAGCATAGCCAGATATCTACATTTATATATATATTCTCCATCTCAAGCCTTTCCATTAATCCATGAAGCAATCAATCTGTTTTCTTTCCTGGTGTTTTGCTGTTTGATTTTCACGAGCTGCAGAACACACCTTTCATTTTGCGTTCATTAGATGTAATCCAATTTGCGCACTTTAGTGTTTTTGTTTTTGTTTTTAAAATAGTGAAGAATATTCCAGGAAAAAAGGCAAGTATCTTACTATAATCATTCACATAATTTAAGTATTATCAACAACCATCACAAAATTTTAATTTACCAAATGCCATTTTTATTTACAAATATACACAAGTGTCCACTTTTAAGAATCAAATCAAAGATCTCCTCCATTTTGGTTGTAACACAAGTGGAGAATTGCACCTGAATGATTTAAGTGAGGGAGAAGTGATCGACATCAGTAATTAATTCACAGTTTGTTCCCGATAACAACGTCAAACGAGCCATTGTAACACACTGACAGCTTACGAAATCAAAATAAACCCTATTTAAATATTTTGTGGTATATATTACAACTAGAGCAACTGAAATATTAAACAAGATCTCTCAGGGTCTCATGATACTGCACAGAGTAATTACAATATTTATCAAACACACATCATCAAATCCCTCATATATCTCCATCTTCACAGGAGACTTCAGCACACTGTTCACAACATGAAAACACCTTTATTTATAACATTAAGCATCAGTTCTCACTGTAAAAAGAGGCTTGATAATAAACATCATGCTTCTTGACTTTGAGGAAACATGAATGAAGCTCCCAGCTCACTTTAGGATAAAGCACTTAAGTTTAAAAATAGTGTCCAATCAGGACAGCCCTTTCCAGGGTTTCCCCTAACATTCATCTTCGTATTTTTAAATGAGCAAAAGCTTTGAGTTAAATTTATTTGAAAGAAGATTTTATGCCCCTCTCTGTTTAATATTCATGATGAATTAATGCGGTTCTCAAAGAGAGAGAATTCAAAGCATAGGTTATGGAATCATAAATTATAACACACAAAAAAAAACAGGGAGGAATAGACTTGTGAAATTTGGGTCCAACTCCCCGGGGCCACTCTCGTGTCCCGTCCTGGGTTTTAGGAGTCTAAGATCTTGCTGGAGAGACTCTAACACACTCTGTGACTCATGCTAGACTCAGTGGTTTGGGGGCAGCTTTCTCTCTGCAACCTGCTCTGACCAGGTGTGTTCACCATAAAACAGGAAAACCGAGCCCTTTTCTGTCCCCTGAAAGGACTGTTTAACGCACTGTGAGACGCAGAGGTCACGTTAACCGAATATTTCCCATCATTGACAGATTTTTTTAAAATAATAACGGAATATTTTGAAGGCCGTCCGTCATTTTGACAGAATGTAATTCACACCTCGGTCCAATTGGTGGTGGGTGTCATATTGTCTCGAGTATTGTCTTTGATCTCTATGACAGAGATGCCAAGTGTCACACATTCAGTATAGGTCTCACGCGTTTTTTAGACCGTAGTCCGCAATTATTCAATCAACACTTATTAATGAGATTCTCATATGGAATTAAAATCTTTGTGCATTGAAGTTTCAGTTTCACTTGCAGGACTTCCCGTGCTTCTCTTTGCTCAGGGATTGGAAACAACGCATGTGTTTCATGATCGTTTAAACTGTTTTAATGAAATAAGACCATTTGAAATGATTTTATGCAATTCCCTTGCTTTTAATCCCTCAGTAAAGACAAGCGTGAGAATTCCTGATACATAATCAATTTCCGTGTCACTAGTGGGGAAATCCACCACAATGCATGTTAAACTGATTAACTTGATGTACAATGACTTAAATTCCGCCAGTGAATTTCTTCAGTTCACGTTGATTGAATAATTGCTGTCTATGGTACAGGAATGTCAGTGCCACTAAGAGGCGAGAGACTCAAGCCGAATGCGTGAAACTTGGCATCTCTGGTATGATCTTGTATTCCTCATATTTTTGTAGTTCTTGATTTGTGAAGAATGCTGCTCTGTTGCCGTTACACGATTAGTCATACGCTCTAAACGCCGTCTCCGTTATGTGAACAGGCAGATCTCTGGGTGGGGAAAGCCCCGGTTGACATAACGAGTTGATAAGCAGCATCGCAAGTCGGCTTAGCAAGACTGCGGTTGTTAGGCTTAGTGAAGCCCAGCAATAACTGAAAGCATCGTTCATCTGTGCACTGTTACAGTGTGGAGGAGAAATCATTTGTGATGTTTTATAAAGTTCATACAGCAGTAAGTTTGAAAATCCATACGGTGCTGTGTTTCACACAGTGCGCAATGTGTGTCTACATGAATCACTGTCGGCATTAACTAATGAGTAATCTATAAATTATTCTGTTTATTTTATTAAAACAATTAATGATTATCATTTAAAAAAATAAAATTACAATGACGGATAATAATTAATTTTGACGAAATATTTATGCCCCTGTCCGTCACAGTGACGGACAATCAGAATGTGTAACGCGACCTCTGGTGAGACGGAAGCTTTGTAATCACTGACTGGATGCTGGCACATCTGGATAGAGGCGGCCATGTCATGTCTCATGGAGACCACATGACCTTATTTATCTGATGCTTTTATTTATAGTAACCCGGGTTACACTTTACAATCAGTGCATATCAAGTTACATTTGCGAATAATCAAGTGATGAGCAAGAACTCTCAGTTAATTAACACTTAACTAATGCACCAAAGTGCTGAATAAGCATTATGGGACTGTAATTAACCATTTATTAATGTTCTTTTTCATTTTAATTGTGAAAATAAATATATCTGTTTATAATCCTGTACTTCAAATTATTAAACTGTTCAGGAATGTATGAACAAAGTGAGCAGGGGCCAGTCTCCCCAGGAGCATTATGGGATTGATAATCCTGCATTAGGGCCTTACAGCTGTACTCATCATACTGCGGATAAAGATATGGCTTAAATCGTCAGCTGTTCCTCACGCCTGGGTAAAAAGCTGGTCGTCATAAACCCTGTTCCTGGAGATCTTCTCTCCTGTTGTTGTTAACTCTAACTACAGTCAAAGCACACCTAATGCGAAAGCCAGAGATCTTGCTCTGCGGCTAATTAGCATAGTTAGGTGCACCAGAGTAATATTGTCATGAAAACCTCTTGGATGGTACACCTTCAGGAACAGGGTTGGTGACCACTGCTCTAGACCAAACTGAAATACGACACCACTGTCAGCATGCAGATAGAGCACTGCAGGCACAGGGCTCACCTTTAGGTATGACACTGCACTACCATAACTGGCCTGTAGGTAGTGCACATCAGTCACATAGCAGGCGTGTTGGTAAAGCACTGCTGTACCATGGCTGGCCTGTAGGAGGAGCTCTACAGAGGGGAGGCCATGACTTCCTGGCAGGTATTTGTCTCACATTATTTGTCCCGTCAGGAGGCATTGCTGTGGTTTACTCTTCTACAGGACGGATCGAGGCCTGGGGCCTGCCTTCCCTTGAAGGCTCAGAGGAGAGGTGGGGTGCAGGATTACCCAGCGTAAACCTGGGGTACGAATCCACCGGGGAGCTGGATGAATCATCAGAAGGAGAAGAATAAACAGACTGGGGGGGGAGTTTGAGGGTTGAGGGGCTGTTGCTGATCCTGATGTTTACTTACCCACTGCACCACAGCAACCACCCTTCACACAGGAAGTCTATAATGGTGAATGATGCCTGCGACCTATGTGCATGTTTGTGTTATTTGTGTGATAACGAACAGGATCGATAAAGACAGTGGCAGGATCAACCCTTTTTGGGACCATGGGGACGCACCTGCCTGCTCCTAAAATCCGGTCCCTTCTGCAGTCAGAGGCTCCAGTATGACTCCTAGATTTCCCTGTACATGAGCTGCACACTGCAGATGAGCCGTGAGCAAAACACACATCCTGTAGGCAGATGCCAAACACACAACAAATCACTGCTGACAGGCCTGCAAATACAGTCAATGTATTGTTATGGCCCCAATTTGTTATTACATTTATAACACAACAGCAACAGCAAGGGATGACAAACACAGTTTTAACAACTAAAACACATTTAATTTTTAACAAAGACAAAGACTAATAACAACCTACAACTAAAGACCAAGATTGATAAATAAGAAAAAACAGAAATAATTACAGTCCCTTTTTGGTGGGGTGGCTTGGTGATGTCCTGGATGAAGAAAATGCTCAAACACAGGCAAAGAAATCCACAAAAGAAACTACACAGGTCTTGAACAGAAATGACAGGTCTGGTCACACGTATCCTTCTTCTTGCAATTTCTCCTACTACTTTACTGTCTCAATTCTTTTCCTTATATACTCTTTTGCAGACCCCACCCACATTTAGACCTCTTTTTTTTAATTTTCTGAGACTTGCCCCAGACATGTCCAGAACATGTCTAAACATGACTCCAGTCTGAGCTTAACAAAAAAAAGGTAAATACTGCCATCTAGTGGCCTCTATTCACATTACACCTCCATTCCAAAAGGGAAAAATTTTGACTCACAAAGGCAAAATTTTTCTTTTCAATACAAAATGGTTAAGTGAACACTTGTCTATATATATACATATCATACAATATTCCAAACACATGATATATATATACACATTCAAACTCGGGATAAGCAATCAGCAATTACATTGTCTGTACCCTTCACATGCTTAATTTCCAAGTCAAACTCCTGTAAAATCAAACTCCAATTCAACAATCTCCGATTCTTGTTTTTCATCTTACTCAAAAACATTAACGGATTGTGGTCAGTGTACACAATCATTGGCTTTTGTCCTGTACAAACATAAACCTCAAAGTGTTGTAAAGAAAGGACCAGAGCCAACAGTTCCTTCTCTATTGTGGAATAGTTCCTTTGGTGGCGATTGAACTTCCTGGAGAAGTATGCCACGGGATGCTCAATGTCATCAGAGTCACTTCTCTGTAGGAGCACAGATCCACAAGCTTGGTCGCTAGCATCTACCGCGATGGAGAACGGTTTGTTGAAGTCAGGAGATTTGAGCACGGGGAAGTGACACAGCAGAGACTTCAGGTGATCGAAGGCTCTCTGGCATGCATCATCCCAGGTGAACTTTACGCCTTTCTTCAGTTGGTTAGTTAGACTGAGAGCAATCTCAGCAAAGTTCTTGCAGAACTTGCGGTAGTACCCGATCATTCCAAGGAAACGGCGCAAAGCTTTTTTGTTGTCAGGAACTGGAAAGTCCATGATGGCTTGGACTTTAGCATTTATGGGTGCCACCTTACCCTGGCCTATGACGTAGCCAAGATAGGTGACAGTAGCACAACCAAAGTCACTCTTGCTCAGGTTAACAGTCAGGTTAGCCTGGGTCAGGCGCTGGAACAACGTCTCTACATCTTTTAGATGTTCTTCCCAGGAGTCACTCCATGTGATCAGGTCATCGATGTATGCACCCGTGTGTGGCAATCCGGCGATAGTAGACTGTATCATCCTTTGGAACGTGGCTGGGGCATTTTTCATGCCAAAGGGTAGGACTTCATACTGGTACAATCCAGATGGTGTGGCAAAAGCAGAGATGCTCTTGGCCCTCTCAGTTAAAGGCACACACCAATAACCCTTCAATAAATCAATCTTGGTCAGAAACTTTGCCTGCCCTACACTATCAATACAATCATCAATCCTAGGTATTGGAAACACATCAGTTCTAGTTACAGCATTGACTTTGCGATAATCTGTACAGAATCTAGTACTTCCATCAGGTTTTGGAACTAGCACACAGGGTGAACTCCATTCTGAGTTGGAGGGTCTGATAATATCATGTTCTAACATGTACTCAACCTCTTTCTCAGCAATCTTTCTCTTTTCAGGATTCATCCGGTATGGATGCTGTTTTATTGGTTTGGCATCACCAACATCTACATCATGAGAGGCTATAGTAACTCTCTTTGGAACATCAGGAAACAAATCCTCATATTTCTTGATCAACCTTTCAAACTGATCTCTCTGTGAGGGTTCTAAGTGCTGGAGTTTTACATCAAGATTTTGCAACACTTCAGTGTTTGACAATTTACATGAAAGAACTTCAGCTTTAATTCTTGGTTCATCATCTTGAAACTCCCCCTCATCTTCACACGTTTCGACCATTTGAGAATCTGAAGTGACAGCTGCAACCCCAGCATTTCTGTCATGATAAGGCTTTAGCATGTTAATATGACACAATTGTTTTGGTTTTCTCCTATCTGGAGTCTTCACAATGTAATTGAGATCATTGAGTTTTGTCAGAATTTCATAAGGACCATGAAATCTAGCCTGCAATGGATTGGACTGCAAGGGAAACAACACAAGGACCTTGTCTCCTGGTTTAAACTCACGGCTTCTAGCCTTATGATCATACCAAGTTTTCATTTTTCCCTGACTTGATTTCAAGTTCTCTTTGGCAAGGTCACAAGCTGCACGCAATCTTTCCTTGAACTTGCTAACATAGTCTAACAGACTGATATGCGGCTCTTTCTCTTGCCATTGTTCACTCAAAAATAGCAAAGGTCCTCTCACTTCATGACCAAACACTAGCTCAAATGGACTGAATCCAGTAGACTCCTGCACTGCTTCTCTAGCTGCAAACAACAGCAAATGAACCCCTTCATCCCAGTCTTTCTCATGGTCATAACAATAAGTCCTCATCATTGTCTTGAGAGTGGAATGAAACCGCTCTAAGGCACCCTGACTTTCTGGATGATAGGCACTAGAAAGAATCTGCTTTGCACCTAGTTCATACGCAACCTGCTGAAACAATCCTGAAGTGAAATTGCTACCTTGGTCTGACTGAATTTCCCTGGGAAGGCCAAACAACGTGAAGAACTTTATCAAAGCCTTCGAGATTGCAGTTGCCTTGATGTTACGTAGAGGTATGGCCTCGGGGAATCTGGTAGATGCACACATGATTGTCAACAAGTACTGATTTCCAGATCTAGTCTTGGGTAATGGACCAACGCAATCAACAATGACCCTAGAGAATGGCTCCCCAAATGCTGGGATAGGCTGCAATGGAGCTACAGGTGGGTCTAACTGGTGTTTTCCAACTACCTGACAAGTGTGACAGGTTTTGCAAAAGTTGGAAACGTCTTTCCGAAGCCCAGGCCAAAAGAAGTGTTTCATGATCTTATCAACAGTCTTGTTAACACCAAGATGACCTCCTAAAGGTAAACTATGAGCCATTGTTAAGATCTCATTCCTATAGACCTTCGGAACAACAATTTGCCTGACCACTGCCCAATCTGCATTGGCAGGGATATCAGGAGGGCGCCACTTCCGCATCAACACACCATCCTTGAGATAATACCCAACTGGAACTGCGTCTATTTCTTTTTCAGGAAGGGCTCTCCTCTTTAGTACACCAATTTCAGGATCATTAGTTTGCTCCTCAATCAACCGCTTTCTGGACAGAGACAAGTCTCCAGACACATCAGAATCACCAGACCCATCCGGCTGGCTGAATAGAGAACTGATAAAAGTATCTGATAAGTCCTCAAACGGAGAAACCATAGTAGGCCAATCAGAGTCATGAGGCGAACCACCTGAGTCCTGACTATTCAATGTACTGGACGGCACCACAACATCATCTTCTTTAGCCTTCTTGGCCATAGCACGAGTCACTGCGCAAGAAGGATACAGAGATGGGTCCTCATCCCCATTTTCAGTGCTCGGCTGTGAAGTAAGATGTACAGGGGGAACTACTTTGCCCCCAGCCAGGTCATTGCCTAGCAACAGAGAAACACCCTTTATAGGTAGACTTGACATAAGTCCCACCTTTACCTGTCCTGTAACTAAATCTGACTTCAAGAATATAGAGCGCAGGGGTACAGATACAGTCCTCCCTTCAATACCTTGTACAAGTATGAAATCCCCTGAAGCGGTCTCATCACTTAACTCCAAGGAGTCCATCAACAAAAGTGACTGAGAAGCTCCGGTATCCCTTAGGATATATATGGGGACAGGAGTAGTATGCTCATTCAGAGCCACAAATCCCTCTGACACAAATGGAAGAAATTCCTCCCTCACAAAGTCAGCTGTATTAGGCTTTTTAGCCCCACAAGAAGCAGGCAATTTAGCAGATTGGTTATCTACTACAGGGGTTTCTAACCTTGTTTTCACAAAGGCATTTGGTTTGGTATCCTTTTCTTTTTCTTTCTTAGCTTTAAGGAACCAACAGTTAGTTGTAACATGACCAGATTTCTTGCAATAACTGCAAACTAGACCACTTTTGTCACTGTCAGCTTTCACACTTTGATCAGACCTGTTACTGGATTTCTGAGCACCATCACCAGATTTGTCTTTGTCTTTGGGTGAGGAATCTTGGGTATCACCGTAACCCTTTTTCTGAAATTGGGACCATTTATTGTTACTGCTAGACTGAAATTTGGACTTATGAGTGAGAACATATTCATCTGCAAATTTGGCAGCTGATTGCAAGT
Source organism: Gymnothorax reevesii (assembly GCA_029721435.1). Classification (NCBI taxonomy): domain Eukaryota; kingdom Metazoa; phylum Chordata; class Actinopteri; order Anguilliformes; family Muraenidae; genus Gymnothorax; species Gymnothorax reevesii. The sequence continues at coordinate 8,273,562 of CM056574.1, read as the reverse complement.
TCAGTGCTTGCTTCTCATTAAGGTAGGTCTTAACATCATCTTTAACACAGTTCTTGAATTCTTCAACTAACACCATCTCTTTTAGTGAGTTGAAATCATCCTTGACCTCCATAGAAGTACACCAGCGCTCAAAGCAAACCTGCTTTTCATTAGCAAATTCAACATAAGTCTGATTTTCAGATTTCTTCAGACCTCTGAATTTCTGTCGGTAAGCCTCTGGAACCAACTCATAAGCTCTCAAAATAACCTTTTTGACAACCTCATAATCAGAGGAATCATCTGCAGACAAAGCCGAATAGGCTTGTTGAGCTTTACCCTTGAGGACAGTTTGCAACATCAGAGGCCAGTGTTCCTTTGGCCACTGGCAACTCTTTGCTACCTTTTCAAAACACTGGAAATAGTTGTCAACATCCTTTTCTGAAAATGGAGGCACCAGTTTTACCTCCTGACTGGCACAAAATTTATTTTTAGTTTCAATTTTAATTTTTAGTTTCTCCATTTGGAGTCTTTCTTCTCTATCGAATTTCTCTAATTCAAAATCTCTCTGTCTCTGTCTCTCTCTTTCTGCTCTTTCCTCTTTCTCTCTCTCAAATTCTCTTTGTTTTTCTTCTCTTGCTAATTTTTCTAACTCAAACTGCCTTTGTTTTTCTTTTTCTTCCCTCTCAAATTCTCTTTGTTTCTCTTTTTCCTCCCTTTCTTTCTCTTTTTCCTCCCTTTCTTTTTTCTAGCATTTTTAATTTAAGTTCCATTTCTATATTTGGATTTTCCACTGGAAACTGTTCCAGATCTCCTGGTGCAAACACATTTTCATCAATGTAATATTCAACTATCTCTCTAGCCAGTCTTGCTTTTCGCATGGCTGGTTTCACCTCTGTCAGCTCTAAATGTCTGCAAATTTCTAGCAGTTCTGTCTTTTTAAAAGACTTCAAAACCCCTACGGTTGGTGATGCCAAGAAATCATCCATTGCTGTTGTCAATATATATCTAGGAAAATTCACAAAAACAATTTCACAATTTGGAATGTTAGATTTTCAATAAATTACTCACACAATGGTCTATCCCGGACCTTGAGCCCCCAATTTGTTATGGCCCCAATTTGTTATTACATTTATAACACAACAGCAACAGCAAGGGATGACAAACACAGTTTTAACAACTAAAACACATTTAATTTTTAACAAAGACAAAGACTAATAACAACCTACAACTAAAGACCAAGATTGATAAATAAGAAAAAACAGAAATAATTACAGTCCCTTTTTGGTGGGGTGGCTTGGTGATGTCCTGGATGAAGAAAATGCTCAAACACAGGCAAAGAAATCCACAAAAGAAACTACACAGGTCTTGAACAGAAATGACAGGTCTGGTCACACGTATCCTTCTTCTTGCAATTTCTCCTACTACTTTACTGTCTCAATTCTTTTCCTTATATACTCTTTTGCAGACCCCACCCACATTTAGACCTCTTTTTTTTAATTTTCTGAGACTTGCCCCAGACATGTCCAGAACATGTCTAAACATGACTCCAGTCTGAGCTTAACAAAAAAAAGGTAAATACTGCCATCTAGTGGCCTCTATTCACATTACAGTATTAATAAAATCTACGGTGAGAAAAGGTGAATCTGTCAATACAATATAATCACTTGTATTTACAGATCCCAAGGGAGGGAGAAATGTATACAATAAATCCTTTATGCGGCTGTGTGTGTGTGTGTGTGTGTGTGTGTGTATGTGTGTGTATGTTACAGGAAAGACATTACTTTACGTGGAATCTTGTTTGTGCAGCATTTATGTCTGACAGGAGAGAATTATTGTGAAGCATCCTGCTTGTTCCAGGCAGCGAATCGTCATGTGTTCCCGCGTGTGTGAGAGACGCCTCACGGCCGTGGGAGAATAAGTCATACGTGTCATGTCTGCAGCGGCGAGCCTTTGCGTGCACAGTGGGGCGATGTATCACTGCCATTACCCACGCAATTCAGCCCCCATCGCTCACCTCGTCCCGTAATACAGGCCAATATGTCCCGTAAAGCCACCAGGGAGATACAATTACTGGAAGTTTCTTTGTTCTAAAGAGCAGCAAAAGATGTTTTCAGGAAGTGGCTGTTGACGCTCAGAGAGATAACAGGATCTGACTTCTGGTCAGTGGAAAAAACACAAATGAGCCACAGCTGTGAGACGGTTATTCTCTTCCGAAGGCCTTCCTCTCGCTCCTGGGTCTAAAGGGTTTCTGAGCGACATAAGAATAAATGAATAAAAGAATATATTACCTGTGTCGCACAATAAAACCTTGTAGCTTCAGACAAAAAGAAAAAAAATTGAAAAGACCGCAAAGGAATTCTCAGGGAGAACAATAAACTATTATTTCCATTCACCGACAGAATTACAATATTTTATTTTGTAGGGTAATTAACTATTTTAATTGGCTAGTTCTAGATTTTGAAAAATATTGGTGAATTCAGCCAGATGTGAAATAATGATCTGTTGCCAAACAATTAAATCTTTCTTTTTTTTTATCATAAATGGTTTCGAGAGTACAGTAATCAAAGAACAAAATAATACAGCATGGGAAAAGAAATTCTCCCCTTCATTACAGTGAATTCTGCATTTTGATTGTTTAACACCAGGTGTCTATTCACTGATAAACACCTTGGCTAACGCTTCGTTATGTGCGTAAAAGATGTGTCTTTCGTGTCACGAAAGATGACAGATGGAGATAATATCACTTTTATAAGGGGTTTCATTAGCAGAAATACAGTGAAACGGCCTAATGCAATGAAATGAAAGGCTTTCTGACTAACAAGCGAGCTAACATTAGTTTACTAGCTAGTTCGCCAGCCTAGCCTACCTAGCTTATAGGTATTTGGTGCATGTAATGCAAAAGATAATCAGCGAATAGCCATTGTTTTAAGATAAGCCATCAGTTTAGCTTGTAAAACTGTAAAATTACAAATGTGCATCTCTGCCGGATCTGTTGTGCTTACCCCCGGAGTGACTGGCAGGAGTGATGGCAGGTGATCTTTCAGAACAGGGCCAAGCCCTGAAAACACTCCTGTATTGCCGTCTTCGCATGAAATTCTAATTTTGCCAAACAAAAAAGTAGCTCATTCAAGAAAAAAACACGCAAAATGTAGTTTAAAAAAAAAAACAGATGAAACATAAAAGAGTGAGAGAGAAAATGCATGAATTAAAGGGAATGAAGATCAGACAGGAAATGGATGATAATCTGAAAAGTGTCTCCATTAAGCTATTTGACAGGGTGGAGGTGAAATAATGACTGAAGGATCTGCTGAATCAGGATGAAGGAGAACAGCTCTAGTTTATGCCATTAGTTCACAGAGCAGCTCGGGGTACCAACATTACAGTGCTGTGTTGGCATTTCTCTCTGAATTTCACAACTCCTGGGAAAATCACAACTTACTTCCATTAATCACTAAATACTGATGATAATGACATCATCCCTGCTCAGTGCACCACCTACGACGCGCCCAAGCAAGGATCGCAGAACAAAATAATTTAAAAGAGGAAAAAAATCAGCATTTTCTGGAAAATGATGTGATCTTCCCATATTTTGTCTTTATAAGGATTGTGGGAGCTGGACTCTATCAGGTCATTGGGGAGCGAGTGAAATAAAGTAATTTATCACAAACAGATAAAATTACCGTTACAGACTTCATAACCCCTCAGGATGTAAGAACAAATATTAGGCCAGCTAACGTCATCTGTCCTCTGGGTGATACAGGGCTAACAGAGACACACATATATATATTCTTGCTTAAAAATTCTCCGTCTGGGACACTGACAGTGAAATAAAATGCAGAAGAGAGGTTTATATCACCGCAAAGCTAAACCTTCATTATCAAAGCGCTTTCCAGTAAGTTACACTCCCCTGGTGTGAGTCATGAATATTTCATCAGAAGCAGATTGCAGCGCTATTCCTCGCTGTTTTCGAACACCTATACAGCCCCAGCTCAATTTTCATCTTTTTCTGATTTTTATAATTACTCATAAATTGTTTCATTTTTCCTAAATATTGTAGTACATCTGTGCATGGTAGTTGGGATTGAAAATATAACAAATTTTTAAAACCCACCTCAATTTGCAGTGTAAGAGATAGATAACTAATAAAGTTGTGTGTAAGTGAGTTACTCTGTCACATTACTGCAGGAAAGCTGTGAAATATTCAAGATTAAAATGAATGGAAGAGAAGATCATATGTGATCTAATGCGATCATACATAATAGTTGATGATTCTGGGGGGATGGGGGGTGATAGAATATGTCTAATATCTGACTGTCGGCCGTATAAAACCACCCTCCACCAACCGACTCATTAATTATACCTCAAACCATAATACCCTGCTTTACACAAGAGCACATCATGGCTAATCAAGGTTACAATGTCCTGGACAACAAAGCTCAGCTTCACAACTCTCCCAATGAACCTTATTATAAAACTAGGGTTGTCGCCGACAACACTTATGGTCTCCAAGACGTGCCGCCTTACGCCCTTACGTTAACGACACGACTGTCCTTTGTGTACATTCCGCAATGGAAGAATAAATTGTGAAATATTATTTATGTATGGTAGAAGAAAGTTTAGCCTTATTTTCAGGAAGGCACTGACAAAGCAAAATAATGTCGCATTTACACTGTTTTCACTTGAATGAGACTGAAAATATAAAACCGGGCTCCTTCGTTCACTGTGTTAGGTAGTATTCTTTCATCTCCGAAAAGTTAATTTAATTTGGGCCAGCGTTTACCCCAAAAGAGTCCACACAAAATCTATCACTTTTCACTTTTTTCACTTGACTGAGAATAGAAATTGAAAATAGGGCCTTGTGATTCACGAAGTTAAGTAGTAGTCTATCTTACCTGAACATTTGAATTAATGGTAAACTCAAAATAGGCTCCTACTTGAAGTTATTTGATGCTTTTTCACTCTTTTCACTTGACTAAGAGTGAAAATGTACAATCCAGCCTCGTGATTCTAGAATTTACATAACAGTCTATCATCCCTGAAAATGTCGTTCAATTCGGTCAAATGGTTACTATAGAGTAGTCCGCGCAAATCCAGTGAGTTATGATCCTTTAAAGTTACAATGAGGTGAACAGCAATTTTTTTGGGCAGCCACGCCTCGCTAAAATCAGCTGATAAGACACGTCACTCGTAACATCAGTGACTCTTCTGAAGAAGACAGGAGTATCCCGTCGAAACATGTCAAGGTAGGATAAAACCTTTTCTGTCTGAAAATAAGAACGTCAATGCTATGATCCTTTGAAGTTCCCTCAAAATTGAGATTTTTGGTTTTAGGGGTTCTTCAAGCAAATATCAGAGCAGAACACCGTGACTGATGATTTTTCAAGTAATTTTCCGAAATTCACGTATCTTCTTCAAAATGAGATATGAAACACATGGTTATTGTTATCGGTTGCTGCGGTAGAAAATTGCCAACACAACCACCCTCAGAAAACCTGAAAATCACAAAACTTCAAAGATTTAAATTTATACTCAATTTTCAGCAAAACTATTCACATTTATATAATAAAGTATATCAGAGAAATTGTAGACCTATATAAAAAAAATATATGTATATATATATATATATATATATATATATATAAAATACGAAATATCATGTTTTTTTTACTGAGCTAAAAGCATTGGAATATGACACCAAAAAATTTCACTTTCCGAAAAGAGCCATTTTCAAAGGAAGATAATTAAAGTTCTAAGAGGAAATTGGAAAAATGCCTCAATAACTTTGTGGAGAATTCTGTCTGCTTTCATTTGAGCTTTTACACATATTTTTCACTACAGCTGTTAGTGAGAGGAAGTTTTTTAGAGAGGACCTCCGTCAAATTTTGAAAATGTCAAAGATTTTCAGTTTTTTCGGAATAGCGAAAAATCTAGTCAGGCGCTCAGAAAGTTTTGTGAAATTATCTTGAATGGTTTTTGAGCTATTGAGGTTCAAAGATTTTTACGATTTGAGTTATCCCCCTTGACGCAGAGTGAAAATGAATTTTTTTTAGGTGACGCGTCGACACCTCATTATGCTCTATAATCCCTGAAAATTTAATAAAAATTGGCCCAGTAGTTACTTCAAACGAAAGCGCACAAAAAAAGTTCAAATAATAAGAATAAAAACAGGACGATAACAATAGGTCTCCACACAACTTTCGTCTTGGAGACCAAATGAGATTCAGAGCCACTTTAGCTCAGGCGACATCCTGCGGGGCTGAAAAGTGAAGCAAATGCAGAAGTGCCAAAAGCTGCAGTTCTTCAAGTGGCCACTTGAGGCTGACTGCAGAAAGGAGTCAATCCCCATTGACCCCCATGTTTCACAGCAAAATTAAACATGTTTACAGCCTGGTTCAAAATACAGTTTTGGTCTCTATGGATAATTTTCCTCTCTGTGAAAACTGTGGGGGGAGTGAATTTGTTTGTCTACTAATAACATTATGTAAAGCCTTACTTTTTTTGCATAATTAAGGGCGTGGCCACTTTAAGTGACAGAACCTTGAATTACACAGTCTGAGTGGTCTCATTTGGTTATGCCGTGGCTAGGCTACAGCACAGGCCTACACGGCCCCGGGCTGTAGAGCAGGAACGCCGAGCCCTGCCGCTAACCACGGGCCTAGCCTGGCTGTCTGAGGGAGGGGGGTTACTACAGCTCGGCTAGCCTGGCCGCTAACCCTTGGACTTTTCCAGTCGTCTGTGGACCGATATCTTACCCAGGCTCATTCGAGTCACGGAACTTGATCCATTGGCCGCGTTTCTGACTGGAGATTTTTTTTATCAAAAAATTAGGATTATAATGTCTTTGGAGTCTGTGGTCTATTTTCATGGGCGATGAAATTGTAATATTATGTCATATAATATGTCAACGCGAAGTTGATTCGTTCTGTAGCCAACTAGCCAGAGAATAAATGCAGTAACACCTCCCCCGGTTAGTTTTTGCCCAAGATGTCCAGCGGTGCCAGCGGGAGTGTACGCCTGCCACAGTTATTATACAGGCATGTAGCGAAGTCATAGCAAGACAATTTTGTCTGAATTTCGGGTAAACATACTTTTGAACAAAAGCTGTCAGTCGGGGGTAGGAAAACCGTCATGGATTTCCTAACTGGCTGCCAATATAACTGGCCGGTCAGCTGCAACATTAGAACCACGATAACATGCTTCCAAATTATGGGGTCCCTTAGCTGATTCCCCTGAATATTTGGAGGGTTTGACCGGAGATTGCCGTGGTTATACACTCAGTGGATTTACACTGCAATATCTGATAGAATTGCATTTGCCAACAATGGAATTCTTCCATTTTCGGTGCGGTTGCACCTAATTTCTGAATGTAGGTGGGAATTATTAATGTACATGATGGAAGTTGCTAATGAATGAGTATTGTGGAAAACAGATGGAAATTAGCTAAAGAAGCAAAAATCGGTACCGGTGTTCTGACAAATTTAGCTTCCTATCAAAATATGCTGCCTCGCGGTTCTGCGCTTGCGAAAACCTGAAATCTCGGCCTGTTTCCTCACTCATATCTTAAGTATCTTCAAAAATCATAAAAATAAATTTATTTTCAGTGCACATTTCGACCTGTAAGCGTGCATATATTTGCATGTACACGCTGGGTTTTCCTGAAAATGCAGAAATTATATATTCAGCACCATTAAAAATGCACAGGTGAGGTATGTACTGTATTTGCGGCAAATTTAAGAATCACTTGATTTTTATTGCTTTTCTAATGAGGCACGAAAGGTAATAAAGAAAAGTGCTGGTATTGTAATCCTGACGCGCACCACGTGCACACGCCAAGCACTTCAGTAATAACAAACATTGAGCTGTTCATGATGTGTATAGTAACACGACTTTTTGTCAAGTGTTACTATACAGGGTTTTCTGTAGGACCCGTGTGCACGCATGTGTTGCTCATATAGACGGCGTCAAACGATACTTGCGCTCATCCTCAATCGTCTCGGACCCTCATCTCATGATCAGTTTTGATTGCTGTCCGGAATCTGTCACGTACAGGCTGCAACCAGATGTGGTGCTCTTGAGCTGCCATCGTCACTCGTGGCTGCCCTAAGTGGGGTCGGTCAGTGACAGTGCCTGTGTTCAATACTCGGATAGACAGCCAACTGATTGTTGAACGGTGACAGTGCAGATGATGCACCACCTCTCGACGGCTGTTACCTGCCCGTAACATGTCAAAGGCTCCTTTTCTCTCTCCTGTGTCACAAGCTGGTCCATTTTCTTGATGCAGTCGCATTTTTTGTTTTTTTTTGTTAGCTTAATGTAGGCTATTGACCACACCAAAAATAACAAGTCAAGGGTCACTGCACACGTCATGAACAGGGCAATGTTTGTTATTACTGAAGTGGTTGGCGCGTACATATGGTGCGCATCAGGATTACAATACCACACGCTTTTCTTGTTTTCTTCTAGTGCCTAACTGGAAAAGGAATAAAAATCAATCAATTTTTCAATTTGCTGCAAATACCGTACATACCTCACCGGTGCGTTTTCAATGGCGCAGAGCATATGATAATGGCATATATGGGCATATATCTTCAAAGAAACTTATCCAACTCATTATAACATCTGCTCTTGTGATAATAAGCTAACAAGTAACAAAGTTACTATTGTAACCCTGATTTATATTGCAATATCAAGGCGAAAACATAGACTTTACGATCGCTTTGCATTACGGTAGCATTTTTTAACAAGAGAGCAAAATTTGACAGAGCACCGGCATCTCTGCTCTGCTGAGCTTAATGTTTTTATACACTGTCCCTGATAAATAAATTATGGATGCGGTATCATTGTAAATAGTAAGGCTAGCTAGCTAGCTATATAGCTCATTTAACATATACCACGTTATCTAGCAAGCTAGCTAGCTGTCGCTAAATGTGTTTATACATAAAGTCCATCTTGCACAAGCTAGCTAACTACATTAACCTAACTCATAAGCCAGACAGCAACGGAAAAGTGTCACTAACTAGCCACGTTCGGCTATATGCGGTTTCGCTGGGAGTAAAGGCTTTTTCCGAAAGTAACATCTATTTGTGCTACTGCCTCACGGGTACGAACAACGTTTGTCTCGCAACCGATTCACAAATATAACCAGCGTTCAACCCGTAACCGAAAGCATCTTGGCAGGATCAATTTCTTAACTAGGACAGATACGACCCCGCATCTCGGCCAATGCCAGTGGTTCTAAAACTCATTCCTGGCGCCCCACTGTGTATGCTAGTTTTTGTTACAACCACAACTGCAATCTTAGAATTTTAAGATTTGTTGATTTGTCTTAATTAGCTGCATTCCCTGTTTAGCACAGTTTTTTTTTTAACCGCCTTTAGCTGCATTTTTATGGACATACCCTCTGTGCCATGAAGAATAAATACCCTCAAACACGTGGTGCTTATTTTTCCATATTGTGAGGATTTGCAGGGAAAAAAAAAATCTAAACAGATCAAATTAGACTGAGACAATCAGTAAGCTCCAAATTAGGTTGCTGAACACAAGTGTTTTGAATTCTTTCAAAATTATTGTCCTGAATGTTATAAAATGAGCATGAAATGAAACAGATGTGACTTGACTGTTTGCCAAATAAATTGTTGGTTTTCGCAACCATGTGTTGACAGTTTCATCAATGAGTAACCTATTGATTGTTCATGTTTATTAAGGTTTCGGTCAAATCGTCTCCCTCTGCTGTTATTCATACTGGTTTCTAACATATCTCGTTGTGCATATTAAATTTTAATTCTTCATGGCAAGTGCAGATTTGTCAAATGTTGCTTAAGGGGACAAATAACTGCTCTAAGCATGAATGCACCCAATTAAGGCAAATCAACAGCTTGTTTAAGTCCTAAGATTCCAACTGTGGTCGGAACAAAAGCCAGCATACACAGTTGGCGCCAGGACCGAGTTTGAGAACCACTGGCCTAGGCGAACCATGAAGCATCTAGATGAGTTAGCTTTTTAGCCTAGTCGTAGCTAGCTCGGCAGCTGCGAGCTTAGAGGGCGTGTTTCAGCAAACAGGCTCTTTCAGCTCCGCCCATTCAGGCCCGCCTTTGCTCTAGCAACAGCCCCATCTTTTTGCCCATTTTTGGGTTAGCCAAGGGGTAGCCGGAGTCAAGTAAGTGCCAAGATGGCAACCAAATTTGCTTCAAAATGGATATTCAGAAACCTGTGGCTAACGTCACGGAGGCTAAGTCCATGTTTTATACCGTCAATGCTTTAACCCTATAATGCCCCCTGTATTATGTATGATACACCAACACAACCACGACTGCTCAATTTATCATATCTGATACACAGTGCTGTCACCAGAAAGAAAGAAGTGAGATTACAGGAGTCTCTCCCCTAGTCACTCACTTCAAGGTAGTAGCTCCCATGTGATTGGGAATTCATGAATTTCCTTGGACTTTGGTGGTGAAGTTTGGCATTCCAAAATAAATATTACACAAAAACGTATTCTTATACATGTTAAGGGATAGCAGTAGATAGTAGAGAGCATATAAATAATTTGAAATTTCGAGTGTTGAGTTCTGGAGGGTTGCTGATTTTTGGCTGTATCAGATATGATGCTCCTGGAATTAGAAGGTCTGTTCAGCAATGTATATTTTGCTGTCACAAAACCTAATGATGAACAGTGGATCTGAATACTACCCTTCAATACTTCAAAAATATTACTGGGTCATATTTTTCCTATAATGATGTCTGTGTCTGGGCATTATAGGGTTAAGCACGCATTTTCCCTCGGCATACATGCACCAAGGCCTCATTCATTCCATTGATGTTTCTTGAAAATTTCTACTGTACAATTGCTTCAAAAAGTGACACTGCACAAATGGGCAGTGTGGCTCCACAGAGCAGCAGTGAGGCTGGATAATAGGTTTGCTAATGACAGAGGTGCAATGGCTTTCATTTCAACAGTCAGTTTCAGTGAAAACTCAACCAAGTGCACAGTAATGAAGCTAACCTCCACAACAGTGCTAGCTGAGCGTTGCCAATTCCAGAGTTCAGGCACATCATTAACACAATATTACAGCGTAGCTATAGGGCATCTCCCACGCAAAGACATACCACCATAAATTGTTTTGCAGAGCAAATAACAGTGTTATCAAGGGAAATATTCTCTGAAAAACTTTCAAACCAGAGGCTGAAACTTGAAAAAGCAAATAAATTCAGCATAAAGTGCACATATGAACCGTGCCTCTTTTGAGACAAAGAAATTTGTCTTGAAAATTGACTGAGAAATTGCAAAGCGAATAAGCAAATGTTCTCATATTCTTGTCAAATGACAAATTGTTCTCAAAATACACACAATGATTTGTCTGTTCAGATCTGGTGACGCTGAAGATTTCCTTTCCAATGTATGGTCATTGATGCTGCATATATCAGTTATTTGATGGCTAAAAGCTCTTTGGTTCACAATAGATACGATTCTTAAGCATCCAGCAGCATCTGGGGATAAACTGATTATTTAGTTTGGAGTTAGTGTGAGAACGCCCAGCACAGTCCACTGAGGCTAAACGCATTGCACAGCACTGAGATGAACCAAGACCACAGCTTTCTAACGAAATCCCAAATGCACAACCTCACACCATTCTTACTTTACCCTGATGCTGAATAAATCTCCTCACAGCACTGTGACTTAAAGCTAACCATAACTAAACCTCCTCACAACACTGCAACTAAACCCCAACAATGCATTTATCCTCACACATCTGTGACTTAACACTGAGGGCTCTAATTTCCTGGCGCAGCGCAGGTGGCGTAGCGTGGCGCAGCCCGCGCAGTGGTAATTTCGTGAGGTGCAACACCGTGCGCTGACGAACATGCGCCGAGATGGGTGTGGTGGTGTAGTAGGGTCACTTATTCATCAAGACGCAGTGACAGTTTCATAGAAAAGTCTTCGCTGCAGTTGCGCAGAAAGCTCACCAGCTCCTACCTGGTTCACTTTCTGTGCAGTGGTATTTTGGCTGACCGGCACACAGTGCGAACACGTCACCGAAACCTCACAGGCAGGTTTTCAGAATGTCGGGCACATTTCAATACAGTAAATAATTACAGCAACCACTGTTTAACGTAACTATCTGAATCAGCACATAAATTGTAGTATCTATATCGATTGTCCTCATGTCAGATCAAAGGCGGTTGGCACGCGTGATGGAAACTCGACCTGACTTAATCGACGCGACTGAATCAATGATGCAAATTAACGACTTCACATCTTTCTCAGCAAACCCAAACTGCCTCGACATCAGGCAGTGCATATATAATGCTTGCGTTCTATGCTCGGCAAAGTCGCTTGCACACTGGACAAGAAACAAATTTTTCGCACGACTGATTACAGTCAAAGGCTCTGCAAAGAGCTATCGACTTTTCTTGGTCCTTTTATTCGTCTGTTTTCTTCCTTTGAAGATCGACAACAGTCTTTATTCGGTCTTTCTTTTGAAAATTAGTCAGATGGATCGAACAGATCCACGCTTTATTTCCACAGCAGAGATAAAATAGTGCATGTAGTCAGTGAGCAAATCAATTCCATGACCATTGACAGTGTGAATAAATTATCGCATGCACGATCAAGACTGTCCGACGCGAAATGCAAAATACTCCATGTCTGGCACTCAGCAAAAAATAAAAGTATTGATATGAGAACAGATTTACGGAATAAAGAATAAAAATACACATAGATCATCAACCAACAGAACATCCAAAAAAGATGACCCGCAAATAAATTAATCGCAGTGTTTGTTGGATGTTCTGTTAAAATGTTTCTTTTTATTCTTTATTTTGTTTTCAATCTATTCTATTCGCCCCCCCTTTTTTTTTTGGCTGTCAGACACGGAGGCATTGTACATTGTCCCGCGCCAATGTGGAATCACTTTATTGAGCAGAGCTTAAACAGAAACATTGATTGAAATTCTCGGTACTCGGTCACTTAGGTTTTATCGTTTTTATTGGGGGAAAGGAATACAGCCTGATTGCTATGATCTCGTACTGAGTTAAGATCACATATCGGAAATTAACGTGTAACGTATCTTGCAATGTTGTCCATGCATGTTAATCCCAACATTTTAAGCAGCAACAGGCTGTAATAATAGGAACACGCTATCCATCTTTTCTTTTGCCAATGAGCAATATTTGACTCGGCTGTGTTATACCCAAACACGCCTTCTTTGCCAACTTGCGCTGGAAGGAGGGACAGAGGCGGGACAGAGGAGAACTTGCGCCAGGCTACGCCGGGCACGAAATTGCAACATACGCCTGGACACACCCTGTTGGTGCAGCGCACCCCCCTTTCGCTGCGCCTGCGCCTGGTCTACGAAATTAGAGCCCTGACTGTAATTAAACCTCCTCACACATCTATGACCTAACACGGACTGTAATTTAACTTCCTCACACATCTGTGACCTAACGCTGACTATAATTAAACTTCCTCTCACATCTGTGACTTAACACTGACTGTAATTAAACTTCCTCACACATGTGTGACTTAACACTGACTGTAATTAAACTTCCTCACACATCTGTGACCTAACAATGACTGTGATTAAACTTCCTCACACATGTGTGACTTGACACTGATTGTAATTAAACTTCCTCACACATCTAGGACCTAACAATGACTGTAATTAAACTTCCTCACACATTTGTGACTTAACACTGACGGTAATTAAACTTCCTCACATATCTGTGACTTAACACTGACTGTAATTAAACTTCCTCACACATCTGTCACCTAACACTGACTGTAATTAAACTTCCTCACACATCTGTGACTTAACACTGACTGTAATTTAACTTCCTCAAACATCTGTGACTTAACACTGACTGTAATTTAACTTCCTCACTTGTCTGTGACTTAACACTGACTGTAATTAAACTTTCTCACACATCTGTGACCTAACGCTGACTGTAATTAAACTTCCTCAGACATCTGTGACCTAACGCTGACAGTTATTAAACTTCCTCACAGATCTGTGACTTAACACTGACTGTAATTAAACCTCCTCACACATCTGTGTCCTAACACTGACTGTAATTAAACTTTCTCTTACATCTGTGACTTTACACTGAGTGTAACTGAACTTCTTCACACATCTGTGGCTTAACACTGAGTGTAATTAAACTCCCTCACACATCTATGACTTAACACTGAGTGTAATTTAACTTCCTCACTTGTCTGTGACTTAACAATGACTGTAATTTAACTTCCTTACGCGTCTGTGACTTAACACTGACTGTAATTAAACTTCCTCACACATCTGTGACCCAACGCTGACTGTAATTAAACTTCCTTTCACATCTGTGACCCAACACTGACTACAATTTAACTTCCTCACACATCTGTGACCCAACACTGACTGTAATTTAACTTCCTCACTTGTCTGTGACTTAACACTGACTGTAATTAAACTTCCTCACACATATGTGACCTAACACTGACTGTCATTAAACTTCCTAACACATCTGTGACTTAACACTGACTTTAATTTAACTTCCTTACGCGTCTGTGACTTAACACTGACTGCAATTTAACTTCCTCACACATCTGTGACCCAACACTGACTGCAATTTAACTTCCTCACACATCTGGGAATTGACCTCAACTCCACAGTAACTAATCGCACCACTTGGACTTAAAACAGAGAAAGAAAATCCAGCTTCAGAAAGAAAAACATCCTACCCAAGTATTCATTTGAGCTACTAGTTTTCCGAACTTGGCACATTCTTCAGTCAGAGTTTTGCACTATTTGTTAACTAAGCTGGCACAGTACATGGGTTAAATGAAGATGTCAGGACTTTGACCTCCTGACCCCTTTTGACTGTTTGAGTTAAAGGTCTCACTCGCACACGTGTATCCAAAGACTGTGCAAAGAGATTCGTCCTGGGGAGTCAAGAAGAGGCCTGTAGAGGCAGATTCAGGCCTGTGTTGTCCAGGCCATGAAAAATGTCCTTTTATAACCTCTTCACTGGGCACTGCAAGTCCAAATATCAAAATACTGATGCCCTGTCGCTCATGTTGTAAATTCAAGCTGTGAAATGGTTGGAGTTTAAAACAAACACTATCCAGTCTCACACAGATAAAATGAAAGATGATTAGAATTACTCAGCAATATATAATGAAAGGCTTTAACTCTACATATTTTATTTATGGAGTGATTTCTGACCCACCGACAGTTTATGAACAAAATTAATTGATTTAAGGATTTATTTATTTATTTTTTGCACATTCAAGAACAAGTGGAAGCTCAAAAAAGATCAACTGTTCTATCATTGTGGAGGTGCTGAAGTGCACTGTCATTGGGTCAGAAATCACACGGTAAAGAATATATGCAGAACTAAAGTCCTTGGGTTTAAATCCAATATCAGCCCAAGCTTCATTTGGCTGCTACGACCAGTTTAAAGAGATTCCTACAGACAAACGGGTGGCCTCTGTCACTGCTGTGTGAATCTGGAAATTCAGAGGATTGGGTACAATCAACAGGTGCCTCACATTTAATGAGTCAGGCGCATAAGTGCAGCTTTACATTTCAATGACAATCTCAAAAATTAATTAAAAACAGCAGAACACTTGAGGCTCTGTAAGTAAAATTCTATAAACAAGAGTAAATCATTATAGGTAGTCTATACTACATAACTGCGCAAGAATGGACAGATGCATCGAGACAGACACATGAAGCCTGAAAACAGAGCACTTTGTTAGGGGGGAGTGCTTCAAAAAATTGTATGCAAGGCTTATTTTTGCATATTAATTTTTTTTCCCCTCACATAACTGTTAGAAGTCCCTATTGTCTAATGGAATATAAAAATGCTCTGGAAAAATAAACTCTCACCAAACATTTCAGTGTTGTATTCAGACGTAAAACACTTATTTCTTTCACCTTTTTTTCTGAGGAAAAAAAAAATGCCACTGATATGAATAATTGAAATTATCTCACCCCTGGCACAAATCTAAAAATGAGTAAAAAATTATCACACATCAGGGGCTGAATTCTTTGATTCTCAGAAAAAAGGTAATAAAGACAAGTGTTCTAGCGTTTTTTAAGTCTGAATGCAAGAATGAAATGTTTGGTATGATTGTGTTTATGCACAGAGGGGTATTTTTATGGTGCTGGAGACTGAGATGTTGGCAGGACTTTAGTGGACCTTCCATCCCCCTGGGGTTAGTAAGGGCTGTTACAGGCAGAAGTGAAGAGTTATGGGTAAATACTGAGGAGTTATGGTTGGATATTTATTGAGTCCTGAATCTCGGGGCTGTAGATCTTCGGCGAGTCTCACTCCTCGGTCTTTGATTCCTCTGTTCTCCTGGCTTCATATTCAGTGAGCAGCACAAGTCCAGGAGATCCTGAGACTCTAAATCACTGTGTCCAGTTCAAGCCCTGTCATATTTATATACTGACGGTGGAATTCCTCATCTAATCCCACAGCTCTGCCCATCACATCATCTGATTGGGTGTTTAACTTGTTGAGGGCGGAAATTTACATATCAGAATTGTGATTGGCTGACTTTGGATAGATACATACATTAATGAGGACGCACAGGTGAATGAATATCTACAGAAAAAGTGTGTGTTAAGGCATGGATATTTATCACTAGAGGTAATACTCCATATCAGTATATAAGCTATAGGCCAGGCCAAAAATATTACTGTGAATCCTTTGTACCCTTTTCCCTTGTTAAATTAGTATTTGATATTCATATACTTTCAGCGATTTCAGTTCATGGACTTTCAGCAATTTAGGAAGATTTGTAGCCTTAAGAACAAACGGTACCTCCACTGTGCTTTATATCAGCTCTGGAATGTCCAGTGTAAATTCAGCTCTGACAGAGTTTATGTTAATTTAGCCAGATTCACATGTTCACTATAGAAGTTTATTTAGCACAAGCCTAAGGATGGTTTCAAAGCAATCAGAGCTCAGAAACGTATGAAAACTGACCTTTCATGCTGCAGACGAGGTTGTCTTTGAAAAAGGTTGATGAAAAGTTAATAAAATGTCAGATTATGTAAGCACTCCGGGGCCGTTCGCAGCTTTCATTTTGTGCTCAAGGAGGAAACATCACCTTAATGAAGACAGCAGGAAATGGCAGCAGTCTGGCGAAAGGATAACGCTAAATGTGCAGTGGTACTTAGATCTGCGGAAAGGTTTATGCTAAATGTGCAGTGGTTCTAAGATCCGGGGGAAGGTTAACGCTAAATGTGCAGAGGTACGAAGATCTAGGAAAGGTTAATGCTAAATGTGCAGAGGTTCAAAGATCTGGGGAAAGGCTAACGTTAAATGTGCAGAGGTACTAAGATCTGGGGACAGATTAACGCTAAATGTGCAGAGGTACTAAGATCTGGTTAAAGGTTAACGCTAAATGTGCAGAGGTGCTAAGATCTGGGGAAAGGTTAATGCTAAATGTGCAGAGGGACTAAGATCTGGGGAAAGATTAACGCTAAATTTGCAGAGGTGCTAAGATCTGGGGAAAGGTTAATGCTAAATGTGCAGAGGTACTAAGATCTGGGGAAAGATTAACGCTAAATGTGCAGTGAAACTAAGACCTGAGGAAAGGTTAATGCTTAATGTGCAGATGTGCTAAGATCTGAGGAAAGGTTAATGCTAAATGTGCGGTGGTACTAAGATCTGGGGAAATTTTAACGCTGAATGTTTAGTGTTGCTAAGATGTGGGGAAAGGTTAACGTTAAATGTGCAGTGGTGCTAAAATCTGGGGAAAGGTTAAGCCTAAATGTATAGTGGTACTAAGATCTGGGGAAAGGTGAACGCTAAATGTGCAGAGGTACTAAGATCTGGGGAAAGGTTAATGCTAAATGTGCAGAGGTACTAAGTTCTGGGGAAAGGTTAACGCTAAATGTGCAGAGGTGCTAAGATCTGGAGAAAGGTTAATGCTAAATGTGCAGAGGTACTAAGATCTGGGGAAAGATTAACGCTAAATATGCAGAGGTAGTAAGATCTGGGGAAAGGTGAACACTAAATGTGCAGAGGTACTAAGATCTGGTTAAAGGTTAACGCTAAATGTGCAGAGGTACTAAGATCTGGGGAAAGGTTCGAGATAAATGTGCTGAGGTGCTAAGATCTGGGGAAAGGTTAATGCTAAATGTGCAGAGGTACTAAGATCTGGGGAAAGGTTAACACTAAATGTGCAGTGATGCTAAGTTCTAGGGTAAGGTTGATGCTAAATGTGCAGTGGTACTAAGATCTGGGGAATGGTTAATGCTAAATGTGCAGTGGTGCTAAGATCTGGGGAAAGGTTAAGCCTAAATGTGCAGTGGTACTTAGATCTGCGGAAAGGTTTATGCTAAATGTGCAGTGGTTCTAAGATCCGGGGGAAGGTTAACGCTAAATGTGCAGTGGTACTAAGATCTGGGGAAAGGTAAATGCGAAATGTGCAGAGGTTCTAAGATCTGGGGAAAGTTTAACGCTAAATGTGCAGTGGATCTAAGATCTGGGGAAAGGTTAAGCCTAAATGTGCAGCGGTACTAAGATCTGCTCAAAGGTCAATGCTAAATGTTAACCATAAATAGTTTCATTAATATTTTTATTTTATTTATTTTTATAGATTTTTTTCATCATTGACCAAAGGCCTGATTGATCCCCCAAAAGATATTGCTGGATCTGAGTAAAAAAAAAGATAAAAAAAATAAATAAATAAAAAATGTGAGGTACAAATCATGTTCACGCAGGGAAAAATGAAATGAAGATATTGAATATTTATTTATTTATTTACTCCGAAAGGATTTTTATTTTTTTAAAAAGTATCATTTTCCGAGCAGGATCTGCACTCAGCCTGACTGACCAGACCAGAATTGGTGCCTATCTGACCCAGAATAAGTTTCTCCCCTGAAAGATACATAAGGAGTCATTTTGAGCTGAGAGGAAGGTGAAGTTGATGATGAGTTGACACTGACAGGTGAAGGCAGCACTGCTTCCTAACACAGTTATAATAAATACAATAAAGAGTTATAGAATAAAGAGGCTCTGTTACAGCTCAGGTGTGTGCTGTGGTTTAGATTCAGTCTAAAGCTCTCCTCAGTGAACAGATGCAGAGGATATATCATTCATTCAAGTCAGTGCTGAACTCAGAGAAAGGAATAAATACTCTAGACTATCTCATCACGAGTCTAAGTATTAACTGACTACATTTAATGTCAGATGTGAATATGCACATTGACAATGAAATGTTTCCCAGCATTAAATGCCTCTTAATTTTTTATTTAATAATTTATTTCCATTTATTTGTAACTATGAGCTTTCATTTCAATTTTTATTGGCATAAAAAATAACAGCCTCTGAACTATACATGTCAAGATAGATTTTCTCACTATTATATTCAAAGTGCAGTTTTCCCGTTGGTAATATGCATATAAGTGAGATACACTATCAATTTTTAATTTTTTCACTGTGCTTTTGACAAGTTGCATGACTCCATTATCTAAACTGCGAGGGAGATGGAGAAATACTGCACAGGGCTGCTTACAAAGCCTTTTACATTCATCATGTTCAGGAGGCCGAGTACAGCTAGATCACACCGACAGTAATCAAACCAAAGCCCTCTGCTACAGGCCAGAAAAACACTGTTATAACCAAAGAATCGACCCACTGCATTAACATTAGCCTTTTGGCCTGGCTTAGCAAAACATTACATACGTGACATTTCCTTTTTCCTCAAGTTTTAAGGCCGTATCATGTATATGAATATTACATGTGTACCACCCTTCCCCCACCAACTAATGCCCAGAAACACACACACACACACACACACACACGCGCGCGCACACACACACACACACACACACACACACGCGCGCGCGCGCGGGCACACACACGTGTGCGCACACACACACGCGCACACACACACACACACACACACACACATGCACACACACACGCACGCACACACACACACGCACGCGCACACACACACACACACACACACGCACGCACGCACGCACGCACGCACACACACGCACACGCACACAATGTTATTGACATGTAACTGGAAACCCTTCGTTGGCGCCAGTGTAGAGCACTATTACGTTCAGGCCCTTCTCTTTTAAATCTAGTTTGTGCACCTGATAGTGCTGCACTCTGCCTGCAGTTAAGAGATTAAAGCAGGTGCTAAGGCTTGAGGCTGCTGAGAGAGCTGCATATTGGGCTGAGACCCACTTACACCTCCAGTCTTGTTATCCTTCACTGGGGCGTTTAGCTTCAATCACCCCAGCGAGGATCTGTCAGTCTGGGACTGACCTCCATGTCAGAGCTGGGTCTGGTAATCAGCGCTGATGGCCGGCGGACGGACATTGAATCCCAATAGCGTCACTCTGTCTCCTCATTCCCTCCGTGGGAATTCCCAGTTCGATTAGTTTCTCCCGCTCGCTGCACAAAAACCTCAGGAACTGACAGGCCAAGGGGGGTCTGATCAGGAAAATGTGGTTTTTCCAAATCTCATCCTGTCTGGCCATGTAATACCGTATATTTAAACAAGAAAAAAGACAAAATGTATAAATATATATATATATATATATATATATATATATATATATTGCCGGTACAAAATCAAGCTATCTGATCAGCTATAGTTCAGCTGTTTTCAGTCGGTCACAGTCACCTGAGGACAGTTAAGAGTCACCTGACTCTGTGCTATCAGATGATTGCTTGAAAGTTGAATCCATAACCGGCTCCATGGCGGTCATGGCGGTGCCACGGCGATAGTGATATGGAATCAGTTGACACCAGATGCGGGAAAAGGGAATGAGGATTTTATTATAACAAAACAAAACAGGCACGAGGGCCAACAAAAAACTTGGCCCAAAGGGTTGCAAAAACAAACTAAAGTACGCTACACAGAGCTATAAACAATAAATGCAAAAAGGCAAAAAACAAAAGGCACTGGAAACTCCAGGCAAGATACTCCAGAAAAATAAATAACAATACTAAATATATATAAACACAAGACGAGAGGCTAGGACAAATACTAGGGAACTTGACAAGAACTTGGCTAAACGAGACGCGACTAGAAACAAACTTGAGACACTGTCTGCCAGCCAACTTCCACCGCAACCAGATAAAGGCTTGGTAATCATGACACAAGGGGTAACACCTGGAGAGAGAGAGAAACAAGAGGCATGGCAAGATCAAGACATGGACAAGATTGGTTGACAAGACTTGCTCATTAAGAGAATGAGCGTGCTCAGCTTAAGTACCAATTAAGTATGCAGTTTGGAAGCAAGCATGAATGTGAAGAACAGAAAAGCACAGCAAGATCTTGAAATAGCAAAGCAGGAATCATGACAATAAACTCCCTGTCTAAATTAGTAATATTAGTAATGTGCCTGTCTAAGAATTACACCAACCCAGTGAGTGTTAGTAAATGTTAGTAACTTAAAAACAGTTAATTGCCAATTAAGCTTAGAGAGCCCCGAATCAGCACAGCACAGAAGGAAGGGAGAAACCACAAAGCCAACCAGAGCTCAGAAATGTGCAGCAACGAAGGCACGGGGCGGAACGCAGACAAGCGGTGGAGTGGCATGGCAGACCTGGCATGAACAAAAACATGGAAAAGTAAAAACATGGACATGGAACATGAATTATGAAATGAGTAATCCTAAACAAGAAACTGTTAAAACTGACATGAACATGAACTATGAAACATGAAACTATGAACTATGAAATCTTGAAACATGAAACTGTTAAAACCATAAACAATACTGTTCTGGCCAAAGGCCAGAACCCTGGAACACAACAGTACCCCCCCCTTACAAAAGCGGCACCTGACGCGGACAAAAACACCAAGAACTAAGATACATGAAGCCGCACAAAACTAAATACAAATCCCACAAGACAAATAACCAATTAAATACTAAGGACCAAAACTCTATGACACAAAACACCTAACCAAGAAACAGTACAACAAGAAACACTAAACATAAACAAGATTACTAGGTCTCCAGCAAAGCTGGGGCTAAGGCTTAGGGCTATGGCAATGGCTTGGGACTGTGGCTATGGATGGCAATGGCTATGGCTAGAGGCTATGGCTTGGGGCTGTGGCTATGGCTTGGGCTTGGACTTGGGACTATGGCTATGGCTATGGCTTGGGACTGTGGCTTGGGCTTGGGGCTATGGCTTGGGGTGTGACTGGTGGTAGTCACGGATGAGAGATTTGTCTAGGATATGCCTGGCCGGGACCCAGGAACGCTCTTCTGGGCCGTACCCCTCCCAATCCACGAGGTACTGGAGGCCCCGGCCCCTCCGTCGGCAATCCAGTAGAGCTTTGACTGTGTAGGCCTCCCCTCCGTCGATGAGCCGAGGAGGAGGCGGAGGCTCAGGTGGGGGCATGAGGGGGGAGGTGGCAACAGGCCTCAGGCGTGAGACGTGGAACACCGGGTGGAGCCGTCGCATGGTGGATGGGAGCTTGAGCCGGACAGCAGTGGGGCTGATGATCCTTTGGATTGGGAAAGGACCCAGGAAGCGAGGAGCCAGCTTGCGGCTTTCCACCCGGAGTGGGATGTCTTGTGCCGCCAACCAGACCTTCTGGCCGACCCGATAGTGAGGGGCTGGGCGCCGACGCTTGTCTGCCGTGGTCTTCATGGTCTTACCCGCCCGAACCAAGGCGCGGCGAGCAGACAGCCACACACGGCGACACCGCCGGATGAATGCCCCGGCTGAAGGCACCCCGACTTCCTCCTCCTGGCTGGGGAACAATGGAGGCTGGTAGCCCATACAGCACTCGAAGGGGGAGAGGCCGGAGGCAGAGGCGGCGTGGGAGTTTACGGCGTACTCGACCCAGGGTAGCATGGTGGACCAGGATCTTGGGTTGGTCGAGCACACGCATCGGAGGACCGTCTCCAGGGTTTGGTTGGCCCGCTCAGTCTGTCCATTGGTCTGTGGGTGGTAACCGGAACTGAGGCTGAAGGAGGTGCCAAGGGATGTGCAGAATGCTTTCCAGAACTGGGAGGTGAATTGGGGACCACGATCTGACACAATATCCACAGGAATGCCATGGGGACGGACAACATGCTGGATTAGTAGGTCAGCTGTGGTTTTAGCAGAGGGGAGCTTGGGAAGGGGCACGAAGTGGGCAGATTTGGAGAACCGGTCAACTATGGTGAGGACAGTGGTGTTTCCATGGGAGACGGGCAGGCCAGTGATGAAGTCCAGAGCTATGTGGGACCAGGGACGGTGAGGAATGGGCAGTGGTTGGAGCAGACCAGAGGGAGGTGCGTGGGAGGACTTGGCGCGGGAACAGACTGAGCAGGCAGAAACGAACCCCCGGACCTCTGCTGCCATCTTGGGCCACCAGAAACGGCGCTGAATGAACCGCAGGGTCCGGCCGACCCCAGGATGGCATGACAGGTTGGAGGAGTGGCCCCACTGGAGAACGTCAGACCGGGCAGCTGCAGGGACGTACAGGCAGTTGGCAGGGCAGGCACTGGGCGTAGCTGCGCCGTTCTGAGCGTTGCGGACCAGCTCCTCGATCCGGAGGCACACGTTGTTCACGAAGCAGGTACTTGGCAGGATGGAGCTGGGCTCTCCCTTGGACGAGGAAGCGTCGAAACGCCTGGAGAGCGCGTCAGCCTTGGTATTCTTGGACCCCGGCCTGTAGGCCAGGGAGAAGTTGAACCGGTCGAAAAAGAGGGCCCATCTGGCTTGTCTGGGTGTCAACCTCTTGGCAGAACGGAGGTACTCTAGGTTTTTATGGTCCGTCCAGACCAGGAACGGAACCCTTGCCCCCTCAAGCCAGTGCCTCCATTCCTCCAGGGCCAGTTTTACCGCCAGCAGCTCCCGGTTCCCGACGTCGTAGTTGGACTCCGCAGGCGTCAGCCGGTGGGAGTAGAACGCGCACGGGTGTACCTTCTGATCATTGCTGGATCTTTGAGATAGCACCGCACCAACCCCGACATTGGAGGCATCCACCTCCACAATGAACTGCTTGGCGGGGTCGGGGGTGGTGAGGATGGGCGCGGTGGTGAAGCGCCTCTTCAGCTCACAGAAGGTCACCTCGGCTTGCGGAGTCCAACGGAATGGCACCTTGATGGAGGTAAGGGCCGTTAGGGGAGCTGCCACGGTGCTGTAGTTCCTGACGAATCGCCTATAGAAATTGGCGAATCCCAGGAAGCTCTGTAGGGCCTTGCGGTCCTTGGGTGCGGGCCAGTCCACCACAGCCTTGACCTTCTCCTCGTCCATGCCCAGGTGGTTAGGGGAGATGACGTGCCCCAGGAAGGAGGTAGTGGTGGTGCTGAACTCGCATTTCTCAGCCTTGACAAAGAGGCGGTTCTCGAGGAGGCGGCGGAGCACCTGGCGAACATGGTTTGTGTGCTCCGTCTTGTCCCGGGAGAAGATCAGGATGTCGTCAAGGTAGACATAGACGAACCTCCCAATCATGTCGCCGAGCACATCATTCACCAAGTTCTGGAACACTGCGGGCGCATTGGTCAGGCCGAATGGAACCACCAGGTACTCCCAGTGGCCGCTAGGGGTGTTGAAAGCGGTCTTCCATTCGTCGCCCTCCCTGATGCGCAGGAGGTGGTAGGCATTCCGCAGGTCCAGCTTGGTGAATATGGCTGCCCCCTGGATGACATCAAACGCCGAGGACATCAGTGGAAGCGGGTAGCGGTTCCTGACCGTGATCTTATTGAGCCCTCGGTAATCGATGCAGGGGCGCAGGGAGCCATCCTTCTTCTTGACAAAGAAGAAGCCTGCCCCCGCGGGAGAGGAGGATGGACGGATGATGCCAGCTGCAAGGGACTCCCGGATGTACTTGTCCATGGCCCCCCTCTCTGGCTCAGACAAGGCGAAGACACGCCCCCTAGGGGGTGCTGTACCAGGCTGGAGGTCAATAGCACAGTCATAAGGGCGGTGCGGGGGCAGAGACACCGCACGGGACTTGCTAAAGACAGCCGCCAGGTCATGGTATTCAGGGGGCACTCTGGAGACGTCTGGCCTCCCCTCGGAAGCTGGTCCACCCGCCGAACAGGAGGGTCGGGAGTCGAGGAGGCAGCTGGCCGAACAGGAGGGACTCCACTCCCGCACCTCATGGCGGGCCCAGTCGATCACCGGCCCATGTAATGCCAACCACGGATGACCCAGGACAATGGGAGAGCGGGGTGTCTCGGTCACGAACAGCCGGACCTGTTCGTGGTGATTGCCTGACGCCAGCAGCTGGATGGCAATGGTCTGGTAGCACACCTTAGCAAGGGGTTGCCCACCCAGCCCTGAGATGGACAATGGGCTGGGAAGTTGGGAGAGGGGAACCCCCCACTCGGCGGCAGCTCTGGCGTCAATGAAGCTCTCCTCAGCTCCTGAGTCAATGAGGGCGGTGGTCTTGCGGGAGCAGCCCTCCCAGGTCAGGGTCACCGGGATGCAGGTCCGGCGGTAGGAGGAGGTTTCCTTGGCTGAAGCACCCACTAGTACTCCTCCAGACGCTAGTGGGCGTTGTCTTGGACAGCCTCGGACCGCATGACCCTGCTGGCCGCAGTAAAAACACGCCCCCGACCTCCTTCTCCGTTGGCGCTCCTCCTGGGTGAGCCGGGACCTCCCGATCTCCAGGGGAGATGCCTCTCCAGGAGAGAGTGTGGTGTCGTCCCCCCTCGGCTGGTCCTGAGGCGACGCGCGATCAGGGCACGGGGGTTGGATCTGGCCAGAGGGGGTAGAGCGTCGGCCAGGGCCAAGGGTGAGCGCCCTCTCCTCCAGGCGGCTGTCGATGCGCAGGGCCAGGTCTATAAGGGCCTCTGGAGACTCAGGGATCTCACAGAAGAGCAGTCGGTCTTTGACTGGTTCGGACAGCCCCTGGAGGAACACGTCACACAGCGCCTCCCTGCTCCAGCCCGACGTGGCTGCCACCGTCTGAAAATCGATGGCGTAGTCCGCCACCGATCTCCTCCCCTGCCTCATCCTCAGCAGCTCCCGTCCTGCGGCTCTCCCCTGCCTGGAGCGGTCGAAGACACGCAGTAGCTCCTCCGCCAAGGCCCGGTAGGTGGTAGTGCAGGGCTGCCGAGCCTGCCATGCGGCAGTTCCCCACAAGCGAGCCCGCCCCGTCAGCTGGGAGAGGACGAAGGCGACTCGGGCCGGCTCTGAGGCGAAGGTGGAGGGCTGCAGAGCGAAACACATCTCACAGGAGGTGAGAAAAGCCCTGCAGAACCCTGGTTCTCCACCGTACCTTTCGGGCGGCGGAAGGCAGGGCTCAGGACCAGGGTGGACAGCTGGCTGCAGCTGAGGTGCTTCTGCGCCGGGCTGGCGCACAGGGGTGATGGGTGGCTGGTGTGCTGCAGGAGCCCGGGGCTGGACAGCTGGCATGATGGGGCCCTGGCTGGGACCTGCCCGGGGAAGGCTGGCCTTCAGTGTGGCCAGCGCAGCTGTCAGCTCCTGGATCTGCTGCCGTTGATGCAGCAGCTCAGCCTCTCGCTGGGCGATCCTGCACTCCATCCCGCTGGTGTCAGGGAGACAGTGTCTACTGATATGGAATCAGTTGACACCAGATGCGGGAAAAGGGAATGAGGATTTTATTATAACAAAACAAAACAGGCACGAGGGCCAACAAAAAACTTGGCCCAAAGGGTTGCAAAAACAAACTAAAGTACGCTACACAGAGCTATAAACAATAAATGCAAAAAGGCAAAAAACAAAAGGCACTGGAAACTCCAGGCAAGATACTCCAGAAAAATAAATAACAATACTAAATATATATAAACACAAGACGAGAGGCTAGGACAAATACTAGGGAACTTGACAAGAACTTGGCTAAACGAGACGCGACTAGAAACAAACTTGAGACACTGTCTGCCAGCCAACTTCCACCGCAACCAGATAAAGGCTTGGTAATCATGACACAAGGGGTAACACCTGGAGAGAGAGAGAAACAAGAGGCATGGCAAGATCAAGACATGGACAAGATTGGTTGACAAGACTTGCTCATTAAGAGAATGAGCGTGCTCAGCTTAAGTACCAATTAAGTATGCAGTTTGGAAGCAAGCATGAATGTGAAGAACAGAAAAGCACAGCAAGATCTTGAAATAGCAAAGCAGGAATCATGACAATAAACTCCCTGTCTAAATTAGTAATATTAGTAATGTGCCTGTCTAAGAATTACACCAACCCAGTGAGTGTTAGTAAATGTTAGTAACTTAAAAACAGTTAATTGCCAATTAAGCTTAGAGAGCCCCGAATCAGCACAGCACAGAAGGAAGGGAGAAACCACAAAGCCAACCAGAGCTCAGAAATGTGCAGCAACGAAGGCACGGGGCGGAACGCAGACAAGCGGTGGAGTGGCATGGCAGACCTGGCATGAACAAAAACATGGAAAAGTAAAAACATGGACATGGAACATGAATTATGAAATGAGTAATCCTAAACAAGAAACTGTTAAAACTGACATGAACATGAACTATGAAACATGAAACTATGAACTATGAAATCTTGAAACATGAAACTGTTAAAACCATAAACAATACTGTTCTGGCCAAAGGCCAGAACCCTGGAACACAACAGATAGGTCCAATCTGCGGTGGCACTGCAGAAGTTTTGAATATGTTCAAAGTTTCCTCCGTGCCACCGTGAGGGTCTGCGATTTTGAAAGTTTTCTGCGGTGCTATGACAATCAATTGCGGAACTACTGAGGAACCATGGAGATCATAGCGGTGCCACTGCGGCTTATGCCGTACAAGCTCCGCAGTGGCACCTCCAATCCGGTGTGACGGGGGCTTTTGTATCTATAAAACTAATCATACAACAGTTAGTTCCCACCAAGTAATTTGATTGGACAAGAGACATTCCATGAGTGCTGATATATAGTACAACAGCACTGGGACTTTTTACACACATCACTCCACTGTACAGGCGTTCTACTAACTGTTATTTAACGCTACATCAGTTATTTGTGTTGGCGGAGCCAAATAAATGATTAAATAAGCAAACAAATCATAATCTTTTGTTGCTTATTACTGTTAACTAATAAAATGCGCTTGTAGAATTTTTGTATAAAAGCAATATCACACTCGAGGAAGTGCTTTTGTGCTGAATATCAGCACTGGTTTGATTATCTGCGGCACTCGGTCCGTGGCCTCGGGCCTACGACCGAATCAAACCAGTGCTGATATTCAGCACAACAGCACTCCTTCTTGTGACATTGCTTAATGAGGACTATTAATTACACAATTGTCCACTTTTTCACATGAGACAAAGAAAACAAACTTAGTCAGGCATCGTTGTCAGAACTCATTGTTCTGTTGTCAGCTGCTTGATTTGAGCACATCTGTCATGCAGCCACAAAGGTTAACATTTAAAGCAGTACACATTACATGACCTAAAGCACTAATAGCCCTGAGAATGAAAAGTTAAAACTGATCATCCGGGTTCATCCGTGTTTAGGCCTGTCTTCATCAAATGTAATCTGGCGCAAAGTGGTCAGTGAATTACTCCAAAAGTGTCACTGTTGTTCAGTTGAGTGCGGCACAATCCACTTACTTGATATCATTAGACAGAAGGCATAGTTATAGAACACCAAATGCCATTTTTAATCAAAGAATGTTAAGTAATTGTTTTAGAATTAACCATTTATTCTTGGTTTCCTTTTTTGGGGACACACAGTAAAATAAATACATTGAAGAATATTTTTCTAAAATTGTTCCCCAACTTATATACACAGTTTTTTTGCAGATTGGTGAACCTCTGCCTGTCTTTACTTACAACATCTGATATGTTGTCTGTGCTCTATTGTGAATAAAATATGGGTTATTGAGATTTTCAAATCATTGTATTCTGTTTTTATGCACGTTTTACACAATGTCCCAACTTCATTGGAACTGGGGATTTCCTAATACCGCACTGAGGACGTCCCATAAATCCCCCCTCCCCCCCAAACCCCAGACCTCTTGCCACCCCTTTGCCACCCCGTGTAAAATTTTCTAGATCTGCCACTGTCGAGGGCTGAGAACTGCAGGTTTTCCACACTTCCTTTACCTGGGCATCAGGTGGGATGACCGCCAGGCCAATCAGTGGCGACAATTGATCTCGTTGTTGAGAAGAAGAGAAATCCAGGGCTGGATTTGGATTGGAGGGCCAGATTAGTGTAGCCCTGATGTGAGGCAACATACAGTTCAAAAATAATGCAATAAAAAGTTTGTAAACACTGAGGCGGTGTAACTGTGCTGTTAAATCTGTGTACAGCCTCTGAGGCTGATAGGCTTTTCTAATCAAATCTGAGAACGATACTGCCCAGCAATCACTACCTCACTCACGTCTGTCCGTCCAGGTTATGACGGACAGCCCTGATGCTTTCCTACATGAAAGTACAGAAAATGGGGGAAAAAAAATGCATCAACTATCTTTTTCAAATAAACGTCTAAAAGTTGCACTTATATTAACCCTTTGAGCGCTGAATAAATTTGCAAGGAATTAAGAATTTCATTATCCTGAGCTGTCGAAAATCTATCATGTGGCAACTTGTTTCAAAGAGCTCCCCTGCGGGAGCAGCTCCCCTATATTAAAAATATAGGGTGCAGAAAACTTTTTTACATTTTTGTAATATTTGCAGTATGACAGGTCTGCCCTGCCTGAGGATCGCAGGTGATTAAATAAACGTCTTCAGATTCTTCCTCTCCTCCGCTTCACATCTCCGGAGAAGCAAAAGGGTGTTTTTTTCTTTCTTGCTGGGTGTGGTTATGGCATTTAAAGCTTTAATCTCGCAAAATGTGTTATTTAAAATTTTTTTTATTTTGAAAATGCCCCCTGGTGGCGGTCTTATTTATTACATGTTTATTTTATAAAATGGCGGCACAAAGTAATAAAGCTCAGGCCTTTATTTCCACGCCTGGTGTGTACTCACGGATGGGGGTGTTGTCGCGCTGCGGCCGGCTAAAGAAACTTTCGGCTCTTGTCGCTTTATTAGAAATCTGAGCCCCGAGCCCTGGCAAATAGGATCAGGAGGGATAATATGTTCCTGTGTGTGTGTGTGTGTGTGTGTGTGTGCGTCAGGAGAGCCACACAGCTTATTTTCATGAGAGTGGCGGGATATGTTATGGATGAGATGTGTTTTGCATGCCATAGGCTCTGGAAGTCTGCTCCATCGTGTCTGACAGTATGTAGGGGTGACAACAGCCCTGAGCGAATCAAATCGTACACGTGTCGACGTTAATGCTCTCCTCCACCGGGACTGGCTAACACAATGAATACCAGAGCGCACTGGTGTCTGTGAGCCTGACCGCGGCAGCTCTCTCCTGCCTGCGCCGTCTCACTTCTCTCCATCCTGCCCTGCCCCTTAATGGCGTCTCGTAAAATTTTATCAGGCTGCTTTGAGGATTTGCTTCTTTAAAAAGTCTTTGTTCTTCATTAACATCTTCTACTGGCGTAAAATAAAGGAAAAAAGCAAATAAAGTGTAAAGAGGACACATTTAAACAACAGTTTTTCTCTCGCCCGTCTCCACGCTGATACGGCCCCTTCACTGAAAGGGCCCTCTGTGCTTCTGCTGTGCATTAGGCAATAATTTGCAAGATCAAAGCTGCTCGGTCACAGATAATGTGGAAAGTGTGTCTCTGTGTGTTTGATGTGAATGACTCCAGCTTTTGTTCTCTTTTTGATCATGACCGGAGGGCGTAATACAGGAAGCTGCTGACCCTTTGGAGAGTCCTGTTTTTTACCCTTAATTTTCCTTTTTGTCCCTTTAAGGCTTCTACAGAGATCACAGAGAAGACGAAGATCAGGATGAAACTCTGGTGCCAAAGCCACTGGAATTCTGGGAATGTACCTGGAGGTGTTAAATTCACCTGACTGAGCCACGCAACCCAGGAGTCTGTCGATCCTCTGAGTCTCACCAACGGCCAATTCCACAGCATGTGACACTTAAGCTTGGCTCACATCAACAAATTATTGAAATCTTTACAGATGTTTAGACGCTAAAACACCCCACATTTGCTCATTTCATGGTCCTTTAGTTTGTCGATGGCACACGCTCTGAACAATTTGGACAACAAAACACACACAAGATTCCAATCAGCAGTCTTGACTCTCAAAACCAAAAATCTCACACGATTGCTTGAAAAAAAACCAAAAACAAGCGTGATGAGAAAACAAACATGGATGTGAACACTTATTATTTCCTCTGTTTCAGTCTGCTGAGCTCCTAATGGGCTTTCGGTCTTTCCCACAGAATCCACAGACTGTCGACTGAGGCCTGTAAGGGCTTACAGCACAACATGCTGAATATGTTTAATATTTCTGACATGAAATCATGTGGCCCCGACGGGCTTCTGAGCAGATCTGGTGACATCATATACACTCTTAACACACCTCACACCACAGGAGAATTTGCTGGTGATTTTTGAAACGGGGAATCGGGCCCAAAATCTGCTTAATTATCCTGTGCTGTGGGTCAGGCTGTAGAGAGAAATTACAGCTCAAATCCACCTGATACAATTTTGAAAGAAAAATGATATCTGAATTTAAGCCATATGTTTGGATGATTGGTTGGAAATGCACGATTCTGATTGGGCAGCGCACAGCCTAACTGCAGGCCTTGAGGAATTGCAGTGGTTTGAATGGCAGGAAATGTAACCACACGGATGAACTTCTTCAGCTCCAATGAGGTTTCATGCTTTTGACCTGTAAATATATTGTTAAACCTCCCACTTCAGTAATGAACATTCATCTCTGTGTGTCCTGGATGTGTTATGGTGCCAAACAGAGCATTTGAGTCTCTGTTCAGAACTTATGCTAAACCCAAAATTGGGCTCTTTGTCTTCCCTGGTGGGAGTTACTGCCTCCTGCTGTTCTGGAGGTCTGAGAATAACTAAAGATGGGTGTAACTGTGAGACAGCCCTCGTGGTGATAATGCTTACAACTTTTCTCCTCTCTCCTCACTCTGCTCAGAGTTTAATGCCTGGTGTAAATTACGTGCGCTACAGGCTTGTTGCTGTCTGGTGGACGGGCACAATTATCCTGTTCCTGCAGCTAGACTGAGCAGAACCCGATCAGAACCGAATTGATACCATGAAAATGAGAAACCACAGAGATGAAGGTCAGAGCTAAATATGCCTCACAACAAATTATATGCATTATGCATAACTAACTGACCTTTTCTCCCATTATTGTAACAAATGCAGGATATCTTGAGGGGTGCATTTACTCTTTCACCTGTCGCAGTCATCTTTGCAAAGTGTCCTTTACTATGTTCAAATTAATGCATTTAACTACTCCCAGAATCCATGGAGCTGCAGCTAATATTGGTCTAATTCTCTAATCAATCTAATGTCTTTTTTCTCTGCCAGTGAGAAATATTTGACTCACAAAAGATTTCTGTGGAGAGTCTTAATCATTTCTGTCCTTTGTACAGAGAATGAAAATCCTCTATTTGCATTCAAACACTCCATTGAGATCTCGCCTTTATTAGTTATTGTCCTTTACTGTGTGTATATTGTTTTTGACAGTAAAATCATTGTGCGACATGATCACCTGTTAATTATGAAATGAGTGCATGTACTGCTGCCTGCACTGCTGGTATATCGATGACAGAGACCCATCATCTGTACTGCTGACATCTTTGGTTTCATGTTACAAAACAACAGAATGCAGGTGGTAAATATGAACTGAACTGAAGTTTTGCTGTGAATTCAAAACACAACATTTGCAAATCAGTGAGTACAAAATTTAATCTTAGAGAATGTGCAGGCATGTTAATTCAATGGTGTAGGAATTACATGTCATTAAATCTTTGCCATTGTCTCAATACTTACAGCCCTCATTATAGAAAAGGTGATTGAAATCACAACTCAATCTCACAATTCAGGATACAGCGCTTATTTAGAACAGTGAATGAATGGTTAATTTGGAAAGACAGTCATCTCCATTTTAATTCATTCCCCTCAATCCCGTTTTTTAATTGTCCACTCTGGGGGTTATCAATCAAACCGGTGTTGGGTTGTTTGGACAACATATCTCAATTTTTATTACAATTTTTTTCTTAATGACTTTTCATATTTAAGTTTTTATCACTCAGTCAAAAGAATATCAATCAAACTAGAGCTGGTGTTTTAATCCTAGGAATGGCTTTTATCTGCTTTGGCAAATAAAACTTTCATTTATACTTTAAGACTGTTGATAGGAATATTTTTCTCTAACATAACCCCCAAACCAAGTAGAACTGAAACCACAGAGCTGACAGCTGCTTCTGAAGTGTTTAAGGGTCACTCACTTGTGATCCACACACTCCTTCACAAAGATGTTGAGTAAATCCTGCCCAGTAAGTCACATCTGTACATCTGCACACATCATACAGAATCTCTGAGAGACAGTGAAAGGTGCAGATATGTATTTCATTTGTCTGAGCCGTCACAGTCTGCGGTTTAACATCTGAAATGTTTGTGCTAAAAGAAAACAACTCACATGCGTTTCGATGCATCAGTTTAACGCCACTGATTGATGCAGAGGATTCGTGAAACTAAAGTCAGGGCCCAATCAGACATTTTCCAGTCCTCACAGTGGCAGCGGCTGAGCTGAAAACAGGAGAGGTAAGGACCATCCCTTTAAACCGATGATTCATATGGACCATCCCTTTAAACTGATGATTTAAATGGACCATCCCTTTAAACTGATGAATTCATATGGACCATCCCTTTAAACTGAGGATTCATATGGACCATCCCTTTACACCGATAATTCATATGGACCATCCCTTTAAACTGATGATTCATATGGACCATCCCTTTAAACTGATGATTTATATGGACCATCCCTTTAAACTGATGATTCATATGGACCATCCCTTTAAACTGAGGATTCATATGGACCAACCCTTTAAACTGATGATTAATATGGACCATTCCTTTAAACTGATGATTCACATGGACCATCCCTTTAAACTGATGATTCATATGGACCACCCCTTTAAACTGATGATTTATATGGACCAACCCTTTAAACTGATGAATCATATGGACCATCCCTTTAAACTGAGGATTCATAGGGACCATCCCTTTAAACCGATAATTCATATGGACCATCCCTTTAAACTGATGATTCATATGGACCATCCCTTTAAACTGATGATTTATATGGACCATCCCTTTAAACTGATGATTCATATGGACCATCCCTTTAAACTGAGGATTCATATGGACCAACCCTTTAAACTGATGATTAATATGGACCATTCCATTAAACTGATGATTCACATGGACCATCCCTTTAAACTGATGATTCATATGGACCACCCCTTTAAACTGATGATTTATATGGACCAACCCTTTAAACTGATGAATCATATGGACCATCCCTTTAAACTGATGATTCATTCGGACCATGCCTTTAAACTGATGATTTATATGGACCATGCCTTTAAACTGCTGATTTATATGGACCATCCCTTTAAACTGATGATTCATATGGATCATCCCTGTAAACTGATGATTCATATGGACCACACCTTTAAACAAATGATTCATATGGACCGTCCTTTTAAACTGATGAACCATATGGCCCATCCCTTTAAACTGATAAATCGTGTGGACAATCCCTTGAGTCTGATGATTCATATGGACCATTCCTTTAAACTGATGAGTCATATGGACCGTCCCTTGAAACTGATGATGAGGTTAGAGCTGCTTCAATCTTTCCCCTTGAACTTTGAAAACATTCCACACACTCAGGTGTAGCCAGTTCTCTTAGTCCAGGTAGGACAAGATATAACATTATTTGAATGATCCAGTCGCATAGATTTCAAATGAAATTACTCAAACTTGAGGATATATGCGGCTAATATTTGTTTTCTATGGTAGAATTTCATGGGGCACTGGTTAAATGGCCGGAATTGAAGACCTGCATGCAAGAAGTACTGAAATCACATTAAGCAAAAATGACCTGACACGGATATTTAAAGCTACGATGCTCTGGTATCATCTGATGCCTAAGATTTCCCAGAGGAAGTGCTCAAGTCCTGTGCATTGGCGTGTTGCCATTTTCAAATTTACTAAATTTTAGTGTAAAAAATATCCGCGTCCATAATGTTGAGCAAAAAGTAACTAGGTTCATGACTGTCCAATCAAAATGCTATCATGTGTCATGTGACTAGCAGAGAAAATGGTTACCATGGAGCCTGTACAGCATGATATGAATGAGGAAAACAAGGGAGAGTTATCTTCATCTGTTAGAAGTACTCAAGTCCATCTGACCTGTGGCATCTTCAGTGTACTTCACAGAGTAAAACACTTTTCTGAACTGAAATATGTTTTAACCCAAACACTGCATGAATGAAGAAGCTGTGTGTTTACCTGCGTGTTTGTTCAAATAATTCAGAAAAATCTGGAAAACTGAAAACTGCTCAAGAATTGTCATCCATCTACAGAGTTGTTTTATGACAACACAGTTCAGTTTAGCTGCCGTCACTGTGCACTCCTGAGTAACTGGTGCAAAGTCCATTGGACAGTTGCTGACCTGTTATAGATCCAAGCCCTGTTCTTTGCTACGAGAGCAGTGCTGGTGATTTTATCTTTATCCGTTTCTCAAGAGCTGCACCGACAAACAACTCCAAACTCAACACTGCACCTCCATGGGTCCTCAGCAATATACTCACCTACTGTGAAGTTCATCAGCTGAACAACTGTCGAGATAAACAAAGGACACAAGCATACATACACACACACACACACACACACGCACGCACACGCACACGCACACACACACACACACACACACACACACACAAAGACTCCTTCTTTACTGCATGATGATTCTGAATCTCCCCTTATATGCTGAACTACCGCATTGACTTTTCAACAGAATTTGGTCAAAAGATTTTTTTTCAAACTTTGTTGAATATTTTACAGGATGACATCCAACCAACCATGTGCAACCAACTGCGTCAAATTTACCAAGCATAGTGTGCCACAATATAAGGTTTCAACAAAATACTACAGTAAAAAGTCAGTAAAACAGCTGTTATATGATAATAAACACATCACACTGCATGCACTACCTTTATGAAAATCCCATTTTTGCAACATCTGTAGCCTCCAGCCCCATTATCACAAGATACCCCTGTTGTGTTCCGGGGTCCTGGCCTTTGGCCAGAACAGTATTCATGGTTTTAACAGTTTCATGTTCTAGATTTCATAGTTCATAGTTCATGTTCATGTCATAGTTTAACAGTTTCTTGTATTAGGATTTTACATTTCATAATTCATGTTCCATGTCCATGTTTTTACTTTTCCATGTTTTTGTTTTTGCCAGGTCTGCCATGCCACTCCACCGCTTGTCTGCGTTCCGCCCCGTGCCTTCGTTGTTGCACATTTCAGAGCTCTGGGTTGGCTTTGGTATTTCCCCTTCCTTCTGTGCTGTGCTGATTCGGGCCTCTCTAAACTTAATTGACAATTAACTGTTTTTAAGTTACTAACATTTACTAACACTCACTGGGTTGGTGTAATTCTTAGATAGGCACATTACTAATATTACTAATTTAGACAGGGAGTTTATTGTCATGATTCCTGCTTTGCTATTTCAAGATCTTGCTGTGCTTTTCTGTTCTTAACATTCATGCTTGCTTCCAAACTGCATACTTAATTGGTACTTAAGCTGAGCACGCTCATTCTCTTAATGAGCAGGTCATGTCATCCAATCTCTGTCCATGTCTTGATCTTGCCATGCCTCTTGTTTCTCTCTCTCTCCAGGTGTTACCCCTCATGTCATGATTTTCAAGCCTTTATCTGGATGCGGTGGAAGTTGGCTGGCAGACAGTGTCTCGCGTCTCGTTGCTTGTGCAAGTTTAGCCAAGTTCTTGTTATCATAGTTCCCTAGCATTTCTAGTTTCAAGTCTTGTCCCAGCCTCTTGTTTTGTGTACATATATTTAGTCTTGTTATTTACTTTTCTTGAGCATCTTGCCTGGAGTTTCCAGTGCCTTTTGTTTTTTGCCTTTTTGCATTTATTGTTTATAGCTCTGTGTAGCTTCCTTAGTTTGTTTTTTGCAACCCTTTGGGCCAAGTTTTTTGTTGGCCCTCGTGCCTGTTTTGTTTTGGTTTATCAATAAATCCTCATTCCCTTTTCCCGCATCTGGTGTCACTGATTCCATATCAACCCCCGCAAATATAGAGGTGATTGTGGAGAAATCCTGGGGTGTAGCATTATTGTCAAGTTTTAAATCTTTATTTAGGGGTGGTAATGTGGCCATTTAACAGAGTGCAGAAGCAATAACAGCTACAGGTCATGTGTGTTCAATTATAACTCTGCCTGAAGTTCACTGCAGACGAGGCCATTGTACGATCGGTTAAATAAAGTAATAATACTGTGCCATATGACTGAAGTTTGAATAAAGGAATAACTCCGCTGCACGTTGTGCCTTAGAACGCCCCTCCGCCGTTATAAACTCACTGTAACCCACTGCTTCTCTGGGCTTATTCCTTTCCTAAAACTTCATACGGCACAGTATTAATGTAATTTTCTAACAATAAAATTGGAAACTATTCGTTCTTCCGCCAATAGATAGATAGATAGATAGATAGAGTGGACAGAATGGTTGGCAAGCAACACAGATGCTAAGATAGCTTTTTCATCTAGCGTCATTTTGTCACATCAGGCTATTTGGGCTCGTTAATGTAGATATATTATGAAAGCAGGCTATATTGAATGTCTCCTTCAATCTCCCGAAGATTAAATAATTTTACCTTCGTTTCGGTTTTGGTTTCCGAGTTTCCTTGTTCTCATCTCTTACAACCAGCAGCGAGAGTAGGGAACAAGATTGACTTTTGTCCTCCACACTTGCCGGTGTCCAGGAATATATCTTGAATTGTGCTTTAGTTTGCTGGCCTGCTTGTCAACTAGCGAGCGTTTACTACAATGGATGTGGTTACCCTACACATAGCCCATAAAATAAACACACAAAAAAAATCAACTATTTATCGCTAATACTGAAATAGCGAGCTAGTTAGCAACGTAGCTAGCAAGCTAAAATGATATCTAACTCTGTAATGCAATATGTAACTAGTTAGATAGCCAACTGCCTAGTGGGTTACAAGGTTACAAAGTCTTGAAACAAACGTAACCTAACGAGTCAGTTCAGCGCCGAGTAGTTGCTTGCGCGCAGTGATATTTTGTGCTGCGGTCTGCCTCAGAATGCAGTGGGTAACAGTGATTTTATTCCAGCATGGAACGCGGCTCAGCCAATCGCATTTAAGGATGGGAAGCACCTGTTTTATAAAACTTAATATACAATTCATGTCTTTCTTCTTGACTTCCTCTGCAAGCAGAGCGTGATTTTAGGTCAGCATTAATACATATTCACCTACAATCATGATGAGGAGGCTGGGGTTGCCAGATTGATAGATTTCAGACTGTGACATCATCTGTTCAGTCACTTCAGTTCAGCTTGAGAGAGTTTGATGGGAAACTGCATTTCCGATTCAGGGCCTGAGTGAAGTCAGCTGACCTCTGTTGACATTCAGTGCTGTGTTATTGAAGGCTGCCACAAGTGAACAGAAGGATCACTAACAATTATTGTTTTATATGAGAGAATGGGCCTATTAGGTGGAACTGATATGTAGGAATTTGTGTAAAATGAATTTCAGAGTGATTTGACTATAGGCTTTCAGCAGCAAACATCCCATTTCTGAAGAAGTTCTGAAAATGTGTCAGTAAAACATGGAGCCACAGCAAATTTGTGCTACAGGACAACAGATATTACACTGTATAATTCACACTTATTTAGCTGATGCTTTTATCCGAAGCTACTGACAGTTGAAGAGACAGGACGGGGTCCAGTTTGCTGTGGAGCAGTTTTGGGGCGAAGGGCCTTAATTCAGGGCCCAACCACTGCACTGACTTTATTAAGGCTAAACAGCAGCTGGAATTTCTGACTATCTTCAGCCCCAGATAAACACCCTGACCATAAGACAACAGGCTGCCCTGAGACAGAATATCTAACTGACCTGACTGACACACTCTCCCCTGTGTTCTGTTTATATTATATTCATCCTGGTGTGCATATGTACAAACTCTTACTGATGCACCGTAGTAAAGCCAGAGGGTGAGTAAATCCACTCAAACGACGATCTGAATGAGATTATCAGTCATTATAACTCTTTCGTAAATCACACACGTGCACTGCAACCTTGTAGCGACTGTTTTTCTTCCAAGGGAAAGCAGTCACAGATCTCTTTTGCAATTCTGCCCAGCTTTCTCTCATAATCTGCTTTATTTTCATTTTTATCATGGAGTTATTGCTATTCTTTATGAGCAATCATTCAATCATTGGGCGAATCTTGCAGTTAGTGCTTGCAGACAACTCGAGACGTGCCCACATTCCCATAGACACCCTCATGCACATCACAAACTGCTGCACCCTTCTAGTTGGTCAGGTATGAGAGCTGCTCTCCTGCTCCGTATAACACACCTCTGCCTGCTGCAGGGCTGCATCCCCCTCTACTGCTGCCAGTTAATGTCCCACCTCCACCCCAGCATTCACCTGTGGGCTCTGAATCTCCCTCGATGGGGGGATCATCAAGCTGTTCTCTCCTCCGTCAGCCACAGGATGTGTCGGGGTCAGAGCCTAGATGCCATTGTATCTGTTAGTCACTGCTGGTAATAACAGGTTACACTAGAGCTGGCTGATGAAACTGCAACATAATGAGCAGGATTGTCTGTACACCTAAAATCCACTCTCTTCCTGAGTCCCGTACACCTGCTGAGCTCCTCTAACATCTCTGTTCTGACCACCATCTTCTGTACCGGAAATTACATTCCCAAATAGATTGTGCTCTTGTGCCTTTGTCTTAATCCTTCCTAATAAAGGGGTTGTAGGCCCAGTGAAATCCATGCAGGATTGATTAAAAACAGAGTGAGGTTAATTCATGAGTTTATAACAGCTGCCATAATCAAAAATTATAACATTTCCCACAAGAGTCGGGCTTAATTTAAGAAGACCAAATTTCTGGGGAGAAGTTTATTGGTACTTAGACGCGTGCTTTCACGTTTGTAATCCTCTCTACTTATGCAGGAAGAATTAAAATGAAAATACATTTCTGTCATATATTTTGTAATTTTCCAGAAACAATCATGTGCAAATGTATGATGAATAAAAAAGTAATAACTTGCCTTGGCTTGACAAAGTGTATTTGCATTTAATATAATCCAACTTCACATTATTTTTACATAATCATTCTGACTCTTGCAATGCATGAAGATTGACAGTGTGCTGGATTAATTTCTCAGCAGTCTATGTGGCGATTATGTATAACTGCGCTTTCCTCGATCGCTCAAGCATGGTTTATGGATTTAAACACCATGTGGTTTCATATGTGTTTCCGCAACCACTTGTATTAAGCTCAACTTTTTTTTATCTTGGGTTTTTTCATATTCCCAAATGAAAACCTGATAACAGCCAAACTATATTGTCATAATGCATGGGTGAGGCGACATTTTACAGGAAATGTGCTCAAGTTTCTAGACACATGCTCGTGTTGTATGTGGTTAGTCGGTGATCTAGTGAGATTTATCTATATATATATATATATATATATATGTAACACTAGATTGCTGATAGGGTACGGCCAAGTGAAGCAACTGTCCTAGCAGCTGATACACCCGGAAGTAAAATTCACTCATAGACTCCCATTCATTTTCGCCAACTTTAGTGTTTCAAAAACACTTGCGTGTGAGTCGGTGTTATTTTGGTATCGCTGTGCAGAGCAAAATTTTGTCTCCCTAAATATGTGCTTTTTGGAGGATGCAAAGCGGCACACTTTCAAAAGGGAAGACGTTAAGGGTTCTGCAACGTTAAGGGTACCAATTTAGCTCGCTGGTGACCGTCATCAATCGCAAGCATTTGGTTTTTTGTCAGCGGTCTATTCAAGTCAATGGGACGGATAATTAGCAAGCTAGCAGCAAACGCGATTTTTCAATTTAAGTGACAAATTTGCGCTTCTATGTTAACTTATGCACGAACGTTTTATTACAGCCCTTCAAATAAATATTGCTGCAAAAGACAGCCGCACATCTCGGTGTTTTAACGCTTATATCAACTTATTTGAAATTGGCCTCGTAGGAAACCACTAATTTTTATGAAGAAGTTGGGTGTATCAATATGGCAGCCGGGAGCTTCACTTTGGATAATGTAAATATGACGACATCAGCAATCTAGCGTTCTCTATATATCTATGGTTTTATCACATTAGAAACAATCATGAATATGCTATGCTAAGCAGACCTAGATCTGACGTTTACCCAGAGGTCTCCCTATTGAATATTTAGCATTATTTGCACATATTGCAGCATCTGTCTGGAGTCAGTCAGTGGGCTCTGTCCAATAACCTTAGCACCTCCCTTCCTTTACCGACCTCCTTTTCCTTGCTCAGGGAATCTTCAAGGAAACGAGTAACTCCTGCTCCATACTGTAACTGCAACACAAGG
Organism: Gymnothorax reevesii; assembly: GCA_029721435.1. Lineage (NCBI taxonomy): Eukaryota > Metazoa > Chordata > Actinopteri > Anguilliformes > Muraenidae > Gymnothorax > Gymnothorax reevesii. The sequence continues at coordinate 8,232,172 of CM056574.1, read as the reverse complement.
AAAGGACGCAGGAGGTGAAAGATACGCAAAGTGTAATGAGCCCAAGGTGTCAGGAGGTTAATAGAGTGTCCCTTGAGTAACATCTAACATCTTAGTGCAACAGCGCCCCCTCTGGTAGGTCTAGCACATACAGAATCCCTGCACTAAATATTCCAAACCCTCTGCTTGAGGACCTCTGGCTGGACCCTGGTATAGATGGACTCCACATCTGATGAAACTAAAAGCTCTCTTACATCTCGTCGTGCGTGGTACTACGAGTGGTTTGCATGCCCAAAATGGGCCAAGTAGTGAGATGCACGCAGGTGGAAAGTACTTTTCTTGGTGGTCGCAAACACGACGCATAGCACGCAGCCTGAAAACTGGCCGGCCAGTTTTTCGCTACGACCTGGCAGCGACAATTAGCACGCCTGGAGCACGCTCGGAGTACACAAGAGAAAAGTACTGAGTAAGCTCGATAGGCGTGCGTGTAACGCAGGCAAAACATGCAGCAATTCCAAGGTATTTACCCACGAAGGCGTATTTACCACGCAAGAGGCTCTACAGCTTGCAACAGCAGCTGTAGAAGACGATGGCGCATCCTTCTAGGCAGTGCCATATTGGATGCTGAAACAGTTAATGATGAAGAGACTCAGTGCACCCTTATATTATTGTGATTATCCGTGCGTTATTCCAATTTGACGCACAGTTGTCTTGCTAACACTTCCGTGCTCCTTACGTTTCTCTTACTTCGTAAGTACGATTTCTGAAAACCTACGCTTCACTTGCAATTCACGTTAGATTATCACACTCATTGTGTGCGAAAGAAGTACAGATCTTACGTGCTCCTTACTACTTCCTACTTACAAAAAGGCATACAGACTTCTTGCGGGCCTCACTTTTAGAGCAGGACACACCCACTCATTAAGTACGTATACGTTAGCACTCTCCTCAAGGGTGATATGGATTTCAACGCTCGAGCCGGTAGGCGAGAGCGTTAAATCCATATCACCCGCAGAGAGGGGTGCTAACCTACTTACACCACGTGGGCAACGAATGGACTCGTCCATTCTTAAATGCACGTGTGTTACCTGCACGGATCTACCCAAGGCTTATATGGTCCAGCTGCCAAATATCATACCCGGTTGTTGTCCAAATAGTAACCTCTGTTATCCAAATAGCAACCTCTGCACGTGCAGTGAGGAGGTTGATACACAGAAAAGCAACCTGCCAGAACAATGGACATAACATACCCTAGTGGTGTAATTACTACATACTTCCCCTCCGATTTAATTTTCACCCTGCGACAAAGCCATGCCTGACAGGAACTCTGAGTCCGCACGATCTCTAACCACTCATGACGGGATGGAAGAGAGCCTTAAGACTCAGGTGTTACACCAAGATCTTTTTACTTTGGATCAGATGTGCTGGCCATTGATCACATCAGATACTTGGGTCCTGCTCTGTGTGATAAAGGAGTCTTTGGGAGCCTCTGATTCACACATTTGCTTCTTCCACCATAACTTTTGTGCAGCACAACTGATTCACTGCAGACACAGGATGAGACATAAGTTGGGTTTCCATCCACCTGTTTTAATTCACATTTTCAATTTGCGAATTAAAAACCTGAATGGAAACACTGAAAATTAGATTTTTTTCCACCCAATAACTGTTCCTCCCAGAATGCTTTTTTAAATTAAACAAAGCTTCTTAATAATTCAGACTGGCTCTGTAAAGAAGAAATAATGGAGTCGCCGCACCATTTCAGCGTTAGAATACCAGCACAGAAGTGATGAATATTGACTTTGCAGTTATCAGCGACCTTCAGCGACGCTCAGAAACGTCCTAATGATGCAGGGCTCTAAGTTAAGAGACGTCCGCCCACAGTGAGTAAAAAAAGAAAAGAAATAATAATCCTCTTGAAGGCTTTTGAAGAGGCTCTTTTCCAGTAATATGTGTTTTCCTCTTTTGACCGAGTACCCAGAGGACTCATTTTCATGGTCGGCCGCCAAGGCAACCAGAAGGAGTGGGAACTATGACTTCAGCAACATAATTCTGGGAGGGAAATTCGGGGATTTCCAACCTTTAAAAGACCTTAAAAACATCTTGTCATGTCCAAACTGTGGGTAATTGTCTGACTGAGCACTTATTTTGTGGATTGGCTGTGGATGTTAGAAATCAGAAAATATACATTTGCTACTTACAGCAAGGGGCTCAAAATGCTCAATATTGCCTCTGCTCAGTAATGATATACCCCCACAGGACCACTTCTCTTCCACCAAATCTGTGAGCTGACACCTCCTGAACAACATTAGAGATCGTTATTTTAAGATTCAAAGCAAAATGTCTCCAGTCAACCACTCAACATCTCCAGAGGAGAGACTGTCTCACGAGTCCTGGAGGATTTTTCACTCTCTGGCGTGACACTCAGGTGAGGACTTCTCCCTCCTTCTGGAAAATTAATCTCAGCAGAGTCGGTGCACTTCTGGTCCCTACGTCTCAGCAGAGACGCTCCTCTCCTGGTCCCTCCGTCTCAGCGGAGACACTCCTCTCCTGGTCCCTCCGTCTCAGTGGAGACGCTCCTCTCCTGGTCCCTCCATCTCAGGGGAGATGCTCCTCTCCTGGTCTCTCAGTCTCAGCAGAGATGCTCCTCTCCTGGTCCCTCAGTCTCAGTGGAGACACTCTTCTCCAGGTCCCTCTGTCTCTGCGAAGACTCTCCTCTTCTGGTCCCTCTGTCTCAGAGGAAAAGCTCCTCTCCTGGTCCATCTGTCTCAGTGGAGACGTTCCTCTCCTGGTCCCTCAGTCTCAGCGGAGATGCTCCTCTCCTGGTCCCTCAGTCTCAGCTGGAGACGCTCCTCTACTGACCTCTCGTCTCATAGGAGACGCTTCTCTCCTGCTCCCTCCGTTTCAGCGGAGTCGCTCCTCTGCTAGTCTCTATGTTTCAGTGGGGACGCTCCTCTCCTGATCTCTTCTCTCATATACGCCGTACAATTTAGGACATCCTCAGGTCTCAGAGTGAGGTATCAGGTGTCAGACAAAACGGCATCATTTGTCAAAATAAACGGCCTCATTTGTCAAATCAATCGGCGTCATTTCTCAGACAAACCTCCGTCAAACCAAACGGTCTCAGGCTTCAAAATAAACGCCATCAGATTAAACGGCTTCATCAGAAATGACCTCAGATTAAACGGCATCATCCAAAACGGCCTCAGATTAAACGGCTTAAAAATGAAAGTCATCAGACAAAATGGTGTAAAAAAAAACAGCCTCAGGTCGTAAAACACGACATAACATTGTTAACTGGATGTGTAACATGATTGGTTATAAAAGGGATGTCCTAGAGAGGCTGAGTCTCTCAGAAGTAAAGATGGCCAGAGGCTCTCCAACCTGTGAAGGCTTGCGTCAAAAAATTGTGGAATACTTTAAAAACAATGTTCCTCAACGTCAAATTGCAAAGACTTTGAAGGTCTCATCATCGACAGTGCATAACATCATCAAAAGATTCAGAGAAACTGGAAAAATCTCTGTGCATAAGGGACAAGACCGAAGACCTTTACTGGATGCCCGTGATCTTCAGGCCCTCAGACGCCACTGCCTCACTCACTGGCATGATTTTGTCATTGACATTACTACATGGGCCCAGGAAAACTTTAAGAAACCATTGTCTATAAACACAGTCCGCAGGGCCATCCACAGATGTCACCTAAAACTCTATTGAGCAAAAAGGAAGCCAATGTTGAGCATGATCCAGAAGTGCCTCTGTGTTTTGTGGGTCAAGGCTCATTTGAATGGACTGTAGCAAAGTGGCAAAGTGTCCTGTGGTCAGAGGAGTCCAAATTTGACATTCTAGTTGGAAATCATGGGTGTCGTGTCCTCCGGGCTAAAGAGGAGAAAGACCACCCCTCCTGTTATCAGTGTTCAGTTCAAAAGCCAGCATCTCTGATGGTATGGAGATGCATTGGTGCATATAGTGTGGGACACTTGCATGTTTTAAAAAGCACCATGAATGCTGAAAGGTATACTAAGGTTTTAGGGCAACATATGCTCCCCTCCAGACGACATCTATTCCGGGGAAGGCCTTGTGTATTTCAGCAGGTCAATGCAAAACCAAATACTCCAGCTATTACAACAGCATGGCTTCGTAGTGGAAGAGTCCATGTGCTGAACTGGCCTGCCTGCAGCCCTGATATTTCATGAATTGAAAACATTTGGCGCATAATTAAACGAAAAGTCCATCAAAGGAGACCCAAAACTCTCCAGCAGCTGGAAGCCAGTATTAAACAAGAGTGGGATCAAATTCCAATGGCTAAACTCAAGAAACTTGTCTTCTCAATGCCCAGACCCCTCCACTCTGTGCTAAAAAAAAGAGGGGATGCTACACCATGGTAAACAGGCCCCTTTCCCAACTTTTTTGAGACCTGTAGCAGCCACCAAATTTGAAATGAGCTCATTTTGTGGAAAAAAATAGTAAAATTACTCAGTTTCAACATTTGCTTTATTATCTCTGTTCTATTGTGAATAAAATACTGGCTGGTGTGATTTGAAAGTCATTGCGTTTTGATTGTATTCATAATTCACACATCATCCTTACTATTTCAGAATTGGGGTTGTATAAGCATTAGTTTGAAAGACAGCTAATCCAACATGAGGCTATGGCTTTCAATTTATGATACACATTCAAATGAAGTGATGATTAATGATTAAATGTGAAGTCTGTAACTAAGTTTTTATACCAAAGGCACAGAGCCTCCCAGTCAGCTACTGACTGCGAGATTTCAAAGGTTATAAACTCAAACTCATAAGCCTTTTCCATTTCATGAATCCAATCATGACACAGTTTGCCTTCAATGTTCTTCTGTCATTACTGTGCGATAAAACCACAGCTGATGTAATGGTTGTGAGACAGCTAATGTATCACCATTACCGCACTGATGTGAATGCTGATATCTCCCAGCACGGCAGACAGAAGCTTGTGGGGGAAAAAAGTATTTGACAAAGAACCCTGAACTTTTAGATAAATGAGGGTGCAGTTAATTCCTTAAAAAATCAGGATGTGCTGATAGAGCATTCAGATAAAGTTTTGTACACCTTGCCAACTACTCACTGTTCCGATAATGCATGAAATCCAATTGTTTCCAGCGTACTGTCTCATTTTAATTTAAAGAATTTCAAAGTCTCATTGAAGCCCACTTTAAATAATTTAATAAAATTCATACATTATTTAAGCAAAATCATGCTTTGCATTATTGTCACCAACTGCATTGTGCACCATAGGAGAAAAATAAACATTAATGTTTTCTTTTATTTTCACGCTTCATAGGAATATTATACCAGAGAAAAGTGTTTTTGTTAAATGTCTGGAAACGTGGAAACGATGTTGTACAGGTGATGAGGTTTGTTACTGTTTTGCGCTGTGTATGAATGGCATGAACGCCAATGAACAGTGAGCAGCGATCTGTTGCTGTAACCGCAGCTGTCAATCACGGCCCCGCCCGTATGTTAGCTCATGTTTTACCGCCCGTCTGTTCCCCTACCCCACCCCCACACCGTCCCACCCCCTCCTGCCCCCTCCCTTCTTGTGGATCAGGACACTGTAAAGGTCAGTGATTTATATCACGTTTTTCAAGCCGCCTTTCAAAAGGACGTTTAAAGACACAGGAAGCGTTTGTCATCTCTACAGGAGGTGCAGCCATTAACTTCAGCACATTTCTGTCCCCAAGAACACAATTCCCTCACTATCTCTCCCCTTCACCTACATAACCAACCTTCCTCTCCCTCTCTCTCCCATCCCTTCTTCCTCTCTCTCTCTCTCTCTCTCTTTCCTCATGTTGTCTCTCTAATGCAGCTTTGTGTCTGTTGAAATCCTTTTTCCGCTCCATGATTGACTTGAACGGAGGACAGAACTGATTGGAGGAGATCGGTCGCGGCTCAAGATCAGAGCGTAGCTGAGCAGGAGACATTATGTTCCGTTGCATCTTTCCTTCATTGAAAGTTGACCATAATAAAACAAAATAAATAATCTTTTTTTTTTTCTTTCTGTCTTTATTTATTTTATTCCCACAACAATAGGATAAGCCTCCATCCTAGCTAATTAAAAAAAGTAATAATAATTACAATAAATAAATTAATAAACAAACCTCCGAGAGGATTTTCCCCAGTGAAAAGTTTATTTTCAGCTTAAGTGAAATGCTTTATTCCCACACACCACGGCAGTAAGAAACACCTGCTGTGCGGTTTTGCCGTCTCGTCCTGCTATTTTTGGAGCCGTTAAGTGGTGGGGAGCGAGTGAGCGGGCATGCGAGTGAGGGACGGCGGTCTCCTCTCATTCGCGGCACACTTTCGTTTCTGCGACATGAAAAGACGGCGCGATGCGGCGGGAAGTGCTCTGCGCCCTGTGTAAACGTGTGCGGAGACAACAAAGCCGTTTAATCTTCTCACAGCCACTCCGAACACAAACATAATCACGTCAGATCAGCCTCCTTCAGCACCGTCCGCAGCTCCAGAAATAAAGAATAAAAAATTTTTCTGGCAGGAGAAGAAGTGACTGAACATAAATCATTTTGATTGGTGAGGCTGCGCTACAGTGATTGAGATGTGGAGATAATGAGCTGCAACGCTCTGTGAACTGTAAAATAACGCCTGTGCCTTTTGTAATATAAACATGTCTAAAGTTGTCGATTCAACTAAATATGTTACATATTTCTCCATAAATAGAGGATTTGGAGTTGACTGGGCACATCGTTTGAGTGACTAAAATCTCAGCCACCTCCACAAAGCCGACTTTTACATTCACCCGATTTCATGTGGCTCTCCTTATTCAATGTAAACGTAATGATTCTAACACATTAAACATGCATGCACACTCTAAATTGTATACTATACCCTGATTAGTATACAGTGAGATATCTGTTTCAGCAGTGACATAATTTGTCTGCACAGTTTGCTGGTTCATTACACTTGAAAGCAGCGAAGTTAAAGAAGACACCTTGCATTTGCGAATATTTACATCCGTATCATGGCAACAATGCAGGAATTTCAGCCAGTTTTCTTTTTTCCTTCTTTTTCAATAAAAAGTTACAGTCCAATTATGCACTCCAACCCAAATTTCTCGACCAAATGCAAATACAGCAAATGTAACTTCCTAATTCTGTGTTTCTGACAATAACTGTGTACTAATGATTCATAGAGGGTTTGTAAACTATTTATTGAGAGCTTATACATGCTTTATTACTAAAGGGTATTACAAGGCCATTTCCCATTCACCTCCTGGTTGTGTGATCAGGGCTGAGTGATGCAGGAGGGTCAGGGAAGAGTAAAGACCTCTCACCTGCAGCTCCTGACTTGAGAGAGGAGCACTGATGGTTCTTGTAGTAGTAATAGTGCATAGTAGTTTAAAAAGTAGTAGTTGTACTAAAGGTAGTTTGATCAGATCACTGACAGGTGATCTCATATTTTCTAAATTTCAAACTCTCCACAGAAACTCTCCTGAGACTGAGGGAATCTGAATCGCCTCTTTACTTGCATATGATTGGCCTTTTTAAATTAAGAAAATGATTTTATTATATAAAATATTCATAAAAAATAATTTCTAATCATAGGACAGCAGACCTCTGTGACAGGAAATGATCCTGATAAGAACTTGTATTTTACAGTAGATGGTGAGTGACCTGTGTTGATGGAGAACACACTCAGTGTGAGCAGTGTGTTATGATGAGTTACCTGTGTTGATGGAGAACACACCCTGTGTGAGCAGTGAGCAGTGTGTTATGATGAGTTACCTGTGTTGATGGAGAACACACTCTGTGTGAGCAGTGAGCAGTGTGTTATGATGAGTTACCTGTGTTGATGGAGAACACACTCTGTGTGAGCAGTGAGCAGTGTGTTATGATGAGTTACCTGTGTTGATAGAGAACACACTCTGTGTGCGCAGTGAGCGGTGTGTTATGATGAGTTACCTGTGTTGATGGAGAACACACTCTGTGTGAGCAGTGAGCAGTGTGTTATGATGAGTGACCTGTGTTGATGGAGAACACTCTCTGTGTGAGCACTGAGCGGTGTGTTATGATGAGTTACCTGTGTTGATAGAGAACACACTCTGTGTGAGCAGTGAGCAGTGTGTTATGATGAGTTAACTGTGTTGATAGAGAACACACTCTGTGTGAGCAGTGAGCAGCGTGTTATGATGAGTTACCTGTGTTGATGGAGAACACACTCTGTGTGAGCAGTGAGCAGTGTGTTATGATGAGTTACCTGTGTTGATGGAGAACACACTCTGTGTGAGCAGTGAGCAGTGTGTTATGATGAGTTACCTGTGTTGATAGAGAACACACTCTGTGTGAGCAGTGAGCAGTGTGTTATGATGAGTTACCTGTGTTGATGGAGAACACACTCTGTGTGCGCAGTGAGCGGTGTGTTATGATGAGTGACCTGTGTTGATGGAGAACACACTCTGTGTGAGCAGTGAGCGGTGTGTTATGATGAGTTACCTGTGTTGATAGAGAACACACTCTGTGTGAGCAGTGAGCAGTGTGTTATGATGAGTTAACTGTGTTGATAGAGAACACACTCTGTGTGAGCAGTGAGCAGTGTGTTATGATGAGTTACCTGTGTTGATGGAGAACACACTCTGTGTGCGCAGTGAGCGGTGTGTTATGATGAGTGACCTGTGTTGATGGAGAACACACTCTGTGTGAGCAGTGAGCGGTGTGTTATGATGAGTTACCTGTGTTGACGGAGAACACACTCTGTGTGAGCAGTGAGCGGTGTGTTATGATGAGTGACCTGTGTTGACAGAGAACACACTCTGTGTGAGCAGTGAGCAGTGTGTTATGATGAGTTACCTGTGTTGATAGAGAACACACTCTGTGTGAGCAGTGAGCAGTGTGTTATGATGAGTTACCTGTGTTGATGGAGAACACACTCTGTGTGAGCAGTGAGCGGTGTGTTATGATGAGTTACCTGTGTTGACAGAGAACACACTCTGTGTGAGCAGTGAGCGGTGTGAGGTCCTCTCCCGTTTCCTGCTGTATTCTCAGTTCAGCATGTGAGTTCAGCAGGATCCTTTACATCTTATTATCCTTTAGTGTCATCCTGCCTTCTTTTAAGATAAACATAAAACAAAGTCACATGCAGTTAAATACGTTAAAATGACGCCATTTCCTGCTTTTAAAAAACAAACATAAAACAAAGTCACACACAGTTAAATACATTAAAATCATCCCATTTTCAGCATGTGACAACCTGAACGCTGCTGCATTATTCCAGTGAGAGAACATGTGTGGGATCAAAGCGGCGATCCGACAGAACTCATTGTTGTGTTCATGTCCTTTATGTGATCTGCGCCCTGAAGGCCTGTATGTAGAGTGTGTGTTAGACTCTGGAAAGACAAGCTCTGGGATCAGCTTTGAGTTTTGATTTAAATGGCCTCAGATCATTGTTTTACAAATCAAAGTATCTTTTCATCTGATAAAGTTAAAATGTCCCTTTCAGCTGCTCTGTGTGTGTGTGTGTGTGTGTGTGCGTGTGTCTTTATGCGTGTGAGTGTGTATGTGTGTGCATGTGTGTATGTGTGTATGCACGCCCGCGGGCGCGTGTGTCTGTGTATGCGTGCGTGCGTGCGTGTGTGCACGCATTTGTGTGTTTTTAATTCACCACAGGAGTGGGAGTTTTTGAAAGGCTCTTTTATGTGTTTCACCTTTCCCAGCGCTAGAAGAATAAAATGACAAATAAACATCTACGGTCAGGTCTGTACGCTTTGTGCCATGAGCTATAAATCTCCACCATCTTTCATAATCCAGGTGGCCCAACAGGGTTTGGCAGAATCTGGTGCTGGTGCTGGGTTGCCCTTTATCAAGATAAACATACAATCGGCACCAGATGAACGGCCGTGTGAAGTCTGACATATTCTAAGCAGATTCTAACTGCGACCTACCACTGTTCATTAAGGAGAAATCACTTGCTAGCTTTAGCTATAAAACTCAAACACATGATTGATGGCAACCGTTAGCAAATATTCCATTTGTTGTGAATGGCTGTGCTGCTGATTGCAGGTAATAGTGCTAATAATAAACCTAAATTGAAGTCCCCAGCGAAATTCATGAATGGCTCAACTTAAACCCTGATTATAACAGTTATAAATCTTTTATTGAGATTTTTCCCCTCTTGATCTATAAAAAACCTGCATCTTCTCTCACGCTCCTGTGGCTCCTGCTGAGAGTTTTAACTCCTCTGCTGTGAATCTGCTGGGAAATTGTCATCAGAAAGTGACAGTCGGTCGACAGCTGAGCTGAGTTCCTGGAACAGATCAGATGTGGGGGACAGTCACTCTCAGAGATGAAGTGGGTGGGGCTCCAGCAGGCGGGAACCGCCCACACGGCATGAACTCTGCCCAATCAGTAGTAGTGACAGGGGCTGATGGCTGGAATATGCAGTCTGGTATCCTGCTAATTCCAAAATCAGCTCGATTCTCCAGTGGGGGGCGTAACGTATTGTGACCAGCAGGCTGAGAATAAGACTAGAAGTGTGTACTAGCTTGCTTTAACTCATGCAAATTGAGTGCACTAGATTGTAAAGTTGTTGAGTACACATGCGAAAAATATGTATTTACTTGTATTGTATGTATGTACATATTATGCATATCCATACATGATATATGTAGCACCAAATACATGCATGTATGATATATGTATATCCATGCTCTTCCCTCTTAATTAGCCCGGGTTTGACCTCAGCCCAAATCACTACTATCTGCTATTCTGTTAGAGCGGGTTTGAAGTCTGAAGGTAACTGACGTACAAATATACACACACACACACACACACACACACGCGCACACACACACACACACACACACACACACACACACACACACCCATATATGCACACACACACACACACACACACACACACACACACACACACACCCATATATGCACACACACACACACACACTCACACACACACACACACACACCCATATATGCACACACACACACACACACACACACACCCATATATGCACACACACACACACGCACACACACACACCCATATATGCACACACACACGCGCACACACAAGCGCACGCACACACACATCAAGAAAATCCCCACAGTCCTTTACATGTAACATGAAGTAATTTTTAGCATAAAATAAATATGATCACTGAAGGTTTGATAACGTTCCTCACCAACCATACCTGAGCGGGATTTGGCTGTGCTGTTGGGACAGAATTAAAGAGTCAGGTTGGGCTGGTGCTTTTCTAAAACCCATCCTACCTCTCGCTGACAATTTCCCATGGTGCATCTGAATAACACCTGTCAGGGCTCAGTATTACACCCCCTGCTGGCTGCGCTGTACTCTCACCAGACTCTAATAATGAACATGCACTGCAGTCATAACACAACTGTGTCTCCCTCTGTTAGAGCAGGGGTAGGGAGTCCTGCTGCGGGAGACCCAAAGCTCTGTGTGTTTCAGACGTCTCACTGCTCCAACACACCTGATGGAGATGATTGTCGCTTCTGAAGGGCTTGATAATGAGACAGATGCTGGATAAGGAGGCAGCCGCTTGAATCAGATGAAAGAGTCATATATAACATGCAGGGGTTTCGCTCTCTAGCAGCAGGGCTTCCTGCCCCTGCACTTCAGAGTGAGAGACCCTGGCTGCATTCCAATCCGAAATAAGATACTCCCTTCTCTTCTTCCCTCCACTCGAGTGAGCCCTCCGAATGACATAGCAGGCGAGTAAGCCCTTCCCGAGCGAGGGAGGGCAATAGAGGGGACTTAGGGGGAGGGTTGTGGGAAATCGGATTGGAACGACCCTCACCACGTTTTTTCCACACCTCTACATTTGTCAACGAGCCAGTGGGAAGTTTGCGTTGCCATGGAGCCGAGTAACATGTACGTTCTACCTTTTACAGTTCACGCGGAAGCGTATCGCGTGTTCGTGGCAAGTAGAAGACAGCGTGCTCGTTTGACTGCTGCGGCATTTGGAAAATAAAGCTGCTTTCACCCCGGACGCAAAATGAATTTTTCGCACGACAGATTGCATGATCAGTGCCATGGATGCATTTTGCGTGCATTCGCGTCTTTGCATTTGAATGTTATTTGTCGCAAGAAAAATTAGTTTCGCGTCCAGTGTGAAAGCGGCTCTTAGCTCCGCAACAGACCTCGCGGATGCTATGGGTTAGCTACAGCAAAAATGAACGGGTGGCTCACACGGTTAAGGCACTGCGCTGCAGTGCAGAGGTGATCACCACGTCGCGGGTTCGAACCTCGGCGTACCCACCGGCAGGGGTCGGCAGCTTTTTCAGATTAGCGCACACTTGGCTATCGGGCTACAGGGTTACAAATTGGGAAGGGACTGCCGGATTTGGGTGTTCGATAACAGCTTTGTTCGTTGCTCCAGTGCCTCCTGTTGGCCAGACGGGCGCTCGTCAGGAAGACTCCGGCTTGGTTCATGTCCGGGTATCCTCCGCCCTCGCTCTGAACTTGCGAAGATTCAACCAGCGAGTGTATAAGAATCAGTGGCTGACAGGCACGTGCTTCGGAGGAGAGCCGTGAACTGTCTTCACTATCCTGAGTTGGCAGCAAGGGGTCGCATACGAGCAAGCTTTGTACATAGTTCACTAATTGGGCATTCCAAATTCGGGTGGGATTGGAGATGCCAAATTTATAAAAAAAAAATAAATAAAATAATGTGAAACCGATGCCCCTCACCCCCAAACTTCGCTATTTGTATATAACTATGTCATAGATTGCACACTACTCGAACACAATTCTTAAATTTGTATGGTTTTTTCCCTTCCACAATTCCTCCTTTTGCCATTTGAAATAAATGGTGGACGAGAAATTTTGACCGAGGGAGAATGAGCAAAGGATTCTGGGCAATATCAAAGCTTGGAGGGATGTTCGTTGTTGGCTTAGTTTGAGGGAGGATAATTGAGGACTGAGCAAATGAAAATGCGCCCATCCCTCCGCAAAACTGGATTGGAACGACCCTACAAGTGGCAGCCATTTTACATCCGGGATTATTTGGGGATTCCCCCCTCGATTGGAGGGCGAGTGAACAAGATGAAGCAAGCATTTTTTGGATTGGAACGCATCCCCTGTTGCTCCAGGGATAAACCCTCCTCTCTGATTGTTGTATATGCTGCAGCAGCGTCTGTGTAATCAGGGGCGGTTATTGGGCCCCTGAGCCGAACCCAAAACCGCTTATAATCCCAGAGGAGATGAGCTCAGTCCGATCCTCACTTACAGTCTCATCAAGTGTGATTCGCAAGGAATAACAGGTCCAGCCAAATAACTAGGATTACTGAGTCCAAAAAATACATGTTCAGGAAAAATCATGCATCCATGTTATCAATTCTATCAAATGCTGTGAAGTAATGGTTTTTCATAGAGACTTAACTGGCGGCAAAATAACCTTTTCAAAGATTTTTTTCTTTTTTAACCAAACATTTATAAATCTATGCAAACTTCAAGCCTCAGTTCAGTATTAGTCACGGAAAATAATCTTAATATTCACTGTTTATGCCATTCATACTGTAACCTTCTGTGTGTGTTTAATCAATAATACTCCCGCTATGCCCGACTCGTCACCGTTATAAGCCTGTTGGGAGCTTCGGCTAAAAAGCCATTCATTTTGAAATGTTGCTTGTGTACGGAGGTGGGGTATTTGACAACGGTTAGTACTCGTTGTCATGTTTCAATACACCCCAAGTCAATTTCACACCGGAATTCTCCTTTAAGAATCACCTGCCAGTAAACTTGCAACCAGTGATGTAATGTTATTTAAAAAGGTTATAGATGATTCAATCAAATTAGTGCTATAGTCTGAAAGCAAAACGGGCCCCAAAGTCACATTTCTTTTTCACATTCATTCATATAAATACAATAATAATAAAAAATTAATAAATAATAATAATAATAATAATTAATTTTATTATTATTATAACTTATTTGTCATGGTGGTGCAGCGATTAGCACTGCCACCACACAGCAAAAAGGTTGTGGGTTTGATTCCGGCCTGGGGCCTTTTGGTGTGGAGTTCCAGAGCATGTAGGCTACGACTGAGCTTAATTTTAACTTTTTGTAACAGTAAAGTGTGCGCGTATGGCGGGCCCTCACGTCACAATCAGGTTGGGCTGCCATGGCCGAAAAGGCCAGGGCCGTTTTTTGTCCCAGTCCAGCCCTGTTGCACGCTGATCTTATTGTTCGTTGTTTTTCGAAAGATTATCTTCGTAGAGCGAAATTGTTTAATCAGATAAGGAGAGTTGAAGGGTCGTGACTGCAAAGGTTTTCTGATCGCGATACACGTTCTCTATGGTTTTATTTATCAAGGTGTTAGCTGAGGCTTGATCAGGTCATGACTGAGAGTATAAGATTTTGTTTATCACATAACTGAATCACACAATTTATTATAAAACAAATGTAATTTCTGTAAGCGCCCACTAAGTAATTCCCAATATATGCTACCACAGAGCTGAGGCCATCACTCAGATAACTTGCATGGCTGTCAAGCCATTACTTTCGCGTTTGAACAAGCACTGGTTTGTATTGATCACTTCCACAGCATAAGTTGGACCGTGGCAGAAGTGCTAACGTTAGAAGCTGGGGATCACATCATTAAGCACACATAATCACGCTGGATGACGAAGGCTAACTAAGAGCAAGTCCAGCATGTCACGAGCTACCTAGCTTGCCATGAGACCTTCACGAAGTTGAAGCATTATTTAAGGTTGGGGGGGATGATAACTCCTCAACTGCTTCAGCCTCCCTTGCCTTGTTCTTTCTCCCAAAGAACCACCTGATGTCCATGTCAGTGATGAGTATTAATTTGATTGATCTCACTAGCAAGTAATACAACACGCACGTCCAGCGGGCAACTATTAAACTGCCTACAAATGTAACATTGAGCAGTAAAGACTGCCGGATGTTGAACTTGGGAACTGTCACAGTTTGTCCTCATGATTCTGCATCTCTGCCCATATATGCTCATCTCACGTTTTGATTATATATTTTTTAAATCCTTTCCAATCTTGGGGTCTAGAAGCACAGATGAAACGAGAGCAATCCAAGATTTCTGATCTCTGCCAAAGGATGAAATTGATAGAAATGCAAATGCGGATCCGGATCATCACCAAAATTTAATGGAGTCGTCCCTGGACCAAGATCTATCTCTGGTAAAAATTTCATAAAGATCCATCCAGTAGTTTTCAAGAAATCTTTTCCACAGACAGACAAACAAACAGACAAATAAATAAATAAAATAACGGACCCGATCGCATTATCTCCTTGGCGGAGATAATCAGTATCCAACTACTGACCAACTACACCGAGTCCTGCAGTATATACGCTCCTGCAAAGTTGTGTGAGTGTTTCCAGGAGAACGGTTTTTGGCTGTCCACCGGGACCTCTGATGTCAGACTCGCTCAGCGTTGCTGTGGTGACGGATGACCTTCGCAGAAACACGGCTGTTCACTGACTGTCTCAGCTCAAAGCAGCCATCAGAGATGGGATTATTTTACAGATGCCTCACTGCAATTGACCAGCACTTCAAAATCAGGACAGAGCCCAGACCTTTCACTCAAAGAGACGATTACAGATCACTTTTGAGAAGAGTCCAGTATCGACAGAAATACCAGATCATTCCGGAAAAACTTTACTTTGTGCACCGATCAAGGGAGCATAAAATGAGCTTTTATTATTATGCTTATGCTTATAATAATAATAATAATAATAATTATAATAATAATAATAATTATTATTATTATTATTATTTTTATCTTTTTTGTACTGCCAATTAGTCTCAATGGCCAGCCTAGACGGTAAATGGCTCTGACTCCAGATTTAAAGAGGGTTACACACAGTGTAATGAAATGTTGTGATTTTGCACAGGTAACTATAGGGGGCGCTATAATTTGTTCCCACACATTTGGACTTATAACTCAAGAATCGTCTGTCAGATTTTAAACATTCCTTGTCCCACTGATTTGCTCCAGAGTGGGAAATCTCATGCACCTCACAACATTTACTGGCATTTGCATAATAAATGGGCAAATTCAAAATAAAAGCAGAAAATTAAAATTGTTTTAAAAGAATTATAAGAATTTTTGCAGACATAAAACCTGCCAGTAACATACCCCCATCCTGTCTCTACAAGAATGAGAGAGTTGTGAGTCGCACACTGATGATGTGCAGGGAGGACAGGAAGTTGAGGACTGGACTCGGGTGCAAGGATGGACTTGGTCATATTTATTATGCCTCCTGTAGAGCAGGGAGCCACACATGAAGCAATACAGAACAAAAAGGAAATGAGGTTCCTTAATAATGCTGTTAGTAATACAAATCTTGGCTTTAGCAACAGGAACAATGTTTTACAGAAGTAGAAAAAGGAAACAGGAAACACAGTTCCTTAAATATAAAGTTAAAGAGCTGATATGAAGAACAAACAGCTCTAAGTTAAAGAGGCAGAAAACAAACACGCGATACGCAGAGGATGAGTCTGTACAAGAGAAGAAATACAACACAGGCATGTGGCTTACGAGACTTCACAAACACTGAGTGCGAGGCTCAGTCTTAAATAACACAACACTGCCACACAGTGGAGATGAACAGCAGGTGCGTGTGATGATTGCGGAGCTGAAGACTGCAGTCCAGGTCTTAATAAAGCAGTGAGTCTGAAGGCTGGAGGTGTGACCTCACAAAGAGCTTTAATTGTAAGTTCTCTGTGAACATGGAAACTTACTCAGGATACATAATTAATAGTGCATTTCTTATTAAAAAAAAAGACACATCTTCTCACAGGAGCTCCGCTGACTTAATTTAAATTCCCTCCAACAGCCTGCTGAGACTCGTCCCTGAGGTTCATCCACAGTTTGCCGTTCAGCAGCAGACCAAAATTATTTTTTATTAATTTATCCATTACCAAACCCATATACTCTGGGTCAGAATACACTGTCCAAAACATATGGTCGACCTGACCATGAAAATATGGTTACATTAAGCGTGACCATAAAAAAGATGGTCACAAATTTGTGGTCGACCCTGTCCGACCATAAAAATTATGGTTACCTTAAAAGCGACCATAAAGAAAATGGTCAAAAATTTGTGATCAAACATGGGCGACCATGAAAATTATAGTTGCTTTGTGTGTGAACATAAATGCTCATGATTTTTTGTTCGACCAAAGAAATGCTTGTCAATCATATCTGGTCTACTAAGACAACTTTTAGGGAGCTAAGTCCACAGTGATTTATCCATCATAATTCATATGATCATTTTCCTGACAGACATTCACAAAATAACAATCAAGGCATTTTTTTGTTCAAGGAACATACTGCATTGCTTAAGGTCATGGAGTGCAGTCTAAATTGTTGAACATTTCAAAACAATAATTTAACAACAAGATGTTTACTTTTCCTGAACTAAGTATGAACTCTAACAGACTCTAACAATGGGCCTGTATAATTATACTTAAGTCAAATCAATCATGTTCTATAATATACCTTTTTACAGTAGTCACAATTAAAATAAACAATCCCTCCATAAAAGCAAAAGGAGGAGTTAATGTTGGGCACCAGAGTCTCGTTGAGATCAGAGGCCACTGTTCTAATATAAATTCAATTACATTTATCAATTTTCCAAATGTGTCCCTGTTTCATCGTGAAAACAAGAGTAGCTGGGACTTTTAGTGGTTGGGCACTACCACAATTCACTGTACCACAGAAGACAATCAATAAATCAAAAAGGATGGCAATCAGTATGGTCTACAAAGTTCATTGAGCATGAAAAATAATAATAGCGTACTATTTGCAACTAATTTGTCAGCAAATTTTGTATCAAAAACAGGCAAAGAGGGCGCCCCGGTGGCTCATCGGTCTAAGTACGCGCACCATAAAGGCTGTGTCCTTCTCGCGGCGCCCCGGGTTCGATTCCAACCTGGGTCATTTGCCGCATGTCTTCCCCATTCTTCTCCCCAACTTCCCTGTCTATCTCCACTATATAACTGTCAAATGAAGGACAAAATCTTTAAAAAAAGTTTTTTTTAAAACTCCGACCATTATTTTTACGGTCAATCCGACCATTATTTTTATGGTCGCACAATGACCATAAAACATGTCTATACCATAAATTTTATGGCTGGCTGTGGCCATATTTTTTATTGTTGGTTCAACCATATCTGGCTGACAGTGTATTGGGCAAATAAAGCCTATCCCAGAATGCAACGGGAGTGAGGTAGGAACACACCCAGGTCCATCACAGGCCACACACCATTCAATCACACACTCCGACATGAACATTTATTTATTTCATTGAACCCTTATTTAACATGGAGAGGACAGTGCTCATCGCTACTCTACTGCTGGCACAGAAATATATTTTAAAATGCGAATCGAATTTTCTCTGAAAAGGAGGAGGATTCAAAAAGCTGGTAAATGATACCGCTGTAAATCATATAGAAAATGGTGATTAAATTATTAAAATGTCAGATTAAATCCAGTCCAGGCCTGACTCGATGGCTGTGGGCCGTGTGTCTTCAAACCCTCAGTTATTAATATAAACCTGCAGCTCTGATGACTCACATTAAATCACTGTTTGCCTGAAAGCCGCGTGTGACACTGGCGTCCAGGAACCAATCAGGCCAAACCGCTCCCAAAAACAGCCAAAAGAAATATGCTTTTAAATAAAAATCATTGGGCTACTTGTTATTTTAACATGCTGCCTTGCGTTTGTTGTTCACCAAACTTAAAATTTTTATTTACGAGAAACAAAACAGATTGTGGGAAGATGGGTTGGCTGGAGGTTTGTTGACGTAGCGACTGGAAGCAATGAAAAGGCTCCGGCAGGTTGGGAGCACATCAGCAGAGTTAATTTGCAGTGTTACACTGGCTCTTTTCTGCAGATGATTGGCAGGTGCTGCCGCAGCAGGTCCTCTGTAATTCTCTCTCTGTGCCTCACAGGCTGAAGTGCTCCTCACTCTTACTGCAGCCTAATTAACCCCCATTACTCTCCTCTCGTAAACGAAAGTGAGGATCCGGTGGGCTTATTCTGCACTAACACACACCTCACAGATGCTGCTCTGTTCCTGTTACTGTGACCTGGTCCTGCTCTCCCCCGCTAAAGAGGGTTTACAGCATCACCTATCAGAATTGGAAAAATACTGCCAAACCTGGGCCCCGACAATCAACCAACACAAAACAAAAGTGCTCATTTTTCAGAAAAGGTCCTGCCTACAGAGAAGAAATATCATTTTCACTGTAGGAAACTGTAGGCCTGATTGAACAAACAAACCATTATACATATTTAGGACTAAACATGAATAACACAGGAAATTCTAGCTTGTGAATGAACTAAGGGACAAGGCAATAATAACTTTTATATCCTATTAAAATAATTAATTAGCATTGAACTTCCAATCAAAACCTGGGTAAAAATGTTAAATCAATCATTGAACCCATTGCATTATATGGCTGTGAGGTGTGGGGCGCGCAAGCTCAACAAGACTGGGTAAAATGGAACAAAAATCCCATTGAAATACTGAACTCAGAGTTCTACAAAAATATCCTACATGTGCTGAGAAGAGCTCTCAATGCTGCCTGTAGGGCTGAATTTGGCCAATACCCTCTTCTGTTAAACATTCAAAAACGAGCCCCAAGTTTTTGGGCTCATGTTAACAGAAGTGACCCACTCTCCCTCTCCCACAAAGCCCTGTGCTGCCAGGAGTCAAACCCACGGAGGACTCCCCTCTGACCCCCTGTCCTGAGGCTGGGCGAGTCCTCCAGTACTCAGGTCGCTACACCACAACCACCCCAGCTTCAGCGCACAAACACCCAGGACATCGGACCCAACCAAATCATCATGAACAAAAAACCAAAATACTGAGATTACTGGACAGAACAAATAAAATGCCTGAGCAAAACGGAAACGCACATAGCCCTGAACAGGCAGTACACTGTGGGCACCTACGGACCTCTGTGACGGACACAAAACTGAGGAGAACACTGACTGAGTACAGACTGAGTGAGCACAGCCTGGCCATCGTGGTCGGCCGGCACAGACAGACTTAGCTGCCCAGAGAGCAGAGGTTGTGTGGTTATTGTCTCCAGGGAAGTTTTCAGACTGAGCTGCACTTCCTAACACAATGCAGCCAATACACAAACCTTCGAGAAAAATATTCTGAAAAAATAACAAAAATAACACCAGAGTTCCCCTGTTGAAGTGACTGGGAAAAACGACAGATCCTCCGGGGAGAGAGATGACCCAGTGTAGTCTGGCGGTGAGATATGCAGCAGCCTGCCATCAGCTCCACAACTCAGTGAGCCCCCTGCCCCTCAGAGCAAATAATTAATATTTATTATCACCCCATCTGTTCAACGTTTACATGTTATTTAACTCACTGCCCATAGTCCCTCATGTTTAACATGGTCTTTTGTATATTTATTGTATGTAGTTTATTCATACATTATACTGTTGCATCGTTTGTGTTAATGTGCTTTGGCAACATTGAATTGCATGCAGTCATGCAAATAAAGCCTCATGAACTGAATTGAGAGAGAGAGAGAGAGAGAGAGTGTGTGTGTGAGAGAGAGAGAGTGCGTTTTTTGTCTGCGTGTGTGTGTGCGTGTGAGAGGAGGAGTGACTGAGAAAGCATGTTTGTACAAGTGTGTGTGTGTGTGTGTGTGAGAGAGAGAGAGAGAGAGAGAGAGAGAGAGAGAGTGTGTGTGTGTGCGCGTGCACCCACGTGCATTAAGAACACAAAGCAATTGATGCACAATTCAGAAATCTCCGTGGCAGTGAGATGGTGCAGTATGAAGCATTGCTTATAAATGAGTTAAGGCTTATTTCATACGCGGCATAAACTAACTCAAATGTGTTATATTTCGAATTGCCTCCTTTCCTTCAAGCTGATGTAAGCCTGTCACCGTCTTCATTCCTCCGTCAGTGATTTTTACACCGACTGCACTCCTGCTGTGACTAACTTACTGCGTATTATACACATATGAGCGGACAACAGGTCACCATATTTTTGTGTTTCTTTATGCCGAAGCCGTTTAGAAATCTAAGGTATGGAGCTGCCTGTGGAATTCCAGTGACGATATTCCTGGGGATGAATGTTGGAGAACCTGGAGATTTAACCAGAGTTTAGGTAATAAATCATCTCTGGTGACAGTGAAGGCCGGGGTGATCGGTTTGGGTTTGATGTTTTTTTTGTCGTCCTCATAGACAGCTGCCTCAGACACTCGAAGCCCTGAACCCCTGGCGCAAAGTCTTCACTCGCAATTTATCAACTTTTAAGTAAAAGATCCAGCAATTTCACTCCGCTTGACACCATGTGACCCGCTCTGATGGAATGGGTTAGAAGTGAGCAGCGCGAGTCAGTTTGCTGAATTCAGAAAGTCACCGAGCACTTTTCCCAATGTGCTTATTCATACTGGGGTCACAATCAGCACTGAGAGAGTTTCAGAAACAACCGTACGTGCGTTTAATTTAACAGGTGCTCCCCACACACACACACACAAACACACATACATGCACACACACACACACACACACACACACACATAACACACGTACAGAGCACTCATCGTTTTCAGGGGTCTAAGAGTCCTCGTTAGCCATTACGTACATAAATATCACAGTGAAAAAATAAGTACATAAATAAAATACAAAGTAAAAACAAGATCAGTTTTTGACTTTAATCCAAGTTCCACTTTTCCTCCTCGTGTGATGGCCGTTGGTAGTTGGACGCCAAGAGCAGTGGCCAGAAATAAAAGGAAAAACCAGCAGCGTGCTGAGAGAATAAAACAGATAGAAATCACAATACACGCCGTCCGCGGTAACAAAACAGACGAGCTCGAAAAAAGACAAAAGAAAGGGGAAATAAACCAAAGAATCCCTTACTCACTAACACTTATCCTGTTATGCAGCTCAGATCCTGACAATACTCTCTCTCTCAAGACCTTACCAGCTAAAGCGCTAAGGAGACAATGAAACTCTAGCAACACGAGCGAGGCAGAACAGGGGCTTAAATAGAGTCCGGGTAACGGCCCCAATTAATTCCAGCTGGCCCAGGAATCCGATGGCGAGCAAAACGATATCGTTCCGGACGAGAGTAACAAAAGGAGCTCTCAAAGCTCTAAAACCATGACACCTCGTTCCACTCAATGAGCTTCCGGTATTTTACACGGGTGATGACTGGAATCAGAAATGAATCAGCCTCATTTGTGAAAGAAAGAAAGAATCTGCTAAATTGCCGAATGAGAAACGGTAGCGAGATGATCTGAACATGAGTGAAATTTCTACAATAGAAGCATTTTAAAAATCAACTCTATTTATGTACTTTGGCAATTTTATACACTGCTCAGCCAAAAACAAAAAAAAAAAAGAACTCGCACACTCAAATATTTATTTGGAACCCCTGTAGCTTTGATTACAGAGCATATTCATCTTGTCATTGTTTTGACAACTATATGCAATTCCAAAACATTTGTTTTCGATCAGAAATGCCACAATTTTCGGCTCGAGATCTTGTCTTCTCAGTAAAATGGTTGAACCACTGGGTGGTCTTTCTTGATCACATCCCAATAACTTTTAATGTGTTAAAGGTCAGGACTTTGTGGTGGCAAATTTGTTTGTGATAATGATTCCTCATACTTGCTTTTGTCATTCATGGTTTTCTTTGCTAAATACAGGCCAATACTTGCCCCTTCTGAAATACTGTAACATCTTTTCCACCATCATGGGATGTGTCTTCTGACATGATTTTTAAAGAAATGAGTAGCGACGCACGTCATCAGTCAGGGTAAAAATGATTATTGCCCACTGAAACAAATTAATTATCGCAGTAATGATCCAGTTACAGAATTTGTTCATTAATTTCCAAATGGTGACTTTTTTTTTGGCTGGGCAGTGTATATTCATTTTGAGTGTATATCAAGTCTCAAAGTATGAACATTTATGTGATGCAGATCTGATTTACACTGTAACGGTACAGACAGATGACTGCCTGTGTAAGAGTTGATTATTTATATTATGTTTTTGGTCCGACTGCCGCCGTCGCACCGCCCTACGTGTTAACGCGATAACTTCAGTAATATTGCATATAAGTTTTGCATATAAGTAAGTATCATAAAGAGAAAGAACTGATTCGATTTTGGACTATTTACAATTTCTAGATTGGCCACCAGACGCAAAAAACTGAAAAAAAATCACTGTTTTTATCATATCTCCGGAAATATTTGTCCGATTCACCTCAAATCAAGTGCAAATGAAAGGCCATGACCTGAGGATGTGTCCCAAGATGACATTATACCACACAAGGTGGAGCTTTGTCACATAAAATTCACCATTTTTGCCATATCTTTGGAACTATTTGTCCAATTGACATGAAACTATGTGCAACTGCAAGTCAATGACCCAACAACGTGTCACATGATGACATCATACCTGTATGGTTAAATATTTTACCACCAGGAGGCGCTTTGTGATGGAAAATGACCATTTTGGCCATATCTTCAGAACCATTTGTCCGATTGACCTGAAATTAAGTTCAAATGAAAGGTCATGACCTGAGGGGCTTTATATTGTATTGGGTCTATTCAAGGATTGGGGAATTGGAGGACTGGGGGCGTTCGAGGATATACCCCAAGCCGTCGCCTCCGACAACATAAGCCTAGTTTATTCTACACTATTTGTGCAGCCTGGTCATATAAAATGTTCCTAAACTTCAGCACAGCACTGAATTTATATGTTTTTCATTTTACAAATTTCTTTCATGTGACACAGCTCCTCTGTCACAAAAACTGATGCACTGAGTAAGTTAAATTAAGTAAAAACTGCCCATGTCCCAGAACTCACACTTCACCATGTAAGAATGGTGCACGACTAGTGAATTATTTAACAAATCCTCTCAAAGAGGGACCCCTTTATTTAAAAAAAAAAAAACTGACCTGAGATCAGTCGAACAGATGGCTAACCCTGCAGCTCAAGCAACGCAGAATGTGTTTCGTTCGGCTCTAAATAATACATTCACTGCACCCTTGATCCGCGATTATTAGCCTTCTCTCATTTTTGCCTGGGAGAAAACAGTCAATACATATTTTAAAATGACCCTCAGGAAAGTCATAAGTTGAACTGCCTCGCACAGACCATCATAAATAACTGTTAAAATATCTGACACTGTCCTGCTTTTAAAACCAGCTCTTCCCAGAGGGAGCATCTTCACATCAATGAAGGAAAACCTGTGGTGCCCGTTACCTGACGGAGCGATACCTCAGTAAGGGACAATGCTGGAGGTGTGAAGGGCCTGAACTGATAAGCAGTTGTGGGGAACCACCAGAAAAGCAGGCACAGATAGGACAACAGTTTGGCGAAAGTCCGGCCCATAGGGCAGTAATTTTATTACAGAAATAAACCTAAAAGACAACAGGCTTAGAGAGCCTTAAGACACGTGGAATAGCATCCAGAGTGAGGCTTTCTGGACGAAGCGCAATTTAGGTATAATACAGCATTATGATATGTATTACATCCCCCGACTCTCCGCCTTCAGACTCTGATAGAGATATAGAGAGAGAGCAGCGGTTAGTGACGCACTTGCTAAACGCTCTCTCAGCCGACCTCTTCCCGTCTGCTGCTGCGCCAGCTTTAAAATACGGTCTTGTCTGATTTAGACGGGGATCAGGTTCGTGGCCTCGTGCAGAATGTGCTGGGATAGCCCTTCTCGGATGCCTGGCCGCAACTAGCAGGAGCAGTCCATCACAGAGTGGAGGCCAGGGGTGCTAAACAGAGTCGTGCTGAGAGTTTTTTCCCTCAAACTTAGAGTCATTACTCCACGCTGCCCTATTTTGAGCCGACAGACAGATGAAAACAGTAAAACATGGAAGGGTTTTTGAGTGGCTAAATCAATGCAACTGAAGTCCTTGTGGACACGGGTTCCAACATTTTCATCATGTCTCCAGACTGCCAGTGAGGCGTTTCATTCCTCTAACCTGCCATCTGCTGAGTCCTGCACTATGACCATTGTGGCATCATGAAACAGCCATCGGAACATTGCCAACCACCAATGGGCTGCGACTTGGTCCCGTGAGTCCTGTGACATCATAGAGACCTTACTGGAACATTAGACTCCAATGGGCAATAGAAGAAATGACAAAGATTGTTTTACAATAATTCATGGGTACAGAACCCCCTCATAATGCACACAGAATTAAATAGTGCGGAGCACGCAGTGGCAAGTAAAAATGTTAAAGTCCTGTTGTGTGTGGGGGGTACCGGGTTATGATAAAAAGTGGAGAAGGATTCAGGTTTTTCATATACCCTTCTGCGATTGGGTCCCTGACTAACAACAAATTACAGTTTGAGTTTACTCAAAACTAGCAGTTAGTCCAGCCAGCTGTGGGATGTCACTGTGGGGTAGATCTGGTTCATCAAAGATGCCAGCAAAGCAACATTGTACATAAATTTAGCACATTAAGAATGCCAGATAGGTCGCTCCACCATGTATGACTATATATCTTCAAATGAAAGTGCAAATGCAGATGACACGTGTAATTCAGATTAAATGGCATGTACCTTCCCGGAAACGACTGCTTTTGTTAGACAGACATCAGGGGATTCGGCCAATAGCTCAGTCATCTGACCATTGTGTCATCATAAAACATTCATTGGAAAATTGCCTTCCTCCAATGGGCTGTAGCTAAGTCATGGAAATGCTGTGACGTCATAAAGCAGTCACTGGGGTGTCACCTTATTCCAAAGGGCTGTCGCTTGCTCCTGTCAGAAATGTAACATCATAAACTAACTCATCACCTCATCCAATCAGCTGTATGTAACTCATTCCAGTAAGACCCGTGACATCATAAAGCAGCTGCTCTAACATGACCTTATTCAACTGGGGTGTAGCACACTTTTGTCTGCAATGTGACATGAAACAGCCGTCTATGGAATTTTACACTCCTCCAATGGGCTGCTGTCGAGTCCTGAGTGCTGTGACATCATAAAGCAGTCTTGGCGGTGAATATATGTAGTGAAGCTGTAATCTTTAATCTTCTAAACTTGGCAGCTGGTGACATCAGTGTTTTGAGATTCACATTCATGGATTCTGCTTATGGGAGAAATATGGCTGCCTGAGAGAATTGGTCTCTATATTCTGTGTTTCGGCAATTCAGATAAACACATTTTGCCAGTGCTCACGTTTTTTCCCCTTTTTTGACAATTTCCTGAAGTTACTGAAAGATGAATGAAATGGACAGATGAAACTGAACAAAAGCAGAGAGCAGGATTCATATATTCTTCACTTCCAGAATATTCCGCGAGCACAAATCCTGTCCATTTCCTCGCCATCACAGCCAAAATCCGAGGAAACTCAAACCAAAGCCACACATGCGTGTCAAATCAGAATTTTTGCCGGAGCATGCTGATCCGACCCACTTTCTGGTTGCATAAAACATGAGCACAAAGGAGCGAACGCTTTTCAGAAAGCGCACAGAGACTGAGGGGTTCGGAAGCAGGTAAAATGCTGCATAATGAGCATAATTTCCCCAGTCTTTCAGTTATTCAGTGAGCTGGGAAAGACTAAGGGCCTCAGACAGGGAGAGAGGAAGGTCAGCTCTGATCTGAACTCTCACCACAGACAGACTGACAGACGGACGGCCTTAAAGAGTAGGGTACTGAACTCTCACCACAGACAGACTGACAGACGGACAGCCTTAAAGAGGGGGTACTGAACACTCACCACAGACAGACTGACAGACAGACAGCCTTAAAGACCTTTGACCTCCAAACCCAAATCAGTTCTGCAGCCCTCTGTTAGGAGGAACCATTTCTGATTTAGTGAAAACCCCTCAAATCCTTTGGTAAATGTCTCGCACTTAAGATATGATGGATGGATGGACGATCCGATGAACGAACAGACAGACGACAGGAAAACAGAATCCCTCATACCGTCCATGAGGGACAGAGGCCAACCATGCAAATAGTGCACAATTATTTCAGTCATGATCATTTTACTTTCAGATGTAAGCACTGAAAATAAAAGGTAGCAGGTACCATCAAACAAACCTCTTCATGACCACGAAACTACACATGTAAAATTTTTTATTTTTCTTCAAACGATCACTGGTGTTTGTTATAAGGCCTAATACAGAATGTACATAGCATCTGAATGAATGTGGCATAATGCTTACAAAATTTACGCCAAATGTAAACATCATGCCTCACAGAATGTGACACAAGACCTTGCACTGCAAGTCAAGTCAAATGTGGCAAAACCTACAAGATAACCTGGTTTTTGGATGAACAATATCAAAGATGACATGATATTGTGATGGTTGTTTTGTCGAGACGCCAAATGCTGTGGCCGGACCGAAATGAAGAAAAGAAAAATAAGAGACAAACTCAGACAAGATAACAGAGGGAGACTAGGGCTTCCAAAGGACCTAGATCCAGTTCGAGTAATAATAAGGAAGCAAACGCGAGCTCGACTGAATGAAATGAAAGGGAAAAATCTCAGAAACCGAGATAAAAAGAATTAGCACCAGACGGTGCCCCAAAAGAGGAAAACAGAGAGAAAGATTCCATTGCTATCCAGCACTTTCCTCTTTTGCAGCTAATTCCTCAACAACTCTCTAACTAGAGACCTTACCGGCTAAAGTGCAAAAAAACACTGACACTCTAGCAAGGGCAGTGAGGCGGAACTTGGGCTTAAATAGAGTCCGGGCGCCGCCCCCAATTAATGCCAGCTGCCCCAAAAATCCAATTGTGGGCAAAACGATATCGTCCCGGACGAGAGCAACAAGGAAAGCTCCCAAAGCCACCGCCAGCATCCGAAACCATGACAGATTTATGGTGATGTATTGCACAAGGCTGAGTGTAATATAACCCACAGAACCTCCTCATGTATGATTTATGAAGGCAAGCATTCACCTTTATAGAGGCATTAAGCTGTACACTGTATGAAGTGTGTGTGTCCAGGACTTCACTTACAGTCTGACATAAAGTGTTACTGAAGACACACGTGTGCTGGACCCAAGTTCAGACCCAATGATCCAAAATCCAATACTGCTAAAGCAAACCCACTTACAGAACCAGGAAGAGGCTTTGATTCCCCTGCAATACTGTATCAAAGGATCAGCCAGTGCAAACCTGTGGGATGGGAACAGACTTCATGTCCCATCATTCATTGCTCAGATGCAAACGCAATGAGCAGGGCTTCATTAAGCTGTTAGTTGTATAATGTTTAAAAGTCAATATTGTCAAAATAAATTAAAATTAAGCAAGAAATATGCTGAATAATTTCTGACACCATCTCATTTTACGCACACAACATATCATTAAAAACATTTTATTTGCTCAGGCGCTGTGAGTCAGATAAGTCTGCCCTTGTACAGTAGTAAATGCGAGTTTAATCAGTACATAAATAACTGAAGGTTATTCTGCTTAGTGTGAGCATAAGAGCAGCGAATTAAAGGGATGTTACACCAAGCAGGAGGGATGTGGTGAAACAGCCCTCTGCTGTATTTTAGTAAACTGTGTGTCATGAGCTTGCATCACTTCTCAATGAATTTAACAGCGTTATCTGTGCTGTTGATCCTGGCACTGAGCGCTCCCAAAGACACGGACAAGAACGTCATTTCCAAGATCACAGGCGAAGACTTTGTGAGGTTGGCAGTGAAAAACATCCCAGCAGCGTTCAGCTCCCAGTTCCCTCTAAACCTCCTGCTTCCTCCCCAATCAGTCACATGACTCTTGGGTCACAGGAAGTGGGAGGGACTTAAATGGAGGAGGGCTCAGAGCTCCAGGGGCTCCCAGAGTTATTTCTGTATAGTGAGCTTCCGCATGTTTAAAACGCCTTGCAGGGCATTCTGAGCTATGACTTTACTGTGGTGAGATTAATCCATACTGGACCATTTAAAATGTCTTTCAACTGAACTAATTGCTCTCCATAGACTGAATCTCTCTCTCTCTCTCTCTCTCTCTCTCTCTCTGAGGTGGAGGTTGTGTTGTGAGAGGGCGCACTGAGTAAAAAATTTACTCTTTGTTCTTTACTTCTTTTTTAGACTGCTTCTAAACTGTTGTTTTCTGTTTTCTTTTTTTAATTTATTTTAAGTTAGTTATTTGTTGTTTTTTTTTCCGTGGGAGTCGAGGGGGGTTTGGGTAGGGTAGTGTAGGGTAGTTTTGGTGGTTGTAGATGCCGTTATGGCATCTCAACAAGGGGAGACCGTCTCTCTCAGTAATGGGGTGAGGTGTGCCACGGACAGCGGTACATTTGTGAAGGAAGTGTTGGTTGCGATAGCTGAGCAGGTTGGAGGCAGAAACGTTGTTTCGGCATCAAGGATGAATAAGGCCGTTGTTGTCTTTCTCAAACAAGTTAACATAGTAAAGAAAATTGGGTAACACTTTATATTGAGTACACATTATTAAGCATTAGTTAAGCATTAATAAATTTAAAGTTTGAAAATGCGATAATTAAGCATGTTATTGATGAGCTTACTAATGAAGAGAAAAAAATAACTGATTATAAGCTACTTACCAACGAGTATTCATGTTAAAAACATGATTTATAAATTATGAATTCAGTATTTACCAATCCATAACTAACATTCTTATTAATGATGAGTTGAGTAAGACATTTACAACTGTTTATAAACTACATACTAATGAGTATTAAGATGACAACAATGCTTTATACATGATGAATTCAGTTTTTATCAATGCTTAACTAACACTTAGTAATGTGTACTCATTATAAAGTGTTACCGAAAATTGTTGTTAGTTTTATTTGGGTTAATGGGGCGTTTGTACAAGTGACTCCACTTGCTGCGCCAGCCACTAAGGTAATTGTTTCAAATGTCCCACCATTTATTAAAAATGAAAAAATTGAAAGTACTTGTCAGCTTTGGAAAAATTGCAGGTTTAATGAAACCGATTCCGCTGGGCTGCAAAAAAGCCAATTTGAAACATATCATGTTGTTTCGGCGACAGGTTTATATGTTTTAAAATGCAGATTTGCAAACGCTTGACATTTCTTTTCGAGTTAGGCATGGTGAAGGATTGTATGTGATCTTTGCTAGTACGGACAGCTTTTGAAAGCGGTGATATTTGGCATTTAAGGCGAGCTTGTCCATATAGTAAGGATAGTGGCTCCAGTGAAAATGCTGCCGAACGGACTGATAATGTTGCAGATAATTTCGATAGGCTTAGCAGTGAATTCATGTATGCGGCAGAAGCCGATAAACAGGGTGAAGACAGTTCGGAGAGCAGGCCCAATGATCAGGCCCAGGTTCAGTTCTCTGCGCTGGCAGAGCTAGTGGCCCAATCTGAGGGGAAAAGTAAGCACAGCGGTCCCTTCGAGGGAACTAGTGAATATGCCAAATTTATTTTGGAAACAATCAAAGGAAAAAGAGCACGTAAATCAGACATAATAGCGGAATCTGAGAGTTTAAATGACCAGTCAACTGATCGGAAAAAGGGAAAATTGCAAACCGAGAGTTTGGTTCCCGGGAACTCTGATTCAGTTAAAGCTACTACGGTAGAGGAGCTTACGGTGGATCCCAGTCCGTGTGCCGTCAGCCCCGGGGATGATAAACCAGCGGAGGTAGCGGACATGGGCTGCGTGAGTAAACAATCTGAGAATGTGCAGAAGGATGACGGTGAGATGTCAGATTCTTCTATTATTCTGTGAAGTGTGGTGAGTCAGGATAGTAAATCTGTCTATTATTTGTTTGAAGAAATTAATGGTTTCCTAGACGCTACAAAAGGGAAAACCATTAATGTTCTTAATTTTTTTCCTGACGCAGATAAATTCATGCGGTCGGTGAAACACATAATGAGTACCGCTAGTATAGCTGAGCTTCCTAGTCAAGAGATTTAGGTTGAAGAAACACTGCACAGCGGTTAGAAAGGCGAAGGCCACTTCTATAACTGGGAATTTAATGAGTTGTCGGGACTTTTATTCTACATCTTCCTGCTTTTACGGTGTCTTTTTATGGTTTCTCTTTGTTTACCTTTCTCTCATGGAAATTTTAACTATTGGTTCACGCAGTATTAATGGTGGCAGAGATTGCAAAGCAAAAAAGCTTTAATGTACAAAAAGAGACTCATAGCGATGTAGATAATGAAACTGATTGGAAGTGTTGGTGGGAGGGGGAGTGTTTTTTTCAGCCACGGGACAAATTTTAGCGCTGGGGTCGGAATTTTATTTACACGTTTTCGTAATGTTAAATTACTGAATATTGAGGAAGTTGTGAAAGGACGTTTTTTAATAGTGAATATGGAAATATCAGGGGCATCATATGTCTTTTTTGATATTTATGCACCAAATGTAGGGACAAGTAGAGCTTTTTTATTTCAACAGTTGCATCAGAAACTGCAAAAATGGTTAGATTCTGATGTTTTTATTGTTTTAGGAGGAGACTGGAATTGCACAGTTGATTTTACTTTGAACAGAAATGGTGAACAGCCCCATTTTAACTCCGCAAACGTCCTTAAAGCTGTAGTATACGATATGAGAATCAGCTGAGAAAGATTGAGACGCTGAGAAAAATTTGAAAAAAGCATCCCGACCCACACACTCACACACACACACACACACACACACACACACACACACACACACACACACACACACGCACACACACCCCCTCTGTGCTCCCTGATCCCTCGCATCGATCACGTGTGGCCGTCAGCCTGGAGACTCCCTGACACACCCCCTCTACCAGAGCAACAAGCCGACTGGCTGTAAACAGACACAGAGCCGTGATGGTCATGAAAGTCTCGTTAATGATGAAACCACAGCAGGTCCACAGTGCAATATTTATTCCACAATAATGAGCAACAAGAGCATCTGGTCAAATATAAAATATTTGCCTTTCTCAATCACCGGGATGTTTGCGGTGTGTTTTAGCTGGGGTTTCTGCATCAGTAAGAGAGCACGCCGTTCACAAACGCCGCAATGAACACGTTCACAATAACATTCATCAATCGGAAACACATATGAACGAGTTCATGAGTTCACTGAATGCACTCAGGCACAACAAATAAACGGCTAACGTTTCAACGCCGTCTGTCGACACAGAGAAAACCGGCGGAGTTTACAGTCATCAGCCAGCATTGTCATAGACTTATAAAAAGTTATTTATGTAACCACTCACACAATAAAAGTCAAAAATTACCTACCTGTTCAACTAAAAGTCTGCTGTATCTGCATCAGTTTTCAGGCCCAAATCCTCCTGGAGCTTCCTCCGGCGGTGAATGGATGACCCGATGTTTACTGGGGTTTGAGTCCTGCGTTGCTCACATTTCCTCTTCGTCTCTGCCTTTTCCTCTGCGGACTTAGGCTTTCACCCAACTTTTGCCGGTGGGGCAAGCAGGGGCCGCTTGCTGCTAACGCCTGCTTTCTTTTCCATTCTTCTAGCCTTTGTTGCTAAGCTGCTATTCCGCTACTTGCTTGTTGCAGAAAGTTTATATCACGGAAGGGGGCGGGGCCGAGGCGGACCACGGTGCACGGGGAGTCAGAACAAGCTCTCGGGGGAGTGTCAACTAGAGCGAGGGGATTGGATGAGAGTAGGAGAGAGACGTTGACCATCCAGCCGGATGGCTTACATTGGTCAACGTCCCTGCAGCCCTGCAGCCACTAGAGTGAATGGATTTTTTTCCTTTTTTTGCTCTTCACATTGAGTAGATTGTACTATAGGACCATAACCACCATCTAAATGAGGTTTTTAATAATGATCACACTTTCAAATTGTAAACTACAGCTTTAAGCAACTTTTACCCCAGTTTAATTTGTGTGATGTTTGGAGAGAGCAGCACCCCAATGTGAGACAGTATACATGGGTCAAGAGTGCACTTAATCCTGTGTGTGCAGCGAGGCTTGAAAGTTTGAGACACAAGTTTTAAAGTCTGCGATCATCCCGCTTGGTTTTACAGATCATCATTTAATTGTTTGAGATTAATTTATTAAAAGGATTTCAAAAAATAACTTTTATTGGAAATTTAATGCAAAACTGTCAGAAGATAATTTGTTTTGTATGAAGTTTGAGACTTTCTGGCAAAAGTGGAGGGAGGAAAAAGAAAGTTTTGAATCCCTAAGGCTTTGGTAGAAGGTGGGGAGGGCGCAAATTAGAAATTTATGTCAACAGAACACAGCTTTCAGTACTGCGGAGAACAGAAGGGCTGTTGTGGACTTAGAAAAGGAAATTGGTTGTTTGGAGAATGAGATGATTAATATGAACAATATTGGTTTACGGCAGGATCTTAATGAAAAAAAAAATCTGGCATCCATTTTAAATGAGCAAGTGAAGGGGGCTATGGTTAGAGCACGTTTTTTGATGATCAATCCTATAGATGCTCCTACTAAGTTCTTTTTTATTCGGAAAGAAAAGTAATACAAAGAAAGGAGATGTGTTGTGTAACCCTTTTGAAAGGAGGAATGACTACAGACCCTGTAAAAATCCGTGATGAGGTGGTTCGTTTTTATGGAGAACTTTTTAAAGCAGAAGAAGTGGACTTGCAACAGGCTGCACTGCTTCATCGAGGCCTCCCTACACTGTCCCCAGAGGAGAGGGAGGATCTGGACTCCTGGATCACAATGCAGGACCTTACTGAGGCTGTGGGTCAGATGAATTCAGGCCGTGCACCAGGAATCAACGGTCTGAATGCTGACTTTTACAGAAAATTTTGGAGACTTTTTGGCTGTGACTTTTATGAGGTGGTGTTGGAGAGTTTGGAGAAAGGCTAGCTGCCGCAAACCTGTCAACGTGCAGTTATCACCCTGTTGCCAAAGAAAGGAGACTTGAGGTTAATTAAAAATTGGAGACCTGTGGCACTTTTTTGCACCGACTTTAAAATTTTATCCAAATTTATAGCAAATAAAGTAAAGAAATGCATATTGTCAATCATTCATAAGGATCAATCATATTGTATCCCAGAGCATACGATTAGAGATTATCTATTTCTGATAAGGGATGTTTTGGATCTGGGGAAGGTTTATGACCTGAATTTTGGTCAGTAGATCAAGAGAAAGCTTTGATCAAGAGGACCATTCCTATTTTTTGAAAACACTGGAAGCTTTTGGGACGGGTGAAAGGTTCATTTCATGGGTAAAACTTCTTTAAACCAATGTGTCCTGTTTAGTCAAGTTTTCAGGGGAACTCCGTAGACCGATAGGGGTGAACCGGGGTATTAGACAAGTGTGCCCTTTGTCGGGATTGCTGTCTTTGGCAATCGAACCCTTGCTTTTTCAAATCAGAAAAAAAATAGATGTTCTGCTGGTACCAGATGTTTTATAGTGTCATAACGTCAAAGTATCAGCTTATGCTGATGATTTAATGGTGGTGTTGAAAGACCAGGAAGATTTCCTTGCTTTACAAAATTGTATCAGGATGTATGAACAGGCATCCTCTGCTCGAGTAAACTGGGAAAAGAGTGAAGCATTACTCTGTGGCTCCTGGCAAAATGAGCCCCCTCCCAAACTGCCAGGCAGACTGGTCTGGAAGCGGGATGGCCTTAAAGTGTTGGGTGTTGTTTTAGGTTCTACACATTTTATGGAAAAAAAACTGGGAAGGTGTAATGGAGAAGGTTTCTGCCAGGTTATCCCTTTGGCAAGGGCTCCTGCCTCAGATATCCTTCAGAGGAAGGGTCTTGATTTTAAACAATTTGGTAGCATCTTCACCATGGCACAAGCTAACAGTGCTAACACCACCTGAAGGTTTCCTCAGGAACTTGCAAAAATGTTTGGTGGAATTTTTTTGGTCTGGGCAGAACTGGTTGAGAGCACCAGTGTTACATCTCCCTGTGCAGGAAGGAGGGCAGGGTCTGATTGACCTTGAAAGCAGAGTAACAGCTTTCCGTTTACAGGCAGCACAACGGCTCAGCTGGAGTGAGACAGCTGGCGCTCTGTTTAGAAAAGCAGTTAGTTTGGGGCTAGACCGGCATTTGTTCCTGATGGAACTAGCACCCATCCACACACAAAGTCTGACTGATTTTTACACCTTTGTGTTGAAGGAATGGACAGAAGTACTTTTTTTTTCCCTGAGAAATACCTGATGATCTTTTGAAGAACCCCTGTTTGCTATTCCACTGATTGAACTGAATCCTCAGAGTCTGGCCAGCGTGAAGGGCCAGTTCATCAGGGCTGGTCTGACTAAAGTGGCCCATTTGAGGAGGGTTGCTGGTAGGGACTGGAGAGCTGCTGGAGATATAGCAGCATAAACAAAAGTACACTCCTTGAGGCCGATCGAGAGGATCTTAGCCAGTGTCAAAGCACTGAGTATCGCAGATGGTGCTGAGGCCTCGGTCTGCCCAGCAGCCCAGGTACAGGCAAAGGTGGGAAATTGTCTTGAGCAAGGGGGCACACTTTTGACCTTTAAAACTCCTGAATTGAGCTCGTTTGAAACACTGGTAAGAAGACCGTATATACAGTAAGTGTGAAGGTCTAGCACTTGGAGGATTATACATGGAGCCGTTGCCACAAACAGACACCTGGCATATTTTGATCCTGCACAAGTCTGTTTGTCCTGTTTGTGGGATTGAAGAGTCTGTGTCGCATCTTTTTTTTCACTGCACAAGATTGAAAAACCTGTTCATATTATTAAGGGAACTTTATTAGAGAATCGGGTTATCTTTTAATATGAAAGTCTTTGTCTTTGGCACAGGGTATACGGCAACAAAGAGGTCAATATGTCAATTTGCAAATTTTCTATTGGGACAAGCTGTTCGGTTAACATGCAGAGAGAAAGTTCAAGAGGGGCTGTTCATAAAACAATTGGAGTTTTTTAGAGGATTAGACTCAGCGCATCAGGGTGGAGTTTGTGAATCACAGTCTAATGAATGATTTAGATGCCTTTCGGAGAGTCTGGTGTGTTAATGGTGTTATTTGTAGTGTGGATGTTGATGGTTCTTATGAATTGCTTTTTTAACTTCTATATTTATTTAACTATGTTTTTTTATGGACTTTTTATGGCATTTAAGGGGTCTTAAAGAAAAAGGAACTGATGCATTTATGATATTTTTATCTTATTTATTTCTCATTTTTAAGCATTTATTAATTTATTTATTTATCAACTCTAAACCGTAAATAAGAAATTATTGTAAGGTCTAGATATGCATTGTGCTGAAAAATGTTTTTGAAACAGTTTGCAAATAAAGATTCAAATAAATAAATTGCAAATAAAGATGGAATCTATGGAGGTGGCTGATTAACCCTTTCACGATAATAATCACAAACATGATCATTGGCATTAATTCTGCCCCAATATGGTATACACTGTTACAATAATGTCTTTTTTTATATATTAAGAGTTTATTTAACTCTGAAATTTTGATCATTTTCCATCATTTCATTAGCAATGCATGTCACAGATGGAGTATGGGCAATATTGGAGATCCATTAGCGAGGTCTGGTATTAGAGGGAGTACAAAAATGTCCATGTGACCCAAGGAGAGCGTCATGTCTTCAATGAAAGCTCGGGAAAAGCAGTGTACCGCTGAAACTCTCCTGCAAAGGACCAAAGGAAATGGGCTCATACCTTTTTTCTGATGCTAATTCACGATGGCAGTTATGTTTCGTTTTATTTGACAATTAAAGTTGAAATGATTTGAAGAAATCAGACTGTGTGTACGCTAAGATGCTTCTGATAATTTGACAAGTTCTTTTTAACAGTACATTAGTTAGGGTTAATGTACAATACATGGTGTCATTTTTACAAATTAAACCCTGACAAGGTGATGCAGAGTCTCGAATCACCCTGAAGGGGTTTATTCTGCAATAATGACCGGCTCGCTGTGCATTATACCACTTTTATAAATCTATTTACCAAATTAATCAATAATTCAACAGAAAATATTGACTTTAAAATGATTTTATTGATTTATAGTTGATTTCACAAGTTTTGCTGTATTAAATTGTCTGTTAGATTCTACGTTTGGAACTGTGTTGCATCCATGGTCACCTTATGTTCATCATAGCGACGATCTGCTCCTCAGAGATAACACACCATAGAATGCTGTAATTCACCAATCAGAATCAAGTATTCAAAAAAGCCCTGTTAGAAACTCTATTAATGCATCAGAAGAGGGAGCATTGTGGATTTATTTAACTGCAGTCACACAGCATGCATTAGCCTTTCACATGGCTGCCTGGTACTTTTCCTGAAATGTGTTTTTAGGACAGAGAATCCATTGTGGGACTTAATGAATCTCAGTTAAATCTGCAGCCCAGCACATGTAATTACAGGGGCACTTCTGCTGGCCTCTCGTGTGAGCGAGGAAGATTTTAAATGTGTTGTCCTGCCAGGATATTTATTTCTATGAGTCAGAAAGTCTTTGGGAAAGATGTGTTCTGTGGTGGATGGAGAACAATGCGAGTTTCAGTGAGATTTAATGAAAACAATGATCAGATTTTTGTTTCCTTATTGTTATTATATGTCGCTGACGACATGAGAAGGATCTGCCATTAGAGGCGGTGAAGCTCAGTGCTATTCTGGGAGATTGACAGCATCTTCCACCAATCAGTGCTCTTCTTCACACGCCTGCATAATGACAACAGGGATCTACATGCTTCAGAACGGATAAATCCAGTATCGTTAGACAGAGTCAGCGGTCGGGTTCTCCGTGGTGGACTCTGGTCATGAAAGTTTCTCCCTCTCCTGATTGGTCACACATCCACAGGCCTCTGTAACGCCGCCCAATCCCTTTACACCATTTATCCTGCAGCTGGCCCTGAGCCTGTCTCTGCCCGACACCAGGCATTATTTACTCACGTCACCACAGTCCACGCCTGCCACGGCATCCATTTACTCAAGGAAAATAAAATAATAATCATGTGTAAATTTAGCACAAAAAGTGCACTTGTGTTGACAAGGAAGTTTTTGAAGAGGAAGCAGGTGATGTGAAAAAAGGAGCAAAGTGATGAGTGAAATGACTCTCTGTCTCTCTCTCTCTCCTCTCTGTCGTTCTGTCTCTCTTCATCACACGCTCTCTCTTTCACTCTATTGCACACTCTTCTCACTTTCTCTGACTCTTTCTCTCTCTCTCTCCCTCTCACTCTTTAAATAATCCCACCACAACCTAATGAACCCAGGGAAAGAACTGTAACTGATGTTACAGGAAGTCGCTCTCTCTCCCTCTCTCTTGCTCTCTCTCTCTCTCTCCGGGGGCACCACTGGCTCCGCCTATCGTAGTGTCTGCGTATGCAGATGATGTAAGTGTTATAATCAGGTCTCAGGAGGATGTGTCTGCCTTACAGCAAGCTTTGAGCTTATATCAGAGGGCCTCTTCAGCTAAGGTCAACTGGGGGAAGAGTGAGGCTTTACAGGTCGGGGAATGGCAGGGGAGGGTACCCCCTAATTTGCCTGGGGCACTAGAATGGAGGATGGATGGGATGAAAGTTCTGGGGGTCTTCCTCGGCAGCGAGGAGTATCGGAAACAGAACTGGAAGGGCATGTTGGACAAGGTTGTTGCCAAGTTGTCTAAATGGCGGTGGTTGTTGCCAGCTATGTCCTTCAGGGGGAGGGTTTTGGTCCTGAATAACTTGGCTGCCTCTATGCTCTGGCACAGGTTGTATGTGCTGGAACCTCCCAGAGGTCTACTTGAAGAAATGCAGAGGAAGATGGTGGACTTTTTCTGGTCTGGGCAGCATTGGACCAGAGCTCCATTATTGTATCTTCCATTACAGGAGGGTGGACAGGGTCTGGTGGACTTACAGAGCAGACTTACAGCCTTCCGTTTACAAACTGTCAAGAGGCTGCTTTTTCACCCAGATCTCAGTTGGAGGGGTCTGGCCTGGGCTCTCCTGCGGAGAGTTGCAGGCTTGGGATACGACTGCCAGCTGTTTTTGATGAGCCTTGGAGCAGTGGACTTTTCGGCACTTCCATCTTTCTATTCTTCAGTATTGACCGCCTGGTATAAAATCTTTACAGTCAAGCGAAGTGCTAACTGGCCTGAAGGGTGGACCTTGCAAGAGCCGCTCCTGCATAACCCGCTGCTGCCGGTGAGGTTGTTGCAGTCTGCTAGTGTGCAAACTGCTCTGATCCGTGCAGGGGTTACTAAAGTGGGTAACCTGATGAGTGGAGGGAGATGGAGGTCATCGAGTGAGTTGGCTGCCATGTTGGGAATGCGGTCCTTGAGACTGGTACAGCAACTGATGGAGGGGATCCGCGATGTACTTCCTGTTTCCTTCACTTGGGCGCTTCGGAGGGATTTGCGGTCAGGACATACCAGGGTAGATTTTCCTCCTATCACTGTGGAGGCTGCTGTGGACAATGGACTTGATCTGGGGAGATCTCTGCTCTATTTTACTGTACCACAGCTCGGAGACTTCCAGGGAATGGGCAAGAAGGCCCTGCACCGTGTGGCGGTTAAGGTTTGGCACCAGGCTTCTTTGGCGGGGGTGAGGTCAGCAGAGTGGCTGAGGAATTTGGGACCGGATCCTTCACTGATAGGATGCTGGCGCTCCCTATAAAAGCCTCCTGTGGAGAAGCGTACTGCAGACCTACAGTGGAGGATTAGTCATAGGGCCATCGCAACGAACAGACACGTGGCACATCTTGATCCAACTGTAGGGGAAAATTGTTTGTTCTGTGGTGCAATAGAAACGGTGGAACACCTGTTCCAGGACTGCAGTAGGTTGGAGCGTTTGCTGGGCTTGGTTAGGGATTGGTGCATAGGGTTAGGGGTGGTTTTTTCCAATCAATTATACATTTCTGGACCAAAGTACACAGTTTCACAGAAACACAGGGTATGTTTAATTAATTTTATCTTTGGGCAGGCCAAAATGGCCACTTGGCTAAGTAGGAAGAATCTGCGCTTGGGGGCTGGGTCAACTGACGCAGAAAACATACTGAAGGGATTGGTGGTGGCAAGACTGAAGGTGGAATGGGCCTATTACACACTTGTTCATAATGTCCCGGGGTTTATTGAAATATGGGGGATTGATGAGGTGCTGTGCAAAGTGGGGGTGCAGGAAAGGCTGGAGTTAAATGTTTAGTAGGGATGTATTTGGTGTTTTTTTTTTGTTTCTTTTTCTCTCTTTCCCCCTTCTCCTCTTTTTTCTTCCTCCTCTCAGTTTCCTCCTTTTCCCTTGGTGTTGTGGTTTGTGATGTAATATGATGTTTTGTGCTTGTATAATGTCCTAATAAAATGGGCTTTTAAATCTCATCTCTCTCTCTCTCTCTCTCTCTCTCTCTCTCTCTTGCTCTCTCTCTCTCCTTCTCTCTCTCTCTGGTAGTTTATAGCCATGTTTTAATCTCCAGTGCAGTGCAGCCGTTTGCATTCTGTAATTTGCAGAGTTTCGGTGCATCAGCCGAGAGACTAATTGATGTAATTTAATATAGAAAAGTCATTAAGTCTCAGGGGGAAACGCTATTAAGGTGTGTTTTTACAGAACTTTCACTTTCAACACAATTACTCTCACACTCAAGGGCCAGAAAGATTATTTATACATTTATTTTTATTTTTGTATAAAAATGTTTCTAAAGAATGTACCTGTACCATCTCCATAATAGTCACTCAGAATCACTGAGCAGCACCAGAGCTGTTTGCCTGCTGTGTAATCAATACTCCCTCCAGATTAAAACAGTTCATAACATCATCCTGTTTTTAATGCACAGGGCTCTGCCCCTCATATGAAAAACAAGAGGGGATAAAAGAATTAAAAATGTAATTAAAATGTCAATTAAGGGAACAAACAGGGCCTGGCCTGTCTTCAATAACCATATCGGCACAGATTGTTGGCGACGGATGATAAATCGGATTCAGAAACACCTTTAATTACAGTCCATCTGACTCCCCCGAGATAAAATAAATGATTAAAATGAAAATGATGAATGAAAAGATTCAATAATTCAGCTGCTGTGATTCAGTGGAGTGGTGTGATGAAGCAGGACACATGAGAAAAAAATGAAAAAAAAATGAAAGCAGGGCTATGCTGCCCAAATGGTTCCAGTATTTTCCATGGCTGGAGCAATTCGAGAACTGCCTCGGGGAAGACCAGCATTCCAGAAAAGGACGATATTGCGAATTACAAGCGTGTTAACGACCACAAGTTACTTTCTCTGCAATGAAACGTGTTCATTTAATGTCATCACAATAACTCATGAGCCTGCAGTAGCTATTGAAGTCGGCTTGGTCAGTTGGCCGGAGTTTGACAGTGCATTACATTCAGAACGGTATACACTTATTTGGTTAATTTGATCATTATAAAAACCGATACAATTTTGCGAATGGTTTATGAACGAATTTCCGAATACCATTGTTTCTAAAATAGCTGCTGATTGGTGCCATATGACGTTTGGATGATGGAAACTGACTAAATACCCACAAATTAATTTTCGACTAAGACTTCCTCTTTCCCCGACAGAAATATTCACCCTGCCTTTATTAAGCTGTTCTTCTTTCATTTTTACACCGCCCCTCTTTATTTCTGGCTGAAAAACTAAGTAATGGACCAGGAAACCGTCCTGACAAAAAGTGCATTTCAGCAAATATCCCGCCCAAGTTAAAAATCTTAAACTCTTTAGAAGCAAGAAACCCCGCCTCCCCAATAAAATGTCTTTTGAACAGGCCACCAAAAAAAAGTGCACGACAGCGTGACGGAGGCAGCCACTGAACAGATGCGGACAGTGCATTGGATGGCGCAGGAGAATGTCAAAAATCAGGAATGCAGAAGTGCAATCAAACTGCAGTGCAGCGACGTCAGTTAAACGGTGTCAGGGCCAAACCATTGATAGTTTATTCCCCGAAACCAAAATTGTCCCTCCTTAACTTCCAAATGTCACAACATTGTTTTTAGAGTAATTTAAACAGCTTAAGCCTTCTATACACTCACAAATAGAATCTAGTCAAATGTTAACAGTCAGAAGTGAAAAGAGAATAATTTACTCGTTTAAATAGAGTCCAGAATTTTGGAATTCTCAAATAAGCCATATTTTGCAAAGTAAACTGACAAATAAGAGCCTTCTATTTTCCAACAGCGAAAATTAAAGTCAAGCGGTTTTGAGACTTATCGGGCAAAAAGGTTGACGAAGCCACCTCAAGTGCAGCAAGTCTTTAGGAAGTTAGACAGCCGTGCAGCTGCAAATTTATTATGGTCACATGACTGCCCTTGTTAAAAAAAAAATGTGGGAATGGTCTGCAGATACACTGCCTGTCCAAAAAAAAAAAGTTGCAGAGTCAAATATTTAGTTGGAGCCCCTGTAGCTTTGATTACAGTGAAAATTCATCTTCTCATGATGCCAGATTAAATTTCGATCAGAAATGCCACAATTTTTGGCTCGAGATCTTGTCTTCTCGGTATAATGGTTGAACCACTGGGTGGTCTTTCTTGATCACATCCCAATAAATTTTAATGTGGTTAAGGTCAGGAGTTTGTGGTGGCAAATTTGTCTGTGATAATTATTCCTCATACTTGTTTTTCTCATTCATGGTTTTCTTTGCTTAATACAGGCCAATAACTTGCCCCTTCTGAAATACTGTAAAATCTTTTCCACCATCAAGGGATGCGTCGTCCAATGTGAACAAGTTGCAACGCGCTTCATCAGTCAGGGTTAAAATGATTATTGCCTGCTGAAACTTATTAATAAATGCAGTAATGATCCAATAATAGATTTTGTTTATTTATTTCCAAACGGTGACTTTTTTTTGGACGGGCAGTTTATGACAACAAATGATGGTTAGTTCGATGGGTTTAAGAATTAGAATATTTTTTGCAAAATATAGACTGCTTATTTTTTATTTAACATGTGTTGTAAGAAAAATGTGGGTGTGTCCGTACTTTTGACGGGTATGTCTGCGTTTTTATTCCAAAGTTTTACTTTGCATGTGGCTAAAATTTGTTAATGTGGCAGAAGATATACGAGCTGAGTTAGTCACGGTGGCTAAAAAAAATTTTCTCCTCGTGCAGCCCCTGACAAAATGACTTTTCTGAAGTGTCTGATTATCATAATTTTTCAGCATTTTATTCTTCACTGGAGGACGGACACATCTGGAGCGGTGAAGTGGCCTTATGTACATCCATGATTACTTTTGCTCAGCTGTAGTTCTGCCAGGATCACGCGGTATTGTGTGGTTTGCCAAATAAAAACAGCTCTTAGGTTAGGGAGCTAATGTACCACAGGAAGGTGGTGTTTGTGGGTAGACCTTAAACTAAGGAGGGCATCGTGAGCGAAAATCACCGAATAAAGAAAGCCTTTTATGTTGTGATTCTGCCATTGGGTCATGTTTATTTTCTGGTTTTGTGTTCGTGATTATTGTCTTTTATTTATTCTTTTTGGTTTTTGTAATATTCAGGTTTTTATTTCATTCCATTTCTCAGTTCCATTGCACTTGTCTCCCCTGTCTCGTGATCTTGTTGGTTCAGTCCGTCTTCCCTGTCTGCGTGCCCTCTGACTTCGGGTGATTTAAATAAATCCCAGTGTTTAAAATATTCCTTTGATTCTCGTTTTCTTCCTTCGCCTTTCTGTCCTGATTACTAACAAGACTCACATTTGTATTTTGTATCATAGTCTACCAACACAACTAATCCATGTACAGTATATAAGATTACTAACTTACTAACGAGCACTCTAGTTCAATATGTACAGTTGCACCGCTACTTATTTTTGACTAATTCCCTCTTTGCAATCGCCCTGTTCTACACTCTGCCTCTAAGCCTGTTTCTGTCCTCTCCTGAGCTTTGGCGAGAATCTCTCGCACGTGCTTAATCACTCTCCTGCTCCTTATCTGTGCACGTAGAACTCCTGGAGCTGTTTAAATGTAATAGGCTTTTTGTGTGATTCGCGTTCGCCTTTTGTCTTTTGCCAATTTCCGTGGTTAGGGCTTCCCTCAAGTGATTCTCCCTATGTAATTAGCCTGATTCCCTCTACCTGTTTTCTGTATAGCATGTGACCTTCCCTGTGTGTATTCAAACAGTCTTTTCACTCACAGCTCTTGTCAGAACGTCGATAAATATTTGTTTGTGCAGAGCGCCTCGTATGCCATAGATTATTATTTCTCTTCTATTGGATTGTCCGAGTTTTATTCTTGCCATCGCCCTTTTTTTGTTGTTTTTGTCTTTCTGGATTTTGACCTATTTTTGTATGACCACGAGTTCTGTGTTTGGATGCCCTGTGTATGACCCTTGGCTTTGCTCATCGAACTCAACTTTTTGCCTGTCGTTTTTGTACCTCTGCTCCTCTGTCTTACTGTCTGGTCGATACTGTTTTTGGATTTTGTATTGCGGCTTGGCAATTCCTGTGTTTTTTGGCTTTGACTCGGACCCCATTAAAGGCAAACGTTTTTTGGATTTCTGTCTCTTGCGAGTGGTTCCTGAACTGTACCTCACATTTTAAGTGTCGGGCACAAACCAGTCCATCACTGTTCCATTAGCTGTTCCGGGACATAACCTGAAAACAGGACTAGTAGACCTGCCATTTTATACCCCCCGGTGCATCTGTCCCGTTCATTTGACACTAATGCACATTTTCAAAAAACTTTCAACAGCAGCAAATATTTAATTCATGGCCCAAACTCATTCATAGGAGATTCTCAGAGAGGCTCAAATCGCCAACTTTCAATAAAATTTTGCAGACTTCCCTGACAAGCAACATACTGTGGTTAGTGTTAGCAAGCAACACCATAATACTTGGGAATCATCATACCTTTAACATTTCAAAATTATTGGCATAAAGGGGCTTCATTTTTTTTTTGGAAAGAATGTTCAAGAACTTGTCAATAATGTTGTTGAAAAAATGCATTAATGGACAAGGACAATGTGATCAGTTCACAGATTAAAAAGACCTCATGAAATGTTTACATTCAAGGAGCTTTGTCATCGTGTTACATTATTGCAAGATTGTAAAAGCGTGTAAAAGATTATTCATGCCTGAATGCAGGTGAATTGTAATTCATTAGGCTTTATTACAGGTGGAAAATGCAGTGTGTTTGGTCTTATTTTACAGCTGTTCATGCATCTGTTGTTACTCCCCAG
The DNA here is from genome assembly GCA_029721435.1 of Gymnothorax reevesii. Lineage (NCBI taxonomy): Eukaryota > Metazoa > Chordata > Actinopteri > Anguilliformes > Muraenidae > Gymnothorax > Gymnothorax reevesii. The sequence goes on along the minus strand of CM056574.1, from coordinate 8,187,234 downwards.
AAACTAAACCGTCATGACGGAGTTTATTCTGGCGCGTTGTGCTTAGTTTGGTGACTAAACGAGCTGAACCTGCAGTCATATGGTGCTTCGGCCCTGAGTGCCTGTGTACATTATTACACTAGAGCTGCCGGTAAATACTCATTTTATTCACTCCAGTTCTGGGAATAGATACAAATAAAACATCAATGCGGAAGCTTCTAGATGAGACTTCAAGGGTAATTAGCTCCCACTGCCTTTGTTTTTACTGCTCTGTCTTACAGTTTTGATAATGTTTTGACTGAAGTGTTTCAAAAGACTGTCTACCATGAGCGCTAAAATGCTACACAAAACACTGCCCTCTTGCAATTATTATATTCATCCAATTAATTTATTTTACCTCTATTATCTCATTCACGTATTATACATTTATTATCCCATTCATTTATTACACGTCTATTACCCAATTCATTTATTATGCCTCTATTATCCCATTCATTTATAACACCACCATTACTCATTAATTTATTAAATCTCTTATCTCATTCGTTCATTATACTTATATAATCCCATTCATTGATTATCCCCCAAATTTCCCATTAATTTATTTATGCCTTTATTATACCTTTCACTTGTAATATCTTTTTTATCCCATTCATCTATTATACCTCTGTTATCTCATTAATTTATTATACCTCTATTACACGTGCATTTTTTAAACCTGTATTGTCCATTCATTAATTACACCTCTCCTGTCCCTTTCATTTGCATTTATTACTCTTAAATGACCCCATTCATTTATTGTACTACCATTACTCATTAATTTATTTAATCTCTATTATCCCATTCATTTATTATACCTTTATTATCCCCTTCACTTGTAATACCTTTATTATCCCATTCATTTATTATACCTCTATTATCCCGTTCATTTATTATACCTCTATCATCCAATTCATTTATTATACCTCTATTATCCCGTTCATTTATTATACCTTCTTTCTGCTCTCTTTTCTCAGAGCTCCGCCCAGCAGGGCAGGCAACTGGAACAGCTGACAAAAGAATGTGAACTGAAATTAAATGGCCAAATTATTGGGTACCACTTTATGGCAGAGACATTCAATGACATGAGGGCCCACTGCGTTTGTTGGTTCTGTTCTAACCACAGTTGCAATCACATGATTTTAACAGGCTATTAATATGTCTTAAGTAGGTGTATGTGATGCTTATTAATTCTATTATTTTACTGATTTTGCTGATTATCTCATCAGCTTTGATACAACACATACTCTATTTTGTGAGGTAATATATTGAATTAATGAAGTAATGAAAGAATAAAATAAATTTTAGCATTGCTAATCATTACCATTTTGCTGTTTTTTAATAGTAAAATAACCATTAACTACAGTTTCTACCATTTATTAAAAATGATTACTATAATGTGTTGTAAATTATTGCCCTTGCTCCTTAAAAAAATCAGTTCAGAGACATCTGTTACAGGTGCGGTAGAATCGTGCCTGATGTGGTCAGATAGACATACGGCCCCGTTACTCAAATCACCGTCCTGCTGGTTTTCCACACTCCCTTTACCTGGGAGTCGGGTGTGAAGTCAGTCTGACCAAACACAAGCGCTAATTATTCCGTTAATGAGCACAGATTTCCTTTTTATGCCCCCGCCCTCCAAAAAGAAAAGGGGGGCATTATGTCGACACCATGTCCGTCCGTGGTCCGTTAACTTTTCGTTTCCGTGGGATAACTATAGAATCCCTTGTCGGATTGATGCCATTTCTTAATGGCGTATTGGGAGTGGCTAGAGGAAGGTTCCTTTCGAAAACCAGCGTCGTGTGATATCTAATATGGCCGCCACGGCAGCCATCTCAATATGCCCTTGATCATCATACAGGCGGGGGGCATCTGCCACGCTCTGCGTTACTCTTGTTAAAAGTGCATATGACCGATAAGTAATCTTCTCCTGGCTCTCTCTCTCTCTCTCTCTCTCTCTCTCTCTCTCTCTCTCTATCTCTCTCTCATTCTGACTCTCTCTGACATAGAAGAGAACAGGACAGATGCACATTAACTATTCATGTAATGGATGAATATCATTCATATTCTGTTCCAAAATCATACTCAGAAACTCAATAAATGACATGATTACCGGCGGCGGCAGCGTCAGCTGGTGTCATTTTCACTTTGTAAGTGTGTGTGGCTGAATGTGCGTGTGTGTGTGTCTGTCTGTCTGTCTGCTTGTCTGTGTGTGCGTGTGTCCTCAAGCAAAATGTACTCCAGGAGACACCTGTTGTAGCAGAAACTACCACCGCAGTGGTTTAAAGTACAAAACTTTGTAGGCTGTTTATATTTCTGTTTGCCTGTCGAGAGATTTTGACCGTGCGATAGCATCACAACCGTACCAGAATGAGCCACTTTACACGTGTGTAATATCCTTCATAAAGAAGGTGGAGTTTGAAGGTGGGTGTGGTGTGAGCAAGTATACAGGAAGTAGTGGGCTCTAATTCTGCAGCTCTTGAATCCATAAAGGAGACATGAAGACCACAGATTTCATTCCTTAAATATTTGGGAAAATCCCAGCATCCCAATGGAGACTCTGTCCCTTACAGCCAGTGCATAAAAGTGACCTAAAGGAGAATTAATCACAAGCTCTGTCCCCTGAGTAACTGTTTTCTAATCAATATAATCTGCTCCACGTGTCTCTGACTGCACATCAAAAGGTCCTGCGTTATTTTGAAGCTTCCTACTGACTACCAATGGCAGATCTCCATTTTCTCATAAGAGCCGTAGAGTTAACCCCTTTGTGCAGAAGCCAAATTTGGCTATTTATGGGTTACCCACTTTAATGCTGTATAATTCAAGATTTAAGCTTCACAAAGAGGAAAAATGTGGCTCAATTCAGGAAAGACACTTACAGCATTTAGAATTACATTGTATTTCAGTTTATTTTCATGATTTTGGTAGAGAAAATGAGCAGCAAACATAAAAAATCTTCATGAGAATTCACCATTGAAATTGCAAAAAAAATAATTCTGACGATTGAAAAACTGCTGGGGCTTAAAACTATACATTTATGGTATCATAAACTCCTTGAGCACAAGTAGAATTCATCTTCAAAATTACATTCTAGATTACCTACATGCTATTAGCCAAATTATACAGCTACCCAAGTGTCTCCCCAAAGTCTCAAAATGATTTGCTGTCAAATCATTAAAAAAATCATGTATTTAACACAATTAAAGCTTTAAGGCATGAAATTTAATATGAACGAATGATTTTCTGGTTGAGTTTAGTATGAATTTATCAATATCAGTGCAGTTGAATACCAATGGTCACCAGTAACCTCTCCAAATATGAACGTGCCTTTTCTCCATAATAAAGTTTAGAGTTTTGGCCATTTTTCTTCAAAGCCAGCACAAACACGCATTAAATAAACTGCTAATTAAACGGTCAGAACATTCACCCTGTAATGAAAGCTACCAGTCCCCTCTTCAAAGCTCACGAACCCATTTCAACACTTATAAGGAGCAAGTACACCTCACTAACACAGTAATATCTGAATTCTGAAATATACCTTATTTTAACTGAACAGACACTCCACTTTCAGGGAATATCAAATCCATTGCGTCTCCCGATTCAAAAGAAACGTGCAATGAACGTACCGGGTGTCCACACCAAAATGCACGGGCAGTTCGCGTTTTAAACAGGAAAAAAACCTCGACATTCGACTTAGTTGAGTACATATACATTCCGAAACAGAAAAAAAACAAACAAAAATAGCAGCCTGACCTTTTTCGTGAATCCCTCCTCCAGAGACATTGACTGTATAAAATAGAGAGCGATGTATCCAGTAACAAGAACCCTCCGGTCCTGTTTCATTCGAAATAATTCCAATAGAGCATATCGTTCTCATTTAAATCCTGTAATGTAACTGAACACTTCAAGGCCAGTTTTGCGAACCGATTTTTTATAAATCCCGTCTATTTTAGCCGCGTAATGTGCATAACGTAGACAGGATACAACAGCGCATGCTGATACGCATTGGTTTGTATGCTCTGTGTTTGTCCAATCAATGTGTTTCACTTACTCTAAAATGTTTAAACACTCGGGAATTGGATAAGAAACGAGCCATTCAATACATTGTTATCAGGGAAACTTCAGGAGGCCATGAAGTGTGACTCTACAATTACGCAGAAGAGCTTTGAGTGTATGGTTGAGTGATTGGCTATCAACGCCAGTACTCGGGTGGATATAAGGAAGCGCTGGATTTGGCAATGAAGGAATCTACGCGTAAATCCACGGTAGGGAACTACAATTTTTTTTGTATGGGACAACTGTATTAGGCAATAGAATGTGAGAGAATTAATACCATGTCGATTTTTTTGCCTCAGAAAACTGATTTTTATGAACTACTAATTGGAATACTGTTAGCTCACTGTGGCTAAACTGGTTGCTACAAAGGATAACGATTTTTTCTGTGTCAAGATATCGTTTTTTCAAACTGCTGAATCGACACTATGGGCAAGGATACTGACCAGTTTGCACATCAGGCTTAGCTGAGGAGTTTCATTCATGCAGCTCTCGAAAAACAGGGAGTGGAGTGAACTTCACCGTATTCAGAACCGCGTTCGAGGTCTGCTTGCTTGTGAACATTCAATAACTGATCCGGGGGTGCTATCTAGTGATCGAGTACAGTAACAGCGTACTTCCAATTTGCAGGTCTATAGACGCGGGCATCTACATCTGCAGAAAGGGGTTAAATTAAATGAAACAGGGCTCCAATTGGCTTTGAACACTACATCAAAAGGAGGTGAGTAAATTCTTAAAAAAAACAAAGAAAATAAGCTTTCTTTTCAGAAGGCGCTTTGATGGGTTTTTTTTTTAACCTTGTTTCACTGGATTTTTATCCTTTGTTACACAAAATGCATGAAGGCAGCAGTAAATTCTGAATCCCAAATGTAAAACTACACTCTCCTGACAGCTGGGAGCTGCAGTTATTATCTGTGACGGCTAATGCTAACTGAGAGACGAGCTAAGTGTGTGTAGGGGTGAGGTGAAGGGGGGTGGGGTAGTTAAATCTTCACACACACTCACACACACACACACACACACACACAAAGACAGACCCACACTCTCTCTTTATCTCTCTCTGTCTCTCTCTCTCACACACACACACGCACACATACAAATACTCCCACACACTTTTCCAGACAATAGCACTCTTCCTGCCCCCACTATTCTTCGAGTGCTGATTCAATTGTTTTTCAGAATGCTGATACTAGAAGAGATCCTGACAGACCTGGGAACTGACTTCACTTATTGAGTGATGCGACTCTTCTACAAGCAACTTAGCATCTCAGCAGTGTTATGGCCCCAATTTGTTATTACATTTATAACACAACAGCAACAGCAAGGGATGACAAACACAGTTTTAACAACTAAAACACATTTAATTTTTAACAAAGACAAAGACTAATAACAACCTACAACTAAAGACCAAGATTGATAAATAAGAAAAAACAGAAATAATTACAGTCCCTTTTTGGTGGGGTGGCTTGGTGATGTCCTGGATGAAGAAATTGCTCAAACACAGGCAAAGAAATCCACAAAAGAAACGTCACAGGTCTTGAACAGAATGGCAGGTCTGGTCATCTTCTTGCAATTTCTCCTACTACTTTACTGTCTCAATTCTTTTCCTTATATACTCTTTTGCAGACCCCACCCACATTTAGACCTCTTTTTTTTAATTTTCTGATACTTGCCCCAGACATGTCCAGGACATGTCTAAACATAGCTCCAGTCTGAGCTGAATAAAAAAAAGGTAAATACTGCCATCCAGTGGCCTATATTCACATTACAGCAGTCAAGACCACTTTGTACCGCCCAGACAGACAGATGGCCTTGTCGACAGGTTCAACTAAACACTTATAAAGATGCTGCAGAGGTTTGTGGAAGATACTGGCAAGACCTGGGACTGGTGATTACCATTCCTGTTGTTTGACAAGGCAGAGTACCCCAGGCCTCAACTGGTTTCTCTCTGTTTGAGTTGCTGTATGGCTGGGATGTGCCGGGGCCACTGAATCTGCTGCCAAAGGGTTAGGAGGCACCATCTGCCCCTACAAGTGACAAAGGTGTGTAGCTGTTCTGCCTGGAGATGACTGACCAGTGCAAAGCACCAATAGAAGACAGTGGTCAACCTGCGTCAAGCCCAGGGCCTACAATACTACCTGTTGGGAAGTGACGCCGAACACTCACTAAGATCAACTCCATAAAAGACCACAACAGCCATCGGACCTGTCGGTACCTATTTCTTCAGACGTTCAGGCTCCAAATTTGACCCAGATCTGGGAAGGCTAACGTGGTGGCCGACTGTCTGTTTCCAGTTTGTTGCACACTGCCGTCCCCCGGGAGGAGGATACTGGGACTTAGCAGTAGTGTCACTAACGGCAGGCAGCATATTCGCTCAGAGACGCACACCTCTCTGCGCTCTCCCTGTCTCTGTGTTTTTGATGAAAGTTTTGAGTTATTGAAGAACTTATTTTTCTTTCATGCTTTTGATAATAGTATTTTCTTTGTTTGCGTTATTTTTGCCACCAACAAACAATAAATAAAAACTGCATTAAATTATGCTTTTGACTGTGCCATAGCTTTCTTGCTATATTTTTCCATTTTTGTGGGGAACTTTTAACAAACCTTGTGATAACCAGATTGCAACTCTTGACACCAGCAGAGAGGCAAATTGGTTCAGAATATGTGAAAAATATCAAACATTGAAAAAACATGTTTACATGCACATTGGGCCTCCCTTTGCCTGATATCTGATGAAATGTGACACTAGATTGTCTTAGCATTGTTGCTGCAGTGCCTCTCTTGAGAAATCATGTACTTGAACAACACATTTTAATTCTGTGCCCCTACTGACATCACAATGCGATAGATTCGTATACTACAGCCCAGCCTAAAACAGTTTGAGGTTCATTGAAGCTTTAAGCAGAATTTGTGAGCAGGACCACCCATCCGGCACCTCCCATAAACACAGACTAATCCTGCCCTACTGCTCTCTCACTCTACAACCCTCCCTTCATCCTGTTCCTTTCTTCCCTGCCTCTCTCCCCCTCCCTCAATCTTTTCTCTTTTTTCTCTCCCTCCCTCTCTCTCCCAGTCCTCTCTGCAGGGTCCAAGAGTTTGCAGCTTCCCCGAAATTCAGCTGAAAAATGGAAGGAGCTACAAGAAAGTTCCAGCCTTGTACAGCAGCGATATTAATAATAATAATGCATCAATTTTATATAGCGCTTTTTTGGACACTCAAAGACGCTTTACAATGGAGGCATTATTCATTCACTCTCTGATGGTGGTAAACTACGTTTTTGTAGCCACAGCTGCCCTGGGGCAGACTGACGGAAGCGTGGCTGCCAGTATGCGCCTACGGCCCCTCCGACCACCACCAAACATTCACACACAGCCATACAGGAGGGAGGGTTCCTATATTGCATGTTTTGGATGGGTGGGGGAAACCGGAGTACCCGGAGGAAACCCACGCGAACACGGGGAGAACATGCAAACTCCACACAGAAAGGCCCCAGGCCGGATTCGAACCCACTTCTTGCTGTGAGGCAGTAGTGCTAACCACTATGCCACCATGCCGATATTGTCTTCAGTAAACTGTTAAACGTTTCGTGTTGATGGTGTGAAGCCCCTCTGAAACCTCAATATGATTACAGCCCATGTTTGGCACTTGAGCTTTGCACACTGTAGTTGGCTCTGTAATGTTGAGTTGTGTAAATCCACAAGGCTGGGTCTGCAGCTATAGGTTTAACCCTCTCCAGGCTCATGTTGCAAATTTGCAACAATAAATCAATTGATGACTGACTATAAAATATAAAGACCACATGGTAAATGGTTTGATAAAGTTACCCTTCCAGCTCAGTATTGCAAAAATACAACGTTAATTCCCCCTGCAGCCACTAGTGTATAAGAACTTTTCTCCATGAATGAAATATTTCTCATATCTCAAAATAATAAATTGGGCTGGAGAGGGTTAAAGCAGAACTCAAGAGGCACAGAGTCAGCTGACCCAAACAGGGCCAATCTGAGCACTCGCTGGCTATTTACAGCTCCATGACCTCAAACCAGCGACCCAGTTACAGTAAAACAGAAGCTGTAGCGACACCAGGAGAACTTCTGCTGTGTTCATACACACACACACACACACGGGCACACACACACACACACACACACACACACACACAGTGCAGCATATCTTCTTATTTGTTTTCCGGACTTCTCCTCCTTATAACAGTCGAAGGCTTATGCCGTATCTCAAAGAGCTGAAATGCTGCAACCATGAGCTACTTCACCTCAGATAAATGCAGTTAGAACATGGAAGATACTGGTAAAAGTGGGTAACGGTTGAGTGGTGTCTTTTGCCCAGATAATGGATCACTCATTTACTCTGATGATGCAGGTCACATACTCAGTGTAGGGTGCACTGACGTCTCAGTGGAACATGAAGTTGCCTGCAAGATGGAGCAAAACAGCGTCGCTCACGTTATGCTGCAGATACGGGCCCGGTGGAATCTAGGGGTAACCTTGCTGTGGACTGACCTGACTGTGTACTGATCGTGCCAAGTACTAATTTTGCTTTGGACTGACCATGCTGGGCACTGATCTTGCAGGGTACTGACAATTGTGTGGGCTAAAGTGACTGGGGCAATGACTTTACTGGGTACTGACCTTTCATGCACTATAATGTACTTCTGAAAGAATGAGGCTCACTGACGTCAGAGGCCTCCTTTCATGACCAGGCTGTGCGAACATGGTTTCAGATTTATCTAGTTTTATTGGAGATCTAAGACCTAAGTACACTTCATTGGCAGAAAGATGGTGAGATTAGTCTGTATAAACTGTCTTCTTCTCTCATTATGCCAGGCTGTGTTTTTCTGTGCCCTTTAGCTAATGCACTGAGCTTCGGTGATGTGGATGTGGCATCACACTAATTTAGGTTTCAGTGTAATTATACAGCAATAATTTCTGATTAGGACTGCATACCAACTTCTAAAAGAGCAAGTCCATTCACGTATATTTTCATTCCAAAGCAATGCATTTAACTTCAAATTGGAAATGGTTTAGAAAATTTGCATCCACAAAAATGATCTGCAGCTGATTCATGTTGATTTGAACCATTGAACCTGATGTAAAATATTATTTTCTGTTTTTTTACACCTTTAATCAGCCAAAGTACCAGTTATATTAGACATATTTTTAATTACAGGTATCTTAGAGTTTGTGCACTATTTTGCTTTCAACATTTAAAGTGTTGCTTAGCAATGTAGGCACCATAACTGTGTCCCTTCCAGAAGTAATTAAACGAATCCCATTGGAACATGAGTGTTCACAGCTTGTCGAGCTCTTAAAGTACAGAACAAATTATAACCCAATAACAAAATAACGTCCTCCTCATCACAGGATCACCCCTCCCTTTCTGGCTTTGTCATGTGATGCTTATGAGAAGGAAGAAATGGCTAAAATATTGCTGTGGCAGAAGGCTTTCTAATAAGCACAGCCTCTGGATTAACAAAATAAATGTATAATTTTATGAAATCATTCAGAACTTGATTGTGAACTTTAACGCTCAGAGAAAGGCAAAGTGGTCCATAGTAGGTTTGGTTAAAAACTGTCACTTAAAAAAAAATGTATGAACAGTGTGTGTTGGTTCACCCCCTGCCTGCTATCAACAAACAATATGAACCTACATCATTTCAGCATTGTCACTGCGGTCTATTTCCTTAGAAATCGTGCTCTTGAACACTTAGTTTTGATTCTTTGCCACTATCGACATCACAAGTAGATTCATTTGCATGCCACTGCCCAGCCCAGGCAGTCCTGTCAGCCACGATTTTCACTCTGTGCCAGAAAGAGGCAGCCAATCAGAGCACAGAATCCTTTCCCCTCTTCAAAACAGCGCATATTTAATGAGGGAGGAAAATAAGATGCTGGATTGTGGCTGTAATTAGTCAATTTGTGTTCATTTTTATTTGCTAAAACAAATTTATGAGAACGGGTTCTGTGTCCCTGTTTTAAATGACTTCAAAGTACTTTTAGATTATTAACTGAGTGTAATTAATAAATAAAGCTGCTTAATACAGTTGTGTTGAACCTTCTCAGTAAATCTCACATTTCAGATTTAAAAGTGTGCAGTCGGTGGTTTTTAAATATTTTAAGGGCCCTTTGTTGCTGCTTAAATGATGATCTCAGGAGAGTTCTGCTCCGATCCAAATCTCCATCTCTTACAGGAGAGGGACTCTCAGTCCTGGAAACAGATGTGCTTCCTGCAGAAAAAGAGCAGCGGATTCTTCTTCACTGGAGTCTCGTCCTGCCGCGTCACCCTCCTGAGAAACACAGCCTCTGTGTGGAAGAACTGCTGGGTGTACCTGAGATATATTAGCATAAATAGATTCAATGTTGCCCGCACCATCAATTATGGCAGAACTACAGTACAGCACTGAAAATCTGAACTAAACAGGCAATTGTTAGAAAGAAAACAAGAGAAAAATAAGAATGATTGTTTTTCCGATGGACATCCGATCACTAACCGGTGTAGATTAGAAGTCTTGGGCGAATCGTGGCGTCCTCCCAGCTCCAATGACAGGCTGAGCCCTGTATAATTAAAGCTCTTTGGCTCTTATTGCTTTATAATAACTAACAAAATGGGCTTATTCAGTTCACTTATAATTTATCTCCTTCCATAGTTTCCTTACCTCTTTGTCTTGTTCTCAGCTCCTCCCATTTAGGGCAGCAGAGGTGTGAGAAAACGATGCAAATCAAAGAAGAATTGACGAGATGTCGTCCCTCAAACATCAAATCGATGCAATGTGAGTTTTTTACGCCTGGCGGAGGACGATGAGGAGAGGTGAAGAGGTTCTTCATTCATACGTCATGCATTCTGGAAAAAAGACAAAAATCTGCAGAGGAAGTTTTTCTGGAAAGGATCCATTTGGCTTCTTTTCTTTGCTCAAGAAATCTTAGTTGAATCGAAGGACTTTATCATCACTCTTCGAAGAAGAATTTACTGGACTGGCGTTTTCTCACTGATGGCGGCCCTCGGTGGGTTTCCTGGTCAGGTCTAAGGAACTGAAGGAAGGAAGGAGATGAAATATCGGCGACTGGAATCACCAGCCCTCCCTCTCAGCTGAGAACTCCTCACAGAACACATGACACTGGAGCTGCTCTGAGACTGAATCCTCATGTCCACTCCTCTCATGCTCAATGGCTGCAGGACTTAACGCATTCATGCCAACATCAGGAGTTATTTTAAATTATGGTTTTATTGCATATTAATTTTTCTTTAATTACACAACTAGTTGCGCTTTCCGTTTTGTTTTACCTCTCATGGCAAATTTCGGCTATCCAAATTAGTAGCCTCTATCCAAAAAAAAGGCTAATGAACCCATGTAATGTCACAGTAAGGCTACACGTAACACATAGCTGAATGTCAGTTGAAGTAAAACAATTTACATTATGTCCGAATGAGAATCATTTATGATCCAACCGGGAAGCAAAAGAGGAAACCCTGCACTTCACGAGTGTCGGACGTTTCCAACGAACGGAATGACAGCGAGACAGCAGCAGAGACAGTCACCAGTCATCATCTGAACATGAAGATATGATGATGGACAATTTCACTCAGAACATTAATTTCTCATGTTTGAAAGTCTGCAACATGTAAATTGCTAAAGACTAAAGAAAGTAAGTGGCAGAATAGAACAATGAACATTACCCTTTTCCTTTAAGTAAGCTCAAAGTTATTTATTGATTTTTTTTTTCCCAGGACAAGGTCACTTATGTATTTTGTATTTGTTCACCAAAGCTACATCATACTTAAATTGAAACCCAAGACGCCATGTTTTTATGACCACTGCATGACACCAAATGGAAACTTTCTAGATCTTTTACATGATTATTACATATTTCCCAGTGATTCAGCAGGTCATATTTAGGATGGTTGGAAATCTAAAGATTTCCGCGAGAACCTAAAAAAGGCCTGAATACATAGAGGTTCGAATACAGCAGCTGCATTTTACAGACGCACACACGGGTCTTTGGGTTTTATGGGGTTAATGATGCAAGCATGGTGGAAAAACAACACAGTGGTTTTACAGTGTACAGGTAATGTGCTCTAATCATATGGGTATTTGCAGACATTGTTTTAGTGCCTCTTTCTATTTAATTTAACATGGATCATTGGCAAATCAATGATTGAGGTCTAAACTCCAGTCTTATTCATGCTCAGAGCCCTGCACTGTGGTAAACCTCACAAAATGACGCAGGAAATTTCAGTCATTGTTGTAGTACGTACAGTAGGCCCAAGTTCTGTAAGCACTGACTCGAATGACAATCGGCTTCAGCTGAAGTCACACTGTATTTCACCTGTAATGCTGGGTTCTTAAAGGGGACACTGCGCTGTGTTGGTGTTTCATCATCCTCTGGTCCTCTAAGTCTAAAAGAGCTCCTCTCAGTCTGACACTAATTTTTGTTGTTATTATAAATATAATAATAATAATAATTATTATTATTAGTAGTAGTAGCAGTGGTACTTATTTTTCTATATTTTCCAGTGAGACGCCACAACAAGAGAAGGATGAAGTGAATGTGACACATCTGCTCAGGATGAAGTGAATGTGACACATCTGCTCAGGATGGAGTGAATGTGTCACATCTGTTCAGGATGGAGTGAATGTGTCACATCTGTTCAGTATGGAGTGAATGTGTGACATCTGCTCAGGATGGACTGTATGTGACACATCTGTTCAGGATGGAGTGAATGTGACACATCTGCTCAGGATGGAGTGAATGTGTCACATCTGTTCAGGATGGAGTGAATGTGACACATCTGTTCAGGATGGAGTGAATGTGTGACATCTGCTCAGGATGGAGTGAATGTGTGACATCTGCTCAGGATGGAGTGAATGTGTCACATCTGTTCAGGATGAAGTGAATGTGTCACATCTGTTCAGGATGGAGTGTATGTGTGACATCTGCTCAGGATGGAGTGAATGTGTCACATCTGTTCAGGATGGAGTGAATGTGACACATCTGTTCAGGATGGAGTGAATGTGTCACATCTGTTCAGGATGGAGTGAATGTGACACATCTGTTCAGGATGGAGTGAATGTGTGACATCTGCTCAGGATGGAGTGAATGTGTGACATCTGCTCAGGATGGAGTGAATGTGTGACATCTGTTCAGGATGGAGTGAATGTGTCACATCTGTTCAGAATGGAGTGAGTGTGACACGTCTGCTCAGGATGGAGTGAATGTGACACATCTGTTCTGGATGGAGTGAATGTGACACGTCTGCTCAGTATGGAGTGAATGTGACACACCTGCTCAGGATGGAGTGAATGTGTCACATCTGTTCAGGATGGAGTGAATGTGACACATCTGTTCAGGATGGAATGAATGTGACACATCTGCTCAGAATGGAGTGAATGTGTCACATCTGTTTAGGATGGAGTGAATGTGACACATCTGCTCAGGATGGAGTGAATGTGTCACATCTGTTCAGAATGGAGTGAATGTGACAAATCCGTTCAGGATGGAGTGAATGTGACACGGCTGCTCATTATGGAGTGAATGTGACACATCTGTTCAGAATGGAGTGAATGTGTCACATCTGTTCAGGATGGAGTGAATGTGACACATCTGTTCAGGATGGAGTGAATGTGACACATCTGCTCAGGATGGAGTGATTGTGTCACATCTGTTCAGGATGGAGTGAATGTGACACATCTGTTCAGGATGGAGTGAATGTGACACATCTAATCAGGATGGAGTGAATGTGACACATCTGCTCAGGATGGAGTGAATGTGTCACATCTGTTCAGGATGGAGTGAGTGTGACAAGTCTGCTCAGGATGGAGTGAATGTGACACATCTGCTCAGGACGGAGTGAGTGTGACACATCTGCTCAGGATGGAGTGAATGTGACACATCTGTACAGGATGGAGTGAATGTGACACATCTGTTCAGGATGGAGTGAATGTGTCACATCTGTTCAGGATGGAGTGAATGTGTGACATCTGCTCAGGATGGAGTGAATGTGTCACATCTGTTCAGAATGGAGTGAATGTGACACATCTGCTCAGGATGGAGTGCGTGTGACATGTCTGCTCAGGATGGAGTGAATGTGACACATCTGCTCAGGTTGGAGTGATTGTGTCACATCTGTTCAGGATGGAGTGAATGTGACACATCTGTTCAGGATGGAGTGAATGTGACACATCTAATCAGGATGGAGTGAATGTGACACATCTGCTCAGGATGGAGTTAATGTGTCACATCTGTTCAGGATGGAGTGAGTATGACACATCTTTTCAGGATGGAGTGAATGTGACACATCTGCTCAGGATGGAGTGAATGTGACACATCTGCTCAGGATGGAGTGAATGTGTCACATCTGTTCAGGATGGAGTGAGTGTGACACGTCTGCTCAGGATGGAGTGAATGTGTCACATCTGTTGAGGATGGAGTGAATGTGTGACATCTGCTCAGGATGGAGTGAATGTGTCACATCTGTTCAGGATGGAGTGAATGTGACACATCTTTTCAGGATAGAGTGAATGTGTCACATCTGTTCAAGATGGAGTGAATGTGACACATCTGCTCAGGATGGAGTGAATGTGACACATCTGTTCAGGATAGAGTGAATTTGTCACATCTGTGCAAGATGGAGTGAATGTGACACATCTGCTCAGGATGGAGTGAATGTGACACATCTGTTCAGGATGGAGTGAATGTGACACATCTGTTCAGGATGGAGTGAATGTGACACATCTGTTCAGGATGGAGTGAATGTGACACATCTGCTCAGGATGGAGTGAATGTAACACATTTGCTCAGGATGGAGTGAATGTGACACATCTGTTCAGGATGGAGTGAGTGTGACACATCTGCTCAGGATGGAGTGAATGTGACACATCTGCTCAGGATGGAGTGAATGTAACACATTTGCTCAGGATGGAGTGAATGTGTCACATCTGTTCAGGATGGAGTGAGTGTGACACATCTGCTCAGGATGGAGTGAATGTGACACATCTGCTCAGGATGGAGTGAATGTAACACATCTGTTCAGGACAGAGTGAATGTGACACATCTGTTCAGGATGGAGTGAATGTGACACATCTGTTCAGGATGGAGTGAATGTGACACATCTGTTCAGGATGGATTGAATGTGACACACCTGCTCAGGACGGAGTGAATGTGACACATCTGTTAAGGATGGAGTGAATGTGACACATCTTTTTAGCATGGAGTGAATGTGACACATCTGTTCAGGATGGAGTAAATTTGTCACATCTGTTCAGGATGGAGTGAGTGTGACACATCTGTTCAGGATGGAGTGAATGTGACACATCTGCTCAGGATGGAGTGAATGTGACACATCTGTTCAGGATGGAGTGAATGTGACACATCTGTTTAGGATGAAGTGAATGTGTCACATCTGTTCAGGACAGAGTGAATGTGACACATTTGCTCAGGATGGAGTGAATGTGACACATCTGCTCAGGATGGAGTGAATGTGACACATTTGCTCAGGATGGAGTGAATGTGACACATCTGTTCTGGATGGAGTGAATGTGTCACATCTGTTCAGGATGGAGTGAATGTGACACATCTGTTCAGCATGGAGTGAATGTGACACATCTGTTCAAGATGGAGTTATTGTGACACATCTGTTCAGGATGGAGTGAATGTGACACATCTGTTCAGGATGGAGTGAATGTGACACATCTGCTCAGGATGGAGTGAATGTGACACATCTGTTCAGGATGGAGTGAATGTGTCACATCTGTTCAGGATGGAGTGAATGTGTCACATCCGTTCAGGATGGAGTGAATGTGACACATCTGTTCAGGATGGAGTGAATGTGACACATCTGTTTAGGATGGAGTGAATGTGTCACATCTGTTCAGGATGGAGTGAATGTAACACATCTGTTCAGGACAGAATGAATGTGACACATTTGCTCAGAATGGAGTGAATGTGACACATCTGTTCAGGATGGAGTGAATGTGTCACATCTGTTCAGGATGGAGTAAATGTGACACATCTGCTCAGGATGGAGTGAATGTGACACATCTGTTCAGGATGGAGTGAATGTAACACATCTGTTCAAGATGGAGGGAATGTGTCACATCTGTTCAGGACAGAGTGAATGTGACACATTTGCTCAGGATGGAGTGAATGTGACACATCTGTTCAGGATGGAGTGAATGTGACACATCTGCTCAGGATGGAGTGAATGTGACACATCTGTTCAGGATGGAGTGAGTGTGTCACATCTGTTCAGGATGGAGTGAATGTGACACATCTGTTCAGCATGGAGTGAATGTGACACATCTGTTCAGGATGGAGTGTATGTGACACATCTGTTTAGGATGGAGTGAATGTGACACATCTGTTCAGGATGGAGTGAATGTGACACATCTGCTCAGGATGGAGTGAATGTGACACATCTGCTCAGGATGGAGTGAATGTGACACATCAGGATGGAGTGAATGTAACACATCTGCTCAGGATGGAGTGAATGTGTCACGTCTGCTCAGGATGGAGTGAATGTAACACATCTGTTCAGGATGGACTGAATGTGACACATCTGTTCAGGATGGAGTGAATGTGACACATCTGCTCAGGATGGAGTGAATGTGACACATCTGCTCAGGATGGAGTGAATGTGACACATCTGCTCAGGATGGAGTGAATGTGACACATCTGTTCAGGATGGAGTGAATGTGAGACATCTGTTCAGGATGGAGTGAATGTGACACATCTGTTCAGAATGGAGTGAATGTGACACATCTGTTCAGGATGGATTGAATGTGACACACCTGCTCAGGACGGAGTGAATTTGACACATCTGTTCAGGATGGAGTGAATGTGACAGATCTTTTCAGCATGGAGTGAATCTGACACATCTGTTCAGGATGGAGTGAATGTGACACATCTGCTCAGGATGGAGTGAATGTGACACATCAGGATGGAGTGAATGTGACACATCTGTTCAGGATGGAGTGAATGTGACACATCTGTTCAGGATGGAGTGAATGTGACACATCTGCTCAGGACGGAGTGAATGTGACACATCTGTTCAGGATGGAGTGAATGTGAGACATCTGTTCAGCATGGAGTGAATGTGACACATCTGTTCAGGATGGAGTGAATGTGACACATCTGCTCAGGATGGAGTGAATGTGACACATCAGGATGGAGTGAATGTGACACATCTGTTCAGGATGGAGTGAATGTGACACATCTGTTCAGGATGGAGTGAATGTGACACATCTGTTCAGCATGGAGTGAATGTGTCACATCTGTTCAGGATGGAGTGAATGTGTCAAATCTGTTCAGGACAGAATGAATGTGACACTTTTGCTCAGGATGGAGTGAATGTGACACATCTGTTCAGGATGGAGTGAATGTGTCACATCTGTTCAGGATGGAGTGAATGTGACACATCTGCTCAGGATGGAGTGAATGTGACACATCTGTTCAGGATGGAGTGAATGTGACACATCTGTTCAGGATGGAGTGAATGTGACACATCTGCTCAGGATGGAGTGAATGTGACACATCTGCTCAGGATGGAGTGAATGTGACACATCAGGATGGAGTGAATGTAACACATCTGCTCAGGATGGAGTGAATGTGACACATCTGCTCAGGATGGAGTGAATGTGACTCATCTGCTCAGGACGGAGTGAATGTGACACATCTGTTCAGGATGGAGTGAATGTGAGACATCTTTTCAGCATGGAGTGAATGTGACACATCTGTTCAGGATGGAGTGAATGTGACACATCTGCTCAGGATGGAGTGAATGTGACACATCAGGATGGAGTGAATGTGACACATCTGTTCAGGATGGAGTGAATGTGACACATCTGTTCAGGATGTAGTGAATGTGACACATCTGCTCAGGACGGAGTGAATGTGACACATCTGTTCAGGATGGAGTGAATGTGACACATCTGTTCAGCATGGAGTGAATGTGTCACATCTGTTCAGGATGGAGTAAATGTGTCACATCTGTTCAGGACAGAGTGGATGTGACACATTTGCTCAGGATGGAGTGAATGTGACACATCTGTTCAGGATGGTGTGAATGTGACACATTTGCCTAAGATGGAGTGAATGTGACACATCTGTTCAGGATGGAGTGAGTGTGTCACATCTGTTCAGGATGGAGTGAATGTGACACATCTGTTCAGCATGGAGTGAATGTGACACATCTGTTCAGGATGGAGTGTATGTGACACATCTGTTCAGGATGGAGTGAATGTGACACATCTGTTCAGGATGGAGTGAATGTGACACATCTGCTCAGGATGGAGTGAATGTGACACATCTGCTCAGGATGGAGTGAATGTGACACATCAGGATGGAGTGAATGTAACACATCTGCTCAGGATGGAGTGAATGTGTCACGTCTGCTCAGGATGGAGTGAATGTAACACATCTGTTCAGGATGGACTGAATGTGACACATCTGCTCAGGATGGAGTGAATGTGACACATCTGCTCAGGATGGAGTGAATGTGACACATCTGCTCAGGATGGAGTGAATGTGACACATCTGTTCAGGATGGAGTGAATGTGACACATCTGTTCAGGATGTAGTGAATGTGACACATTTGTTCAGGATGGAGAGAATGTGACACATCTGTTCAGGATGGATTGAATGTGACACATCTTTTTAGCATGGAGTGAATGTGACACATCTGTTCAGGATGGAGTGAATGTGACACATCTGCTCAGGATGGAGTGAATGTGACACATCAGGATGGAGTGAATGTGACACATCTGTTCAGGATGGAGTGAATGTGACACATCTGTTCAGGATGGAGTGAATGTGACACATCTGCTCAGGACGGAGTGAATGTGACACATCTGCTCAGGATGGAGTGAATGTGACTCATCAGGATGGAGTGAATGTGACACATCTGTTCAGGATGGAGTGAATGTGACACATCTGCTCAGGATGGAGTGAATGTGACACATCTGTTCAGGATGGAGTGAATGTGACACATCTGTTCAGGATGGAGTGAATGTGACACATTTGTTCAGGATGGAGTGAATGTGACACATCTGTTCAGGATGGATTGAATGTGACACATCTTTTTAGCATGGAGTGAATGTGACACATCTGTTCAGGATGGAGTGAATGTGACACATCTGCTCAGGATGGAGTGAATGTGACACATCAGGATGGAGTGAATGTGACACATCTGTTCAGGATGGAGTGAATGTGACACATCTGTTCAGGATGGAGTGAATGTGACACATCTGCTCAGGACGGAGTGAATGTGACACATCTGTTCAGGATGGAGTGAATGTGAGACATCTGTTCAGCATGGAGTGAATGTGACACATCTGTTCAGGATGGAGTGAATGTGACACATCTGCTCCGGATGGAGTGAATGTGACACATCAGGATGGAGTGAATGTGACACATCTGCTCAGGACGGAGTATATGTGACACATCTGCTCAGGATGGAGTGAATGTGACACATCAGGATGGAGTGAATGTGACACATCTGCTCAGGATGGAGTGAATGTGACACATCTGCTCAGGATGGAGTGAATGTGACACATCTGTTCAGGATGGAGTGAATGTGACACATCTGTTCAGGATGGAGTGAATGTGACACATTTGTTCAGGATGGAGTGAATGTGACACATCTGTTCAGGATGGATTGAATGTGACACATCTTTTTAGCATGGAGTGAATGTGACACATCTGTTCAGGATGGAGTGAATGTGACACATCTGCGCAGGATGGAGTGAATGTGACAAATCAGGATGGAGTGAATGTGACACATCTGTTCAGGATGGAGTGAATGTGACACATCTGCTCAGGACGGAGTGAATGTGACACATCTGTTCAGGATGGAGTGAATGTGAGACATCTGTTCAGCATGGAGTGAATGTGACACATCTGTTCAGGATGGAGTGAATGTGACACATCTGCTCAGGATGGAGTGAATGTGACACATCAGGTTGGAGTGAATGTAACACATCTGCTCAGGATGGAGTGAATGTGACACATCTGCTCAGGACGGAGTGAATGTGACACATCTGCTCAGGATGGAGTGAATGTAACACATCAGGATGGAGTGAATGTGACACATCTGCTCAGGATGGAGTGAATGTGACACATCTGCTCAGGATGGAGTGAATGTGACACATCTGTTCAGGATGGAGTGAATATGACACATCTGTTCAGGATGGAGTGAATGTGACACATTTGTTCAGGATGGAGTGAATGTGACACATCTGTTCAGGATGGATTGAATGTGACACATCTTTTTAGCATGGAGTGAATGTGACACATCTGTTCAGGATGGAGTGAATGTGACACATCTGCTCAGGATGGAGTGAATGTGACACATCAGGATGGAGTGAATGTGACACATCTGTTCAGGATGGAGTGAATGTGACACATCTGTTCAGGATGGAGTGAATGTGACACATCTGCTCAGGACGGAGTGAATGTGACACATCTGCTCAGGATGGAGTGAATGTGACACATCAGGATGGAGTGAATGTGACACATCTGTTCAGGATGGAGTGAATGTGACACATCTGTTCAGGATGTAGTGAATGTGACACATCTGCTCAGGACGGAGTGAATGTGACACATCTGTTCAGGATGGAGTGAATGTGACACATCTGTTCAGCATGGAGTGAATGTGACACATCTGTTCAGGATGGAGTGAATGTGACACATCTGCTCAGGATGGAGTGAATGTGACACATCTGTCCAGGATGGAGTGAATGTGACACATCTGCTCAGGACGGAGTGAATGTGACACATCTGTTCAGGATGGAGTGAATGTGACACATCTGTTCAGCATGGAGTGAATGTGACACATCTGTTCAGGATGGAGTGAATGTGACACATCTGTTCAGGATGGAGTGAATGTGACACATCTGCTCAGACTGGAGTGAATGTGACACATTGGGATGGAGTGAATGTAACGCATCTGCTCAGGATGGAGTGAATGTGACACATCAGGATGGAGTGAATGTGACACATCTGCTCAGGATGGAGTGAATGTGACACATCGGGATGGAGTGAATGTAACACATCTGCTCAGGATGGAGTGAATGTAACACATCTGCTCAGGATGGAGTGAATGTGACACATCAGGATGGAGTGAATGTAACACGTCTGCTCAGGATGGAGTGAATGTGACACATCTGTTCAGGATGGAGTGAATGTGACACATCTGCTCAGGATGGAGTGAATGTGACACATCAGGATGGAGTGAATGTAACACATCTGCTCAGGATGGAATGAATGTGACACATCAGGATGGAGTGAATGTGTCACGTCTGCTCAGGATGGAGTGAATGTAACACATCTGCTCAGGATGGAATGAATGTAACACATCTGCTCAGGATGGAATGAATGTGACACATCTGCTCAGGATGGAATGAATGTAACACTGGTGTGTACATCTGTAACAGAGATGTACAACTGTCAGCAGCACTGTAATCATTTCTCCCTTCTAATTACTCTCTAATTACTCTCTAATTACTCTCACAATTATGACACATTAACAGTGATTGGCCAGACTTCCCCTCATTACTGAGCAGGTGAGGATCATTCTCAGCTTAATTTACTGACTGAGGAACAGGATACTCTACTACTCTCCATTAAAACAAACCGTTAATCACCTCTTTCATTTTTTGCATTTATTTGGTTCCTTAATTTTTAGGGGGGCAGTGACATTGGTAATTTCGTTAATGAAAAATGTTTTCAAAAAAGAGCCGTGGAAGGCTAGAAGACTGTATGAAAGACAAACTGCAGAGGGGGCAAAAACTAACCCTACGTGCTTCTTTCAGTACTGTAGCAGAAAAAGGAAAGTTAAAAAGCAGGTTAAGTGCATAAAGAATAAAAATGGATCGCTGCTATATGATAACAAGCATATTGCGGATGCCTTAAACAGTTACTTTTTTGAGAATTTTACCTCAGACGGGGTCTTTATTCCACCAAAGGGCATGTGAAATGCTCAGGATTATTTAGCAGAAATAGAGGTAAGGGATAACAAAATATTAGACAAGTTGCATAAACTAAATGCAGATACCGCGGCGGGTCCTGATAGCTTATATTTTAGAGGGCTTAGGGAACTTGGTGAGATCATCTTTAAGTCGCCATCTTCAGACGGTCTTCAGAAACTGGAGAAATACCAAATTAATGGAAACAGGGCAACATAATACCAATATAAGAGGAAGGGGACCATACTGAGCCAGGAAATTACAGGCCAGTCAGTTTAACTTGCATTGCGTGCAAAATATTGGAATCTATCATAAAAGATGAGCTGGACTTGAACGTAACAGTATCTTGAGGGATAGCCAACATGGTTTCCGTAAGGGAAGGTCATGCCTAACAAACCGTCTGGAATTTTTTGAAGAGGCCACTTATGAAGACTAATGACCAGAGAAGGGCTTATGACAACATTAACCTGGATATTCACAATGCATTTGATATTGTACCACATAAGAGACTAATTTTTAAAATGAGCTCCATTGGAGTTACAGGAGGCATTCTGGAGTGGATTCAAAACTGGTTACAGGACAGAATACAAAGAGTGGTGGTTAGTGGTATCTCATCTGAGCTAGGTATGGTGGGGAGTGGCATCCCCCAGGGATCGGTGTTGGGACCCCTGCTGTTTCTCATCTACATTAATGACCTTGATAGGAATATTGACAGCAGATTAGTTAAATTTGCAGATGATACTAAATTGGGGCGTTTGGCAAGTAGTTTGGAGTCCACTTAAGTGATTCATGATGATTTGGATAGAATCCAGAATTGGGCAGAAATGTGGCAAATGAAATTTAATCTAGCAAAATGTAAAGTTGTACATGGAGGTAATAAAAAACATGAGAGGGGATTACTTCATGGGAGGTTTAAAACTGGAATGTGCTGCACAAGAGAAAGATCTGGGAGTGATTGTTGACCAAACCCTCACAGGTCCTAGCCATTGTGCCATAGCAGTTAAAAAAGCCAATTGGATGCTGGGATACATTGCCAAAAGT
The DNA here is from genome assembly GCA_029721435.1 of Gymnothorax reevesii. NCBI lineage: Eukaryota > Metazoa > Chordata > Actinopteri > Anguilliformes > Muraenidae > Gymnothorax > Gymnothorax reevesii. The sequence continues at coordinate 8,164,153 of CM056574.1, read as the reverse complement.
ATTGAGTACAAATCTAAGGAGGTGATGCTCCTTTTGTACAACACATTCTTCAGGCCACATCTGGAATATTGTGTACAGTTCTGCTGACCATACTTTAAGAAAGATATAGAGGCTTTAGAGAAAGTTCAGAGAAGAGCCACTGAGCTTATTCCAGGTATAAAAGATGAAAGTTATGAGAAGAGGCTGAAGATGCTTAATTGATAATTGATGATTGGTGATTTGATTGAGGTTTTTGAATATGTTAATGGGATTAACAAAGTGAATAATGTAGGATTCCTTCGACTAAGTGTCGTTAGTAGAACTCGGGCTCATAAATGGAAGTTGACCAAAGGTAAATTAAGCACTGATATTCAGAAATATTTCTTTACCCAAATAGTAATTTGGATGTGGAATATCTTGCCTGACCAGTTGTTGAGGGAGAGACCTTGGGGGTTTTCAAGAGCAGGCTTGACTTAAAGTTAGATACCATTGAGTCACTGAGTATCTGAAGGGATATATTTACAATAGTATAAAGAAACTGTTGAGCGTAGTTGGGCTGAACGGCCTATTCTCGCCATTCATGTTATGTTATGTTATGTTATGGAACAGCGGTTATATGTTCAGCGGTCCCCAGTGAAATTCTACATGAGCTGTTCAGATAGTCCATCCGTTCACCCTGAGGCCAGATCACATGCACTAACTGCACAATGAACAATATTAAACCATTAATTTATGCTTATGGGAAAAATGACACAATTCAAAACTGCAGAGAATAAGATGCGCAGATCATATGAAATACTCTGGTCATCAGAGTACACACTTTAGTGCGTATGAATGTATTGAATGAGAATAGTGTGCATGTGTATGCAAGCAAGATTTTTACCCATAAAAATATCTTTCCACACTATGAATAAAAAGTCTTGCATTCTTGTTTTACGGTCTGGATGGTCCATAAAGCTCAAAACCAAGTGAAAATAAAAATAAATCTTTCACCAGCTGAATGAAAGTGAAGGGCTGTGGTGGAAAACAGGAAGTCAGGAGGTTATGAAGGGATGGAGAATGGAGTTTGAAATCACACACATCCTGACTGTAAAGTAGACCTTCACTCTGAGCAGCCTGTGTTTTATGGGTTATAGGATGCAGTAATATAGTCCCAAACCCCTCTGCAATGCCACCTCTTTCATTCTCCCCATGTTAAGCTGTAAAAATTCACAGGAAATATACTTTTCTACTTTTTTTTTTCAAGTGGACTTTGGCTCATTTGGAGCAAACCCCACGAGACTGCAGGACCCTGTTTTAGGAAATGCTGACTAAGTGTGTCCTCACTTCCTGTTTATCTCTCACTCTCCCCTGCTTTTATTAGCATAGCTATATCATTTAGGACAGAGTTAAACCCACATCCTCTCCTTAACTTTACCTGCAGTTTTTCCACATTATTAAGTTTTTTTTCACATTTATTTACAAACTGCCTATTTCAGGACTCAGTTTAACCTCTAGTCCCTTTAAAAAGACATATTCACCATGCAATTATAAAAGATAATGCTTCAATTCTGAATATTTCTGTTGTATTCAAGGGATGGAAAAATCATATGACCGAAGCACTGCTGTCAATACCAGCTTTGTGTAGCATGGAGTTTCACGGCCGGATCTCCGTCTGATTTCCCGGCCGCTGTTCACGATGCTGAAATCTATGCTGCCACAGCTCCAGTCCCGCTCCCGGCCGCTGTCTGTCGTGCTGAAATCTGCACTGCCACAGGTCTGGTCGCGCTCCCGGCCGCTGTCCGCGGTACTGAAATTGTCACTGTCACAGCTTCAGTCGCGCTCCCAGCCGCTGTCCGCGGTACTGAAATCGGCACTGCCACAGCTCCAGTCGGGCTCCCAGCCGCTGTCCGTGGTACTGAAGACCCATCTCGGCAAAGAAGGAGAGCCGCTGGCGGGAAGAATTCCTCTTCACTTAATTCTCCGCGTGAGAAATACGGACAGGTGAAGAGTCTGGAATGCAGCCCGATTCATGCAGAGACAGAGCAGCTTACTGGCAGATTATTTTATTGGAAATTAGATTAAATCAATAAGACTGACCTGTGCAGATGGTTTTGTAGTTGAGTAAATGTAGAGACCTTATCACGAATATCCAATTTTTTAGTCCTCCACTCTGCAGTCCTATTGCGAAATAAATAAATAAATAAATAAAGGACATATATTCCAACCAATTGCAGTGATCTCAGAGACATGCTTGGAATTCTGGTTTCTCCCCATCCTATCGGCCCTCTCTATGCTATGAAGCCCAAGGTTTTCACAGGCTTTTATCCCTCTGAATCTGTGACTCTCAAACTCAATCCTGGAGACACTTTTTGTCAGCTGTTTTTTTTTTTTTTTTTTTCCGAGAATGGCAATACTGATCAAATTATTGTGACAATCCATTAATTAAACTAGATACTTCACGTGCTGGATAAATTAAACCCTTTATGACATTATGTCAGATATGGCTCTATATGACATGTGAAATAAAATTGATGTGGGCATGTAGTGTTAATTGGCTTTTACAGAAAACATTAGCTTGAATTAAAGGAGGCAAATTACTGGTAACTGATTAAATTAAAGACAGAACTTCAATACAATTCTGAAATAGTTGGGACAAAGTGTAAATAGTGAATAAAATCAAAGTGCAATGAATTTCAGATCACATGAGCCAATATTTTATTTAGAGTAGAACACAGATAAGTTTTCAATTATTGAAAGGCAGAAAAGGTCTGAAAAAGCAATTAATATATCAGAGAATCATCTGAAAGAACATTAAGCAAGTAATTAAGTTAACTGGCATCAGGTGTGTAACATGATTGGCTATAAAAGGGATGTCTTAGAGAGGCTGAGTCTCTCTGAAGTAAAGATGGCCAGAGGCTCTCCAACCTGTGAAGGCTTGCGTAAAAAAAAAAATTGTGGAATACTTGAAGGTCTCATCATCGACAGTGCATAACATCATCAAAAGATTCAGAGAAACTGGAAAAATCTCTGTGCGTAAGTGACAAGGCCGAAGACCTTTACTGGATGCCTGTGGTCTTCGGGCCCTCAGATGGTACTGAATCACTCACCGGCATGATTCTGTCATTGATATTACTAAATGGTCTCAGGAATACTCCAAGAAACTAGTGTCTGTAAACAAAGTCTGTTGTGCCATCCACAGATGCCACCTAAAACTCTATCATACAAAAAGGAAGCCATTGTTGACCATGATCCAGAAGTGCTGCCATACTCTGTGGGCCAAGGCTCATATAAAATTAACTGTAGCAAAGTGGCAAAGTGTCCTGTGGTCAGCCAAGTCTAAATGAAACATTCTTGTTGGAAATCATGGGCGTTGTGTCCTCTGGGCTAAAGAGGAGAAAGACCACCCCTCCGGTTATCAGCATTCAGTTCAAAAGCCAGCATCTCTAATGGTATGGGGATGAACTAGTGCATATGGTGTGGGACACTTGCATGTTTTAAAAAGCACCATGAATGCTGACAGGTATATAAAGGTTTTAGAGCAACATATGCTGCCCTCCGGATGACATCCATTCCAGGGAAGGCCTTGTGTATTTCAGCAGGACAATGCAAAACCACATACTGCAGCTATTACAACAGCATGGCTTTGTAGTAGTACAGTCAGTGTGCTGAATTGGCCTGCCTGCAGCCCTGATCTTTCACCGATTGTGAACATTTTGTGCATAATTTAACCAAAAGTTTGTCAATGGAGACCCAAAACTCTCCAGCAGCAGGAAGCGTGTATTAACCAAGAGTCGGATCAAATTCCAATGGCTAAACTCAAGAAACTTGTCTCTTTAATGCCCAGACGCCTCCACTCTGTTTTAAAAAGAAGAGGGGATGCTACACCATGGAAAACATCATGGTAAGCATGGTAAACTGCAAAATTTCTCAGTTTCAATATTTGCTGTTATCTCTGGACTATCGTGAATAAAATTGTCGGCCTGCTAATAAAACCTTGTCTCTCCAAAAGAAAAAAAAAAAAACTTGTATGTCCATGATAATAACATAAACATTGTAGATTGCAAAATACATTCTTGGAAGAAAAACAGTCATCCTGCCTGAACACAGCTCAACTGCATTCTTACATGCAAAATTAAACTTTTTTAATGCTCTCCTGTCAAGTTTATCATTTTGAAGATACAAGGTTTAATCAGCAGGTCGACGAAATACTGGCTGGTGTGATTTGAAAGTCATTCCGTTTTGATTTTATTCACAATTTACACTTTGTCTCAACTATTTCGGAATTGGGGTTGTAAATCAATCTGCTGCAAATAGCTGAAAGCCCTATTACATAGCCACCAATTCTAACAAAATGGTAAATGATGAATAATTAATTGAAGGACAAAGTGAATGATAATGAGGGAAACCTGCATTAAGTTGAAATGTTTATAAAAGATATAAACTTTTATCCAACAGCTGAGACAGGATCTGATTAACCTCAGTCCTTCATATGTTAATGTTATTGCCATATAATGCAACTGGCGCAATATGAACTTGGGAATTATGAATAATCTTTCTGGAATTGAAAAGCTATTTCTGGCAGACTGTTGATTAAGAACTAATCCCCCCAAACAATGAAGAGCACAGACTTAAATAATAATTGTATTGGAAAAAATAACAGCTTGTTAACACTAGAAGCGCCGGAATTTTATCACTACTAGAACTGCCATGAACGGTCGTTTGGACCGCTAGGTTCAAAACATTCTAATCCGTCTCTCTGAGCACCTATTAAGCAATTAATGCATTTCGTATGTAAGAATGTATCTCAAAAGAACGAAAAAATACCAGCATTACGTTTTAACAAGTTTAATAATACATTCATGAATATTAAGGCAATAGAATTATATATAATTAACATGAATTAAGCTGCTTTCACACCGGACGCGAAACAAATTTTTTGCAAGACAGATTACATTCAAAGTCAATGCAAAGACAAAAATACACGCGTTTCGCGGTGATTTGCGTCTCAGCATTGACTTTGAATGTGATCTGTCGTGCGAAAAAATGTGTTTCGTGTCCAGTGTGAAAGCGGCTTTATTGTAAACATTCACAACAATATTTTTTGGTAAAGAAATAACTAAACGATTCAAAACGACAAAAACAACTATTAAAACATCTATTTTGATTAAAACACATTCATTCAACATTTATAACAACATAACCATACAGAATATCTTATTTATTATGAAATAATAATTAATCGGAACAATGACACGGAATTAGAAAACGATCGGTAGGTGTTTTTTCCTGATCACCTTTTTACTTTTTGGAGTGGCGTAGCATTTAGCCTACACATAACAGTCTGCGCAGGTGACCTCCGTTCTCCTGGCGCAATTTCCACAGACGGGTCTGAAGCATCTGCAGCAGGTGACGAGCGTCTTATTTTGTGAGCAGCTCCTGCGGACTTGGCACTGCCTCCGTTTTGGTGTCTCCCGCTGCTGCTGGCTCAAACTTTTTGCCAGTGCTGCCCCTTTTGCTTTCATGTGCTCCGACCTCAGTTCCTCTGCCAGTTGCAGCAAAAACTGTCTGCGGGGTATACCGCTGCCGGTGCACTCCTTCAACAGGACGTGGGCATTTATCCCGGCCAGATCCAAGATGTTGTAAAAGACTGCCACAGGCCATCTCCGGGTGCCGCCTTTCACAGAGTATGCCTTTGCCATCTGATCCACGACATCCACTCCGTATTTGGTGCAGTTATAATAAATCACCGACTCTGGCTTTGCCTTCGGCCCGTCGGAGATGCCCACACCAGTGTGCACAGAGCTCAGAATACAAACATTCTTCCTGGGCTTACACTGGTAAACAGTAAGAGTCACGTCACCAGATTTCAGCACTTTTGTGCTGAACAACTCCGCTGACTCTTTAGCAGAGGGGGGCAGCTCCCGCTTCGTTTTCCCCAGTGTGCCAACCAGGCTGGTCTTTTCTGCCTGTAAGGTGGTGGCCAGCTTTAGAGAAGTGAAGAAATTATCCGTGCTGATGTTTCTCCCCTTCCCCAAGAACGGCTCGGCCAGTTTCAGCACCACACTCTCTCCCACGAGCTGACCTCTGCTCCGCGTCTCCTCCTTCCCCAGGTATGGTGCGCCGTTCAGCAGGTATTTCGACTGAACATCCACAGCCAGCCAGAATTTAATACCAAATTTATCTGGCTTATTCCCCATGTACTGAGTAAATCTGCACCGGGCTTTGGTGGGGAACAGCTGCTCATCAATTGTTATGTTGGCACCGGGCTTGTAGCAAGCTAAGCAGTTCTCAACGAACTTCCTCCAAGTTGCCGACACCAGAGAAAATTTGTCCTCCTCGAGACGCACACGCCGGGTCTCCTTCTTGTCGAAACGAAGGAATTTCATAATGTCCCTGAAACGATTTCTCGCCATGGTTTCCTTGAAAAATGTGAAACCCCATTTTTCGGACCACAGGCTGTTCAAACCTATGCCTTTTGCACCCTGCGCTCCTCTCACGTACAGCAGGCCGATGAAGGCTTTCAGCTCAGCCACTGACAGTTCCCATGAGCAGTCACCGTGATGCCGGTGCGCTTCCTCCAATGTGCAGTCTCTGATGTGTTTCAGCATGCCATCATCAAAAACACACAAGAAGGCCGTGAGCGCATTTTCAATATTGCGCTTTGCGTGCGCCGTGGGACCCGCAGCTTCGGTCAGTACATTTTGTCTCTGCCTTCTCCCAGGACGCTCTTCGGGTGGAAGGACGATCCATACCGTCCCGTCCTTCCCGATCTCCACAGCAGCCTCTGACAGAGCTGACAGAACCGGGGATATACTGGGCACCTCAGTTGGCTCAAGAGCAGGTACAGGTGTCGGGGTGCCTGAAAGAACAATTCCCGAATGAAAATATGGGAGTAATAATGTATATTACTAGTGATAGGCCTAATGTATAATAATAATAATAATAATAATAATATATAGGCCAACGTGTAATAATACTAAATTACTAGTAATAGGCCTAATATATAATAATAATGACAACAATAATACTAATAGAATAAAAAATAAAAATAAAAATGATATACGAGTAATAATGCTTTGAACATGAGACCGCAAGCCACTGTAAATACATAAATTCATACCCTGTGCACCTTACCTGTAACATCAGCCGTGAGTGGAGGATTGGGATCCCCCGACTTCCGTGAAAGTAGCCGTCTCCTTTTTTTTGGAGCGGGCTCCGTGTCACTCTCTGAGGAGGAAAATGATTCATTTCCACCCACCCAGGAATGGTCGCTGTCAGAATCCGCGTCTGAAATGGCTTCGGCATCCGACTCACCGCTGCCTAAATTTTGCAGCAACTCCAAGGCTTGAGCAACGGTCATCTTTCTCATGCGATCCTTTGCAGACATTTTATGTCAACTTTCTCCCCGAATTTATAGCTACTGTCTTCTGTTTAGCGTCTTTCTGCGCAAAATAAAATAATTCTAGAATGCTCTACTCAACGAACTCTGACAGTGGCATCGGTTCGTCGCTAGGCAACCAAAAGATACATTTTCGAAAAAAAAAATAACGGCCGCAAAACAGAACGGTCAGTGAGACCGCTAATGGCAGAAATAGGTAGATTTGGTGATATTTTATGCTCCGTAGGTGTAATCTATATAAAATCAATTGCACGTTAAAATACAGACACTTTTAGGAAAAGTCACTGACCCTCAAGGTTGTATTTTTTTATTTTGAAAAGTTATGACTCAAACAAATTTCAGAACGGTCAAAATGACCGTCATGGCGCTTCTAGTGTTAATTGTATTTGACTGCACCTGAGGTTGGACTGAAACCAGCAGATACAGGGGTCCCACGGCACTGAGATTCGGACCCCCTGCTGAAAGCAACAGCCATGTGGGCTCTGTGTTTTACTGGCACAAGTCCTTAGTCTTAATTAACACTCTGGCTTTACTCCATGGGGACCAGGCTGAACATGCATGGCTTCATATGTCCTTGTGTGTGATTGACATGTCCCCTTCGGTAATGAGTAATTAAGACGTGTGTACGGACGTCTCGGGGGAAGTCCTGGCTGTCGTACAGAATGCCAGCTTTAACAAGGCCAGATCTGGCACATTTGCAGCATTAAATGTTAAAGTAAATGTGCTGTGGGGTGGGTGTTTGTTCCAGAGGGCCGGGGATTAACTTCCCACTGGTAACTGCATGTGCTGCATCCTACGCTGCCAACAAAAAAGCACATTTCCCCATTAAAGCCCTTTCTTAACTCTACTGCGACACAGTGGTCATGTGTTTGAACAGTACGTTTTGGACACAAAATGTCTCAGCAGTGGACCAATTGCTTCATTCTTTCTGGCTTCTCTGCCGCACAGAAGATTGTGCTGGACACTTTATTTGTTTTCGTTTCCCCATCTCGGTACCCACTGCATAAACTCTGATGGCAGAAATATCCAAAATCACATGTGCCAACCATTGGACTCTTCATATTAGAGAGTTATGCTCCATTCACATTACAAGCCTTGTTATTCTCTTCTGATTTTTTTGCTCACATCAGACTTGCATGTCTTGATGGTTCTAATTCGCAATTACAAGTGACTTCATCTATCTGTGATGTGAGTGTATCTGTCCTCAAAAATGAAAGGTATTTGCACATTTACATGTTTTTGCGTGAGTCATGTGCGTCACCAGCAAATAACAAATCTCATATTTGTGAGAGCACTGGTGCCATCTAACCTGACGTGGACTTTTCATATATCTGCCACAGAAATATTTCACAAGTCCATCTGGGAAAGAGCTGTTCAAATACGTTTTCAGAGGAGGAACCTCCAAAAAAATCTGCGGCTGCTGATTGGACGATGGTTCTGCTCTTCACACTCATCACCTACCAATCCACATTAAGCCACAGTACGATGTAGTAGATGTGCACCGCTGCTGAGAAGCAATCGAAACAAACGGGAGCTTGAGAAACAGCTGTGATAGTGGGGTTACACAAATTTTGCAGTTTTTGTAAAGTAAATTTGAGAATCAAGGGCATGCTGACAAGAACTGTAATGTGGAAAGAAGCCACTAGATGGCAGTATTGACCTTTTTTTTGTTAAGCCCAGTCTGGAGCTAGGTTTGGGCATGTCCTGGGCATGTCTGAGACGGAAAGTCCCAGAGAATAAAGAAAAGTCTAAAATGTGGGAGGGGGCTGCAAAAGAGTATATAAGGAGAAAAATTGAGAGAGTAAAGTAGTAGGAGAAATTGCAAAGAGAAGGATACATTTGACCAGACCTGTCACTCTTTTCAAGACCTGTGAAGCTATTTGTGAATTTTTGCCTGTGTTGGAGAATTTGCCTCACCCAGAACATCACCAAGCAACCCCATCTCAAGGGACTGTAAATATATTTTTTTTCTCGTATAAGTATAAATTTTAGGTTAGTATTGGTCTTTGATTAATTAAATCTGTTTGAGTTTTCAAATTTTGTCTGTCATCACTTGCTGCCTTATATGTTGTAGCAAATTGGGGCCATAACAGTACAAAGAAACTATTTGAATCAAACAAGGCACTTAATGAGCAAACTGTTTCAGAACGATTGCAAAGACTGGGCTTACTTCCAGCTTTTAAAATATAATGATGGTTTATTCTCTCTGGCCAATGACAGTAATGCACAGCCAGTGTTTCTTCTGAGCCTACATTGAATTTACTTTACTTTTCATATCTGCAAGGATTATGGTTAGCTCCTCTGTTATCCCTAGAAAATATTCTATGGAATATCTGACCATCAAAACCTAAATACTATTCATCTTAAAGCCTAGTCTTTAAAAATGGGAACAGAGGAAGTCTGTATCACCAGTTATAACTGCCGTGGCCTCGCAGATAAAAGGAAGAGACACCAATATTTATTCGGTTAAAAGAGAGAGATTATGCCATTTTTTGTCTACAGGGAACTCACTCAGTAATGACAGATGAAACTATATGGATGGAGCAATGGGGTGGGCAAATATCATTTTCACATGGTTTAAAAAATTTGAGGGGATTTATGATCTTGTTTAAAAATAACTTTAACTATACTCTCCAAGCTTTAGAAACTGACCTGCAAGGAAGGTGGATCATTTTAGATATGATTAGTGAGGATAAACAAATATGTTTGGTTAATTTAGATGGTGCAAATAATGATGATCCACACTTTTTTGAATCTATTAAAAAAATTATAAAAACCTCAAAATTCACAAGTAAATATCTCACAATGGTTGGAGACTTTAATACAGTTCAGAATAATTTAATTGATCGTAAGGGACATAGTTCAACTAATCATCACCCACATGAATTGGGGTGGTGATTCATGATTGATGTGATTTTTTCAGAAATCACACCAATAATGAATACAATGGATCTGGTAGATGTTTGGAGATTAAGAAATCCAGAATTATATAAATATTTGTGGAGAAGACAGAATCAGGCAGCCATATAGATTATTTTCTTATTCCCTTTTCTTTGTTATCCAAAACAAAAAAGGCAGTAATTGAAGACAAACTAAAATCTGATCATCAACGTATTTAACTTCATTTAGAAGTAACTAAAAATCCACAAGGACAGGGATCCTGGAAATTTCATCAAAAGTTACGAGAGGATCAAACATTTGTAGTGCGTACAAAATAATTTATGACAGATTTTTTGCACATAATATAGGATCAGCAGACCCTCTTATTGTATGGGACACTTTTAAATGTGTCTTTAGAGGCCTCTCGATTCAATTTGTCCCACAAAGAAAAAACAATTAAGATTAAATGAACAAAAAGAAATTGAGAGGCTTACATCCCAACTTGACAGCTCAGAAGTAACTCTGGATGTGGCTGATAAACTGGACCAAGAACAAAAGAATTTGAACAACTAATTTTTGATAGGTCAGCAATAATGCATTATAGGAATAAAGCGAAATGGATGGAGGGTGAAAGATGCAATAAATTATTTTTAAGTCTCCAATATAGAAATATAGCAAATTAAAATATACAGAGATTAAAAAGGAATTGGGGCAATTCTTACTTCACCTATAGATATTCTGCCTGAAGAAGAGAGATATTTTACAGAGATCTTCTCTTTCTAGTCACCATCTGTTTCACTAAATGATATTTATTGTCATCCATTTCCCCCCCGTAATCAAGTTAAATTATCAGAGGGACAGAAAGAAACGTTTGAGCGTCTAATTACAGAAACTGAACTCTACAATTCAGTAGTGTCTTTTCCAGGGGGAAAGCGCCAGGGTTGGATGGTATTCCAATAGAAGTGTACCAAACTTTCTATGAACAGATTAAAACCCCCTGACTTACAAGTTTTCATATGACAACGGTATTCTCACACGGACTCAGTAGGAAAGTGTAATCTCTCTGTTCTTAAAACAAGAAGCTAGTGGCCTCTTTAAAGATCAGGTTCACTTAAAAAAACTGGAGACCACTTACTCTTCAGTGCTACGATGCTAAAATATTAGCGAAATGCATAGCATTGCGCATAAAAAAATGTCCTTCCTGATATTATACACCATGACCAGTCTGGCTTTATACTAGGACAAAATATTTCAAATAATATAAGCCAATTACTTGAAATTATAGAACATTGCGATAAAATAAAGAAACCATGTTTGGTTTTTATAGCAGACTTTGAGAAGGCCTTTAATAAAAGAAGATGGGATTTTATCTTTGAACAGTTAGAATTTTTTTTAATTTTGGTGAGTCTCTAATACAATGGGATTGTTTTCACAAAGTTTTGTATAATTTCTCCAAAATTATAAATATTGGTTATATTTCAAAACCCATTGCACTTTCACGCGGGGGTAAAACAGGGTTGCCCATGATCACCGTATTTATTATTTATAAAAATAGAAATACTCGCTATAAAAATACGAACAAATAATAATATCAAAGACTTGGAAATGCAAGGTCTAAATCCAAAAATTTCAATGTACGCTGATGATGCAATTTTATTTATTTATTTATTTTTCTACTGAGCCCTCATTATACATTTTTACAGAGCCTAACAAAAGATTTGGACGACTTTTCAAACTTATCTGGACTGAAGCCATGAGAAGTGCCAAATATTGAGGCTTGGTTCCTTAAAAAAAATAGAAATTTCACTCATCCATGCAATTTACCAATTCATTGGACAGATTGATTGGTTAATGTACTTGATATACACATCCCAGAAAATATGAGTGAAATTTCAACAATAATAAATTAAGTAAAATCGAAAAATTTGCTGCCCTGGAAAGGGAAACATCTGGCCATTTATGGCAAAATAACTTTAATTAACTCATTAGTTGTATTCCAGTTTTTATGCTTATTTATGGCATTACCAACCCCTAAAGAATCATTCTTCAAAATATATGAACAGAAGATTTTCAAATTTATATGGAATGATAAACCTGATAAAAAAAGCGTACATACTGTATCTCAACAACAATGATGTATCTGGTGGGCAAAAACACATAAACTTTAAAGCAGGGGTGTCAAACTGACCCGTAAACGGGCCAAGAGGCTGCAGGTCTTCAATCCTACCAAGCAAAAGCTCACCTGAAAGCACTGATTTAATCAACTGATCTAGGCCTGCACAACTGATTAGTTGTATCAGGTGCGCTTCAGCATTGTTGGAGTGAAAACCTGCAGCCTCTTGGCCCGTTTACGGGTCAGTTAGACACCCCTGCTTTAAAGCTTCAAATCTTTCACTGAAGGCCCTTATATCAAAATTTTACTTCAATCCAAACAGGTTTTCTAGCAAATTACTTAAAAGTGTTCATCCCATATTTGATATTTTCCATTTCTGCAGGTTAAACCTATGCATTTCACATTAATTAATGACATATTTTCAGATGTCTCTACTTTTCTGGAAGAAGTTGGTCACAATTTCAATTTCACCCAACAGAAAATGCAGAACAAGTTCTACAACAAATAATATGGTTAAATTCTAAAATACTTCTTGAGAGAATGATGATTATTTGGAATTATTATTTTTATAAGGGATATTGTGAATGAGGATAATAAACTCATGTCTCACAAACAATTAGCAAGTTTTTATGGAACAGTCTGTACACTGCAGCAATATAATCAACTTATTGGAGCTTTACCAAGTGCTTCAAAATTAAAAATTATCAATCAAAAGGAACAGGAGGACATTTAGTCTGTAGGGCTTATATGAAATTGGTAAATTGGTTAAAGAGAATAAAGATCAACAAACAGACTTTATATACACATTTTATTTAAGAATAAAGAATTTAGTCGCTATACCATGCAGGATTCTAGACACTTTGGAAAATATGTTAGATACACCAGTCACTTGGAAGAAAGTTTTTAAAATCATTTACAATACATCACTTGATCCAAAGATAAGATATTTTTCTTTAGTTAATATATCAGTTTTTAGCAGCTAAAAACATGCTAAATATATGGGAATAGAGTCATCACCCCTTTGTCGATTCTGTCTGGAAGAAGTGGAGTCAGTAGGCAATTTATTTTGGGACTGTCTTATAACAGCCTTATTTTTAATAAAGGTACAAGACTGGATATCTCAGTATAATAGAATACAATTCGAATTATTTAAAGTATTATTGGGTGATGTAACAAAAGGAACTCACCTAATCTGTAATATAATTATATATTTGGCAAAAATATTTATTTTCGGATTGACATCCGTTGAGGCATTGAGAACTGAGAAATTCAAAAATTTTGTCGAGCATTACAACAGAATTGAGTGTGTGACTGCACACTGCAGTTTTTCCACATTATTAAGTTTTTTTTCACATTTATTTACAAACTGCCTATTTCAGGACTCAGTTTAACCTCTAGTACCTTTAATAAGACATATTCACCATGCAATTATAAAAGATAATGCTTCAATTCTGAATATTTCTGTTGTATTCAAGGGATGGAAAAATCATATGACCGAAGCACTGCTGTCAATACCAGCTTTGTGTAGCATGGAGTTTCACGGCCGGATCTCCGTCTGATTTCCCGGCCGCTGTTCATGATGCTGAAATCTATGCTGCCACAGCTCCAGTCCCGCTCCCGGCCGCTGTCTGTCGTGCTGAAATCTGCACTGCCACAGGTCTGGTCGCGCTCCCGGCCGCTGTCCGCGGGACTGAAATTGGCACTGTCACTGCTTCAGTCGCGCTCCCAGCCGCTGTCCGCGGTACTGAAATCGGCACTGCCACAGCTCCAGTCGCGCTCCCAGCCGCTGTCCGTGGTACTGAAGACCCATCTCGGCAAAGAAGGAGAGCCGCTGGCGGGAAGAATTCCTCTTCACTTAATTCTCCGCGTGAGCAATACGGACAGGTGAAGAGTCTGGAATGCAGCCCGATTCATGCAGAGACAGAGCAGCTTACTGGCAGATTATTTTATTGGAAATTAAATTAAATAAATAAGACTGACTTGTGGAGATGGTTTTGTAATTGAGTAAATGTAGAGACCTTATCATGAATATTCAATTTTTTTGTCCTCCACTCTGCAGTCCTATTGCGAAATAAATAAATAAATAAATAAAGGACATATATTCCAACCAATTGCAATGATCTCAGAGACATGCTTGGAATTCTGGTTTCTCCCCATCCTATCGGCCCTCTCTATGCTATGAAGCCCAAGGTTTTCACAGGCTTTTATTCCTCTGAATCTGTGACTCTCAAACTCAATCTTGGAGACACTTTTTGTCAGCTGTTTTTTTTTTACCAAGAATTGAAATACTGATCAAATTATTGTGACAATCCATGAATTAAACTAGATACTTCACGTGCTGGATAAATTAAACCCTTTATGACATTATGTCAGAAATGGCTCTATATGACATGTGAAATAAAATTGATGTGGGCATGTAGTGTGAATTGGCTTTTACAGAAAACATTACCTTGAATTAAAGGAGGCAAATTACTAAATTACCTAAAAGGTCTGAAAAAGCAATTGATATATCAGAGAATCATCTGAAAGAACATTTAGCAAGTAATTAAGTTAACTGGCATCAGGTGTGTAACATGATTGGCTATAAAAGGGATGTCTTAGAGAGGCTGAGTCTCTCAGAAGTAAAGATGGCCAGAGGCTCTCCAACCTGTGAAGGCTTGTGTAAAAAAATTGTGGAATACTACACAATGTTCCTCAACATCAAATTGCAAAGGCTTTGAAGGCCTCATCAATAACAAAGCATAACATTATCAAAAGAAAAACTGGAAAAATCGCTGTGCGTACGGGACAAGGCCGAAGACCTTGACTGGATGCCCGTGAACTTTGGGCCCTCAGACGCCACTTCATCACTCACCGGCATGATTCTGTCATATACGTTACTAATTGGGCCCAGGAGTAATTCAAGAAACCCTGTCTGTAACACAGTCCGCCGTGCCATCCACAGATGCCACCTAAAACTCTATCATGCAAAAAGGAAGCCATTGTTGAGCATGATCCAGTAGCGCCGCCGTATTCAGTAGGCTAAGGCTCATTTTAAATGGACAGCATCAAAGTGGCAAAGTGTCCTGCGGTCAGACGAGTCCAAATTTGACGTTCTGGTTGGAAATAATGGGCGTCATGGCTAAAGAGGAGCAAGACCACCCCTCATGTTATCAGCGTTCAGTTCAAAAGCCAGTATCTCTGATGGTATGGGGATGCATTAGTGCATATGGTGTGGAACACTTGCATGTTTTAAAAGGCACCACGAATGCTGAAAGGCATATAAAGGTTTTAGAGCAACATATGCTCCCCTCCAGATGACATCTGTTCCAGGAAAGGCCTTGTGTATTTCAGCAGGACAATGTAAAACCACATACTGCAGCTATTACAACAGCATGGGTTTGTGGTAGAAGAGTCTGTGTGCTGAACTGGCCTGCCTGCAGTCTTGATCTTTCACCGATTGAGAACATTTTGTGCATAATTAAACGAAAAGTCCATCAAAGGAAACCCAAAACTCTCCAACAGCTGGAAGCCTGCATAAACAAAATTGGGATTAAATTCCAATGGCCAAAATCAAGAAACTTGTCTCCACAATGCCCAGAGACCTCCACTCTGTGTTAAAAAGAAGAGGGGACGCTACACCATGGTAAACAGGCCCCTGTCCCAACTTTTTTGACAACTGTAGCAGCCATAAAATTTGAAATGATAAATTTCATTGATAAAATTGTAAAATTTCTCAGTTTCAACATTTGCTATGTTATTTCTGCTCAATTCTGAATAAAATACTTGCTGGGGCGATTTGAAAGTCATCGCGTTTTGATTTTATTCACAATTTATTCTTTGTACCAACTATTTCAGAATTGGGGTTGTACAGTGCTTTACATAAAACACGAATATAAAACAACTGAAATTACAATGTTGTTCTCCAGAGTGGGGCGGTGGTGACTGGTAAAAAAAAAAAAAAAAAAAAGACAATACATTGACTTTTAATGTAATCTGTCACGTGAAAAACTTTTTTTTGCGTCCAGTGTGACAGCAGCTTGTCGCACCCATTTTCCGCGAGCAAACGCTGGTCATTCCAACGCAATGAGTAACCATTACCACGAGCGATTTCCGAAAAGGCCGTTTAGCCTGGAGCTTTCGCCCTTTCTTCATACACCACCGCAGAAGCTGTTCGTTACTACACATCACATCACAGTTATGCACATGAACCAGTAGTTCCTGATACACACCGAAGCAGTCCATAATCTGTTGGTCCACTTTTACCTGCTCCTCACTGTCCAGGTTTCCCTCTAAACTCAGACCCACCGGATTCCTACGGTCTTCGGTCTACACTTGGGTTTGTCGACCCGTTCTACAAATGTTTCTGTATGGGGTGGATTCTAGCTTTCCCCCAATCCTGGCTAAAGAGTAGAAACACCAGCGTACTCATCTCAGTAGCCATAGGTAGATGCAAATTAGATCTTGAGCAGCCAGTCTTTCGCACTGCATCCTCCACTTTCTCTGCAGAGTTTATTAGAACAAGTTCATTTCATTAGATCAATACGCACGTACTGTTTCTGATTGCCGAATTTCCCTGCCGACTGCTTAGCTCAGATCGCAGACGCGTCTCACGTTTCACACTGGGGAGGCGGACCCTGAAATCTGCATTCTGCCGAGTCCCGCCCAGCTCCACCAATCAGAAGAAAGTTGGTACACGGGGAGTGGGGGCCATAGTGGAAGAGCCTCCCATAGGAGACGCTTCAGACAGAGACTACAAATTATGTTCTTTGAGGATGACAGTCTGAACTAAATAAGGACCCTTTTTTGGAACAATCAGGAGTACTCTAAGGGAGTGAATGATCAAAATTTAAACTTGGAAATGTAGCATAATAGGTCCCCTTTACACAATATCAACAAGCGAACATATTACAGCATGTTATTTCAAAGTGTATCCAGGGTAAAGGTGGCTCAAGCTCATTTAACACTAGAAGCGCCAGAATTTTATCACTACTAGAACTGCCATGAACGGTCATTTGGACCGCTAGGTTCAAAACATTCTAATCCGTCTCTCTGAGCACCTATTAAGCAATTAATGCATTTCGTATGTAAGCATGTATCTCAAAAGAACGAAAAAATACCAGCATTACGTTTTAACAAGTTTAATAATACATTCATGAATATTAAGGCAATAGAATTATATATAATTAACATGAATTAAGCTGTTTTCACACCGGACGCGAAACAAATTTTTTGCAAGACAGATTACATTCAAAGTCAATGCAAAGACAAAAATACACGCGTTTCGCGGAGATTTGCGTCTCAGCATTGACTTTGAATGTTATCTGTCGTGCGAAAAAATGTGTTTCGTGTCCAGTGTGAAAGCGGCTTTATTGTAAACATTCACAACAATATTTTTTGGTCAAGAAATAACTAAACGATTCAAAACGACAAAAACAACTATTAAAACATCTATTTTGATTAAAACACATTCATTCAACATTTATAACAACATAACCATACAGAATATCTTATTTATTATGAAATAATAATTAATCGGAACAATGACACGGAATTAGAAAACGATCGGTAGGTGTTTTTTCCTGATCACCTTTTTACTTTTTGGAGTGGCGTAGCATTTATCCTACACATAACAGTCTGCGCAGGTGACCTCCGTTCTCCTGGCGCAATTTCCACAGACGGGTCTGAAGCATCTGCAGCAGGTGACGAGCGTCTTATTTTGTGAGCAGCTCCTGCGGACTTGGCACTGCCTCCGTTTTGGTGTCTCCCGCTGCTGCTGGCTCAAACTTTTTGCCAGTGCTGCCCCTTTTGCTTTCATGTGCTCCGACCTCAGTTCCTCTGCCAGTTGCAGCAAAAACTGTCTGCGGGGTATACCGCTGCCGGTGCACTCCTTCAACAGGACGTGGGCATTTATCCCGGCCAGATCCAAGATGTTGTAAAAGACTGCCACAGGCCATCTCCGGGTGCCGCCTTTCACAGAGTATGCCTTTGCCATCTGATCCACGACATCCACTCCGTATTTGGTGCAGTTATAATAAATCACCGACTCTGGCTTTGCCTTCGGCCCGTCGGAGATGCCCACACCAGTGTGCACAGAGCTCAGAATACAAACATTCTTCCTGGGCTTACACTGGTAAACAGTAAGAGTCACGTCACCAGATTTCAGCACTTTTGTGCTGAACAACTCCGCTGACTCTTTAGCAGAGGGGGGCAGCTCCCGCTTCGTTTTCCCCAGTGTGCCAACCAGGCTGGTCTTTTTTGCCTGTAAGGTGGTGGCCAGCTTTAGAGAAGTGAAGAAATTATCCGTGGTGATGTTTCTCCCCTTTCCCAAGAACGGCTCGGCCAGTTTCAGCACCACACTCTCTCCCACGAGCTGACCTCTACTCCGCGTCTCCTCCTTCCCCAGGTATGGTGCGCCGTTCAGCAGGTATTTCGACTGAACATCCACAGCCAGCCAGAATTTAATACCAAATTTATCTGGCTTATTCCCCATGTACTGAGTAAATCTGCACCGGGCTTTGGTGGGGAACAGCTGCTCATCAATCGTTATGTTGGCACCGGGCTTGTAGCAAGCTATGCAGTTCTCAACGAACTTCCTCCAAGTTGCCGACACCAGAGAAAATTTGTCCTCCTCGAGACGCACACGCCGGGTCTCCTTCTTGTCGAAACGAAGGAATTTCATTATGTCCCTGAAACGATTTCTCGCCATGGTTTCCTTGAAAAATGTGAAACCCCATTTTTCGGACCACAGGCTGTTCAAACCTATGCCTTTTGCACCCTGCGCTCCTCTCACGTACAGCAGGCCGATGAAGGCTTTCAGCTCAGCCACTGACAGTTCCCATGAGCAGTCACCGTGATGCCGGTGCGCTTCCTCCAATGTGCAGTCTCTGATGTGTTTCAGCATGCCATCATCAAAAACACACAAGAAGGCCGTGAGCGCATTTTCAATATTGCGCTTTGCGTGCGCCGTGGGACCCGCAGCTTCGGTCAGTACATTTTGTCTCTGCCTTCTCCCAGGACGCTCTTCGGGTGGAAGGACGGTCCATACCGTCCCGTCCTTCCCGATCTCCACAGCAGCCTCTGACAGAGCTGACAGAACCGGGGATATACTGGGCACCTCAGTTGGCTCAAGAGCAGGTACAGGTGTCGGGGTGCCTGAAAGAACAATTCCCGAATGAAAATATGGGAGTAATAATGTATATTACTAGTGACAGGCCTAATGTATAATAATAATAATAATAATAATAATATATAGGCCTACGTGTAATAATACTAAATTACTAGTAATAGGCCTAATATATAATAATAATGACAACAATAATACTAATAGAATAAAAAATAAAAATAAAAATAATATACGAGTAATAATGCTTTGAACATGAGACCGCAAGCCACTGTAAATACATAAATTCATACCCTGTGCACCTTACCTGTAACATCAGCCGTGAGTGGAGGATTGGGATCCCCCGACTTCCGTGAAAGTAGCCGTCTCCTTTTTTTCGGAGCGGGCTCCGTGTCACTCTCTGAGGAGGAAGATGATTCATTTCCACCCACCCAGGAATGGTCGCTATCAGAATCCGCGTCTGAAATGGCTTCGGCATCCGACTCACCGCTGCCTAAATTTTGCAGCAACTCCAAGGCTTGAGCAACGGTCATCTTTCTCATGCGATCCTTTGCAGACATTTTATGTCAACTTTCTCCCCGAATTTAGGCTATAGCTACTGTCTTCTGTTTAGCGTCTTTCTGCGCAAAATAAAATAATTCTAGAATGCTCTACTCAACGAACTCTGACAGTGGCATCGGTTCGTCGCTAGGCAACCAAAAGATACATTTTCGAAAAAAAAAATAACGGCCGCAAAACAGAACGGTCAGTGAGACCGCTAATGGCAGAAATAGGTAGATTTGGTGATATTTTATGCTCCGTAGGTGTAATCTATATAAAATCAATTACACGTTAAAATACAGACACTTTTAGGAAAAGTCACTGACCCTCAAGGTTGTATTTTTTTATTTTGAAAAGTTATGACTCAAACAAATTTCAGAACGGTCAAAATGACCGTCATGGCGCTTCTAGTGTTAATGTGCATATTGAAAGTACAAATTAGCCAGCAGGTGCAGTTTTAACTGAAATGACAGGCTTTCCAGCTTTGCCTGTCGACTGCTCCAGTACTTAATCAGCCAAAGAATAATGCATTATTAAGGGGGTTCATGTGCTTTAAGACGATGTGTTCTGCTTGAGGGAGCAGCGGTGAAATTCTCTGCTGGAAATGACTCTTCACACCTGGAGAGCTCCAAGATAGTCGCACAGGAGAGGTGAAGAGTCATTACTGGACTGTGCTAAAGACACTGACCTGACTCACAGCTCTGCCACAGAGCATCACAATATGCTGAGGGGATGTTACTGAATGGACGGCCCTGCTGAGTCCCTGACTCTGGGCAGGAGATTATGACACAGAGGACAGAGTGTGTGATTGTGATATACAGGACAGAGTGTGTGATTGTGATATACAGGACAGAGTGTGTGATTGGGATATACAGGACAGAGTGTGTGATTGTGATACACAGGACAGAGTGTGTGATTGTGATATACAGGACAGAGTGTGTGATTGTGATATACAGGACAGAGTGTGTGATTGTGATATATACGGGACAGAGTGTGTGATTGTGATACACAGGACAGAGTGTGTGATTGTGATATACAGGACAGAGTGTATGATTGTGATATACAGGACAGAGTGTGTGATTGTGATATATACGGGACAGAGTGTGTGATTGTGATACACAGGACAGAGTGTGTGATTGTGATATACAGGACAGAGTGTATGATTGTGATATACAGGACAGAGTGTGTGATTGTGATATATATGGGACAGAGTGTGTGATTGTGATACACAGGACAGAGTGTGTGATTGTGATACACAGGACAGAGTGAATGATTGTGATATACAGGACAGAGTGTGTGATTGTGATATACAGGACAGAGTTTGTGATTGAGATATACAGGACAGAGTGTGTGATTGTGATATACAGGACAGAGTGTGTGATTGTGATACACAGGACAGAGTGTGTGATTGTGATATATACGGGACAGAGTGTGTGATTGTGATACACAGGACAGAGTGTGTGATTGTGATACACAGGACAGAGTGTGTGATTGTGATATATACAGGACAGAGTGTGTGATTGTGATACACAGGACAGAGTGTGTGATTGTGATACACAGGACAGAGTGTGTGATTGTGATACACAGGACAGAGTGTGTGATTGTGATATACAGGACAGAGTGTGTGATTGTGATATACAGGACAGAGTGTGTGATTGTGATACACAGGACAGAGTGTGTGATTGTGATACACAGGACAGAGTGTGTGATTGTGATACACAGGACAGAGTGTGTGATTGTGATATACAGGACAGAGTGTGTGATTGTGATATACAGGACAGAGTGTGTGATTGTGATACACAGGACAGAGTGTGTGATTGTGATACACAGGACAGAGTGTGTGATTGTGATACACAGGACAGAGTGTGTGATTGTGATATACAGGACAGAGTGTGTGATTGTGATACACAGGACAGAGTGTGTGATTGTGATACACAGGACAGAGTTTGTGATTGTGATATACAGGACAGAGTGTGTGATTGTGATACACAGGACAGAGTGTGTGATTGTGATACACAGGACAGAGTGTGTGATTGTGATATACAGGACAGAGTGTGTGATTGTGATATACAGGACAGAGTGTGTGATTGTGATACACAGGACAGAGTGTGTGATTGTGATACACAGGACAGAGTGTGTGATTGTGATATACAGGACAGAGTGTGTGATTGTGATATATACGGGACAGAGTGTGTGATTGTGATACACAGGACAGAGTGTGTGTTTGTGATACACAGGAGAGAGTGTGTGATTGTGACATATACGGGACAGAGTGTGTGATTGTGATATATACGGGACAGAGTGTGTGTTTGTGATACACTGGACAGAGTGTGTGATTGTGATATATACGGGACAGAGTGTGTGATTGTGATACACAGGACAGAGTGTGTGATTGTGATACACAGGAGAGAGTGTGTGATTGTGACATATACGGGACAGAGTGTGTGATTGTGATATACAGGACAGAGTGTGTGATTGTGACATATACGGGACAGAGTGTGTGATTGTGATATACAGGTGTTATGGCCCCAATTTGTTATGACCTATTGGACAGCAAGGGATGACAGACAAAATTTGAACACTTATACAGATTTATTCTGTATTTTAAGCACTGACCAAGATTAAAATATAAAAAAAATGAGATAGTTTGGTAATTGAGATGGGGGTTGCTATTTTGCAATGTTCTGGTACAGGAAAATGCTCCAACACAGGCAAAAATCCACAAAAAGATTCACAGGTCTTGTGAAGAGTGACAGATCTGGTTAAATGTATCCTTCTCCTTGCAATTTCTCCTACTACTAACTACTTTACGTCACCTTTCTTGTGAAATTGGGACCATCTATTGTTACTGCTAGACTGAAATTTGGACTTGTGTGTGAGAGCATATTTGTCTGCAAATGTGGCAGCTAATTACAAATTCAGCGCTTGCTTCTCATTAAGGTAGGTCTGTTATGATTCTGCCTGTCTGTCATGATTCTGATCTGCTTTGCCATGTCCCTGGGCTGTTTGCTGTGTCTGACTGTGCCTTGAATGATGCATTGTGATTTGGTTACTTAGAGTTCAGGTATTTTACTACGACTTTTTGCCCATCGTTTTTGTACCTCTGCCCATCTGTCTTACTGGTTCTGACCCCTACCTGTTGAGTCGATACTGTTTTTGGATTTCGTATTGTGGCTTGGCAATTCCTGTGTATTTTGGCTTTGACTCGAACCCCATTAAAGGCATACAATTTTTGAATTTCTGTCTCTTGAGAGTGGTTCCTGAACTGTACTTCACAAGGTCTAAATTCCATCCTTACCACAGTTCTTGAATTCCTCAACTAACACCATCTTTTAGTGAGTTGAAATCATATCCCAATCACACACTCTGTCCTGTATATCACAATCACACACTCTGTCCTGTGTATCACAATCACACACTCTGTCCTGTATGTCACAATCACACACTGTCCTGTATGTCACAATCACACACTCTGTCCTGTATATGTTGTGATCCGCGTTTCTGCTTGTCATGTTTAAGTTCTGTACCTGGCTCTGCCATGTTTAGGATTCTTGTGTTTAGTGTCCACTGCCTGTCTGACGATTCTTAGAATTGTGTATTGTGTTTTTGATATTTAGATATTCTTGTTTATTATTTTTCATATCCGTTTTTATTCATAACCGTTGCCTCAGTTCCCTAGATTCCTGATCATGTTTATTTCTGCCATGCTCTGCTTTGCACTTCGTTTACCCAGTCTTGTCTTGTGTGGGTCTTTGCTCACGGTTTTGTCTTACGTGCCACGAATTCGGGTGATTTATTGGTTTCTGGGTTTTCAATCTTCCTTCTTTATCTCGTGTGCTTCCTTCCTCTCTCTGTTACTGTCCACTAACCATACTAACAGTTTATTGTTTTAGATTAATTACTAACCAAGATTAACATTGTATATTTTTATTAACTGACTAACTTGCACTCGGGATTGTATAGCTGCGCATACTAATAGACTAACGATCTCTCAGCATTCGCCCAATCTGTATCTCCGCCCTCCTTGCCTATCACTAATTATCTCTACTACAGTTTCCACTTATATCTCAGGCTTTCCCTTTTCTTTAGACTGTACACTTTAGTACTCCTTAACCGGAGCTGTTTATTCGTTCATAGGAATGTCTCGTTATCCCTGTCTTCTTTTTGGCATTCACCAGATTCATGTAATTAGATAATCCCTCATGTGTCAATCCTGATTATTGTTTCATTGATCGCACCTGTGCTCCCCTGTCATGTGTCCACCCCAGATGTGTATATAAGGTGTCTTCACATTCAGTTCCATGTCAGATCATTATACTTCCTTGTTTCTTGTGCCACGTTTTCCGCCTCGACTCATTGCAATATTATCTTTCTGACTGGATTGCCCGACTATTGATTTTGGTTTGCCCTTTTTGGATTTTGTTGCACCTGTGTATTTTTGACCTTTTTTCTGCCCGACCTTGTTATTGTTTTAGCTGCCCTGGTTTTGGATTCGGACTGTCTTTGGCTTATGAGTTTGCTTCTCCTCCAAACCTACGCCTGTGTACCGAACCCTTTTTTTCTGATCACAAACTCTGTTATTGGTGCCCTGGTTACGATTTTGGATTACGCCCACTAGATACTGTTTTTGGATTTTTGGATACCGTTGCCAGGGGTTTCCCCCTTCAGAAATAAAGCCTCCTTTTTGCATTTACCTGGTTGTCGCTATTGGCTCATTTTGTAATTCCCAACATTACGATCTGACCATGACGGAGCCAGTGTCAGACCAGTGTCTGCAGGAGGCAGTGCACCAACAGGGCACTCAGCTAGAATTCCAAGAGCGTCAGCTTCGCGCTCATACATGCAAACCATGAGTCTCCAGATGGCGGATCTCACTCGCTCTGTGCAAGAAGCTCAGCGGCTACAGTCTCCCCAGCCTGCCATCCACGCCACTCCTGCTCCTGCGTCCGCTCCGCCACTGCCAGTCTGCGAGCCACGTCTGCCACCACCTGAGAGGTACGACAGGAACCCGGGAGCATGTCGGGCTTTTCTCATCCAGTGCGAGCTCATTTTCAGCCTACAGCCCTCGTCATTCCCCACCGAAAGAGCTCGGGTTGCATTCATCATCACGCAACTGACGGGAAGGGCCAAGCAGTGGGCTACGGCTGCATGGGAAGCAGATCTACCCTGCGTGCAAACGTCTGGTCTGCTGAGTGAGGAGATGAGGTGCATCTTCGACCGTACGAAGCTGGGTCACGAGGCGGGACGAGAAATTCTGCGCATTCGACAGAGGAGCCGTTCCGTGGCCGACTACTCCATTGATTTCCAGACACTGGCTACCAACAGCAGGTGGGGACATAGTGCTTTGTTCAATGCCTTTTTTAACGGACTTTCCGAAGCATTAAAGGATGAGCTGGTTTCCCGGGAGTTACCAGAGGATTTGGATGACTTGGTCGACTTGGCTTTTCGCGTGGATTCGCGATTGGAGGAACGCAGACGCTTTGCCTCCCACAGACGACCTAACCCACTCCTCCAGTGTACTCCACCTCGTCCTCCTCCTACTGGTGGCAGCCCTCCTGTGCCAGAACCCATGCAATTGGGCCGCACTGGTGTTCCTATGGAAGAGAAAGAGCGCCGCCGTCGTGAAGGGGCCTGCTTCTACCGTGGCAAGGGGAGACACCACATCGCACAGTGTTCCAACAAAAGAAAGAGAGGAAGTCTTCCTGGTGCCCAGAAGGTAACAGTGATTGGGGTGACGCCTGTGCGGGAAACTAAGAACCGAACCTGCATCCCAGTAACCATGGAGTGGGGAGGAGAGAGCAAATCCACCATGGCTCTCATCGATACCGGGGCTGAGGAGAACGTGATAGATGTGGAGCTGGCCCAGGACTGGGGCATCCCTACGGAAAAGATCTTTCCGGATAGAGTGGCCAATTCGCTCAGTGGCCAGAGGATAGACCAACTAACACGTCACCAGCCCCATCAAACTCAAAGTATCAGGAAACCATCATGAAACCATTCAGCTCTTTCTGTTACACTCTCCCCACGCACCCATTGTTCTGGGTCATCCGTGGATGGTCAAACACCTCCCGGACATTGACTGGCGGAAAGACGAGGTCAAGGATTGGAGCCCTAACTGCTCCCTGACGTGCCTCCGTAATGCCCTCGAACCTCAACCCAGCTCATCTCAGGAGGAGATACCCGACCTGGAGAAGGTTCCCTTGGAGTTTCATGACCTCATGGAGGTGTTCTCTAAGTCCCGGGCCACCAGTCCACCACCTCACCGACCCTATGATTGTACCACTGACCTGAAGCCAGGTACTATGCCCCTTAGAGGCCGACTCTACTCCCTTTCTAGACCAGAGACCTAAGCCATGGAGAAATATCTCTCAGAGTCACTTGCTGCTGGCATAATTTGCCCACCATCATCACCTGCTGGAGCCGGATTCTTCTTCGTATCTAAGAAGGACGGATCATTAAGACCCTGTATTGATTACCGTGGCCTCAACGAGATAACTATTAAGAACCGCTACCCACTTCCCCTCATGAACACTGCTTTTGATCTCCTGCAAGGAGCTAAGATCTTTACTAAGCTCGACCTCCGTAATGCATACCACTTAGTGCGAATCAGAGAGGGGGACGAATGGAAGACCGCCTTTAACACTCCCACGGGGCACTGGGAGTATTTGGTTCTTCCTTTCAGGCTTACCAACGCTCCAGCAGTGTTTCAAAACCTCGTCAATGATGTCTTAAGAGACATGATAAACAAGTTTGTGTTCGTTTATCTTGACGATATTCTGATTTTTTCAGAATCCCAGGAGGCCCATGTCAAACATGTCCGCCAAGTGCTCCATCGCCTCCTGGTGAACCGCCTCTTCGTAAAAGCTGAAAAATGTGAGTTTAATGTTGAAACCACTACGTTTTTGGGTTATATCATCTCCCCAAGCACCATTCGGATGGAACCCCTAAAAGTGGAAGCTGTCACCAATTGGCCCAGACCAGAAGACCGGAAGTCTCTCTAGCGATTTTTGGGCTTTGCTAACTTTTATCGCCGGTTTATCCGGAATTATAGCTCTGTTGCCGCTCCTCTTACTGCTCTTACCTCTTCCAAATCCAAATTCCTGTGGTCCGAAAGCGCAGAGAAAGCCTTCAGTGAATTAAAAGCCTGTTTCACCTCTGCACCCATTCTCGCTATCCCCAACCCAGAGCTCCAGTTTATTGTTGAAGTGGATGCCTCCAATATCGGGGCTGGAGCCATCCTGTCCCAGAGGACCACAGAAGATGGTAAAATACATCCATGTGCTTTCTTTTCTAGCCGCCTCAGCTCTGTTAAGAGAAACTATGACATCGGTAATCTGGAGCTGTTGGCGGTGAAATTGGCCCTGGAGGAATGGAGACAATGGCTGGAGGGCTCCAAGGTACCCTTCATTGTCTGGACAAACCACAAGAATTTGGAGTACCTGCAGACAGCCAAGAGACTCAATCCGCGGCAAGCCAGGTGGGCGTTATTCTTCTCCCGCTTCAACTTCCACATTGCCTACCGGCTTGGAAGTAAGAATGTTAAGCCTGATGCCCTATCCCGATATTTTGAGATCCAGGAGGAGGAACTTAACAATGCCATATGTTTAGACATAGAGAGAGAGGTTAGGAATGCCCAGACCAATGCTGCTACACCCAGTGCGTGTCCCACTAACTGCTTATATGTTCCAGCTGCCCTGCGCCCCAAAGTCCTGGAATGGGGACACGCATCTAGACTGTCCTGCCACCCAGGGATTCACCGTACAAAGAGCTTTATCCTTCAGAGGTTTTGGTGACCAGAACTTAGCCAAGATGTCCAGGGTTTCGTTACAGCTTGCTTGGTCTGTGCCCAGGCTAAAACTTCTCACCAACCACCACAAGGTTTACTTCAGCCCCTTCCGACACCACATCGTCCCTGGTCCCACATTGCACTAGATTTCATCACAGGTCTTCCCCCATCCAATCACCACACCACCATTCTCACTATTGTTGATAGATTCTCCAAAGCATTTCACTTAGTTCCCCTCACTAAACTTCCCTCCGCTCAAGACACCTCCAATCTGGTCATTCAACATGTCATTAGGCTTCATGGCATACCCTCCCACATCACTTCCGATCGTGGTCCCCAGTTCACTGCACTTTTTTGGAAAGCATTTTTTAAAGCCCTAGGCACTTCAACATTTACCTGGTTGTCGCTATTGGCTCATTTCGTAATTCCCATCAGTGTATCACAATTGCACACTCTGTCCTGTATGTCACAATCACACACTCTGTCCTGTATGTCACAATCACACACTCTGCCCCGTATATAACAATCACACACTCTGTCCTGATTGCAAACAGCTGATATGAGAGAGATTTCTGTGCCAGACCATAATATATCATTCTGACAGAAAGCATGCATTCCCCAAAGGAGCAGAGCTGCGAGGCTAGTTGTCCATCCCAGAAAGAATGAAACATCACTGTCTTCGAGAGATTTGTTTCTTTTTTTTATTGCGTTTGGTGTTTACTGTAATCAGAAATCACCCATCCCTCATGCTCTGGCCTCTTGAATTTTAAATGTTATTGAGGGAATGAAAAATCTTGGCTCTGGTGCATAAAGTTCTCTGTAATTGTGTTTCAAAGCCAAACAGGAACAGACAATGCTTTTGTTAGCGAACAGTGTTTTATAATTGAGCTTTGTGAATGCTTTGAAATGAGTATTAATTTTTCCTGAAGGGCGTTCGCTCCAGTAAACAATGAAGCCAAACTCAAATGGTGAAATATTAATCACAGTAATCCATTCACCACACGGGTCTATGGGGCCCCTCAACCGTGGCTACGGCGGATCTCTGCTGGCTACATCAGAAGCATTTTCTCCAATGGCTGGAACAGCGCAGGCCAGTAAATAAATCTGAAAAACAGCTGAAGTCTCTAAGAGTCTCGGCAAGGTTCCTCACCACCGCACATTCCTGACAGCGTCTGTCGCTGATTTGAGGAAAATCACACAGCAACAAGAAAGACTACGATACAACATCAACACAGTTAATGACGCCTGCAAGCCTCCAAAACATTCTGCAACATTTTCATATTTCCATCAACACGCCGTATAATTGTGTCTGAATGCATCTCTTTAAACACGGGTCCATGTAGCTAATGCAGCACCCGAGGCCGAGACGATTTGATATTTCCCGAAGAGCGAAGCCATTCAGCAGCGGCCTCTGTCCAATCACTCAGATAACAGGACGTAGTTGCAGCACAAAGGTGCAGCGATTGTAGAAAAGTGAGATTGATGTAGGAGGCCCTGCGTCAGCAGAGCCGGGTGGAGAGAGGCCGCTTCTACGGCGATACAGAGCCATTGAAATTCCCTCTGCCCCGCCGCTGCTTTTGTGAGCAGAGAGAGGTAAAAAGAAAGGATAAAAGATGGCGAGAGAGAAAGAGGAGAGAGAAAAATGAGCTCAGCATTTGAGTGAAAGCCGGAGCCCCACAGGATTTGTGTCTGTCGCTGCTGTTAAGTGTGTCGTATTTATAGACACCCCACTGTCTCCTGAGGACTACATCCCCCACAGTTCTGTGCTGCACTAGGCCCTGTATGTACTTCTCGTTTAAACTAAAGCAATGAGCTGATGTGTTTCCTGTTATCCTCATCCTCACTGCGTCTGATAGTCGCTCGCTGTCTGACTCAGTCGCCCAGGTCTGGCTCTCAGTCGTGCTGCTGGTCATCAGACCGTCGCTCCGGCTGCCATCTTAAAGGCTGCAGTGAGATGTGTCGGCCCACATCAGCAGGTCCCACATCAGTGTGTTCACAATGCACATTATTATTATTATTATTATTATTATTATTCAACACTACTATCCTCATTATCACAATCATTAGAAATATTTTTTGTCATCATCATCCCTTCATTTTTGACAAGGGCCAAGTAAGAATTTGCTGCTGAATTTTTTTAGATTAATTTTATGTGATCTTAGTTTCAGGTCTTTTTCAATGTGCTAAACAGACTAGAAGAATGCATAGAAAAATCTTCAAATGTATTGCTTTTTTAAAATGCTACGCAGGCAAACTTGCAGGAAATGTATTTTTCTCAAATTGTCAGAGTATGAGATTCCAACTGACAAAAAGCGAACTTATTGAATACGATTGTGCAAATTCTTCTGACTTCGACTGAGAGGAGAGTAAATTAGAATTGTCTCCAGTGAAACAGAACATGAACGTTTAAATTGAAACATTATGTAATGTAACAGTGGTATTTTGGCTCTGTTATTTTCATCTAATGCAAGATAATTCTCTGCATCACAGCTTGCTAACACAAGGGGCTGAAACAAGCTTCCTCTGCAGGGCGGCTGGACTGACCCTCAGGGATTGGGTGAGGAGCTCGGACATCCAGTCGAGGCTCAGAGCAGAACCGCTGCTCCGCGGTGTGAGAGGAGTCAGTTGAGGTGGTTCGAGCATCTGGTTCAGATGCCTCCTGGAAGCGTCCCGTTAGAGGTTTCCCGGGCACGTCCAACTGGGAGGAGCCCCGAGGCCGACCCAGGACTCACTGGAGGGATTATATCTCCCGGCTGGCCAGGCAAAGCCTTCAGATTCGCCAGGAGCAGTTGGAGGAAGTGACTGGGGGGGGGGGGGAGGTGTGCCTGGGCCTCTCTGCTTAGTCTGTTTCACCTGCGACCCAGCTCTGGGTATGCAGCGGAAAATGGATGGATGGATGGATGGATCAGCAGGGCCAATTATCCACATCTCTGCATCCCCCAGTTTCACCACAATGTAATCCACTCTGATCCAGGTCAGCTGATTCTTTTCACACTGGGGGAGCAACTGGATCTCTTTAGATTCTCTTAGGTATAATTGGCTTGCAGCTCCCTGAAGCCCCACCCAGATTCCCACTGATTTAAATGAGTTATGTTTTATACAGTGCAGTTCAATAATAGAGGTTAGCTGACAAGCCAAAGCTGTTACATTTAACCAAATAAATTAAATATTACTTTATTGAACAATTTGACTGAGGCATATAAGTTAGCAAGCCAGTTTGTAATGATTTTTACCCAGATTTAAAAATGTTCATTGCATGAATTTCACACACACACACACACACACACACACACAGAAAATACATGGTACGTACATACATGTATCAAGTGGTTCCTTTAAAAAAAAAAAAATCGGGATTTTATGTTTTTCATTTCCATGTTTTCTTTTTTTTTTCTTCAACAGAAACAGTCACCATGAATCCATTGGGCCCAGAAGAGCCATACATGGAATACATTTCTATTTCTGAAATTCCCCAGACTGATTCCCTTGAGGAAGTAGTTTCTTCTGAGCAGTTTATCATAACACAGCAACAGAAACAGGTTTCAACAAATACTGCTGCAGAGGGAAAACAAGCTATTCGTGTAAAAATGTTTTCTGGTCAAAATGTAACGCACATTACAAACCAGTGTTATTAAAAAATGAAGAAAAAAACTGAACCAGGGGCTTGAATACAAATACAATTCTGTTTATTACATTAAAGTAGGGTATGATTGTATTCTGTGACATTTGACACATAACTTATGTGAATTTTTTTCTAGAAAATACAGTTTTTTATCAAATGAGACACAAAAATACAGCATATGCTCTCCCTATGTAGCTGCTGTTTACACGAGCTCTGGATTTTATTGCATATTATATTACATTATATTATATTATATTATATTCTAAAGTTCCTGTTTTACCTGCTGTATTCAGTTATCACTGCACTTCTTCCTTACAGAAATACCCCCTCAGATTAATGCACAATGTAAGAGTGAAAAACAGACTGACCCTAATAGTAAAACTATCACATGTACCTGTGAAATAGTTCAATCACGAAAACTACGGAATTAAACGTAAAAAATTTATTGACAATAAAATGAATTTGAGAATCTTTGGCGATGATTCCGTCCTCGAGGATCCTTCAGTGAGGTGGGGTGCCTATTTTCTGGCGTAGCAGGCAGAGGCGAAGCTATCCCTCATTTGGAAGGGTCACCTGGTCTGCAGGGAACTGGGTTTGATGCTGAAGAGGGCGGAGCCAGGAAGTTGGTGGTGGAGGGGAAGTGGTGGGTGATGCGAAATCTCTGCAAACAGCGAACGGAAACACGTTATGGGCATTTAAATAAAAGACCCGTGGTTGCGATTGGGTGAATTCGCTTGAGCGTTCCTTTGTCTCGTGGTTGAACTTTTGTTTACACTTCCATTCAATTTCAGAAGCCTATTGTCGTTATAGAGATTTCCAGAAGCCTGTTATTATTACATGATATACTACACATTAGACTTTGAAGGTATCTACTTTCAATCAAAGCTACAGACAACAGTTCAAATGAACATTCCAATTTAACCGCAAAACACAACTAGAAAAGCACTCAGAGAGCACAGAACCTCCGCCAGGGGGCAGCAAACCCAAAAGCACGGCGATTGGAACTCCGGCCCATTGGAAAGACTTGAAATCTTGAACTTTGGCGTATATCTCAGCAGTACTTTGGCCTAGACATGCCAAAATTCAATCACCTCTTTCTTGACTTAATACCCACCTATCCTGAAAATTTCATCCAAATTCGGCCATAAGTTTTTGAGTTATGTTGCACACAAACAAACCAACAAACAAACGGCACCGAAAACATATACCTCCTTAGCGGAGGTTAATAAATAGAGGATCTGTAATGAGTGAGCTCTGGTCAGCTGAACTAAAACTTTGCAGATGACTGTGGGAATTGTAAAGAAAGTAGTTCAGTAACAGATGGAGCATTTCATTCAATAAAGTTTGCTAATCAATGGAATCTGACCAATCACAGCGTGAGAAAGCTGTATTACACGTGTAAAATACTAAACCTGTATATCATGAGTTGTTATCACGCCAAATTTCAATCATTTATGGATAAAGTCCATTATCACTTTCGTATGATTAAATCAATGCTTGGGGTTATTATTAATAGAATGTCCCAGTCAGATGATTTAACAAGTCCTCTGGATCTTTAAAATACCGGCCTGTGAGAAAAAGGCTGGTAAAATGACACCTCAGCAGAGAATCAGAAATGTTCCCGCTGAGTCCTCTGAGTGGACAGGATTAATATAAATGTGAGACTTTTTCAATTTCTCGAGTGTCGATGTCTGCCAGTGTCCCTCACTGACACTTCTCCTTGTTCTGATCCAATTACAGGCAGTTTAGTTGAAGAGCACTCATGCTGTGAGCCCATATTGAGAAATCAGGTTAAAAGCAGGCAAAGGCCCTTCTCTTTAGCTGAGCAAATGGGGCTGACTGGAGGCCTATCTCCAGCCTCTTTTACAGTGTAAGAATTAATTCAATTAGTGCACCCTGAGGATATTCATTTTACGAGTCCATTTCACTGTTACAATCTCAATTTGTCTGTCAAATGTTACACCTTCTCTGATATGGAGCTACTCTCAGCAAACTGGGGTGTGCAGTGAGGAACAGTAATTATCTGTGCACACTGACAGTCTGTTTAAACACCGGCATCATCTGAGTGGGGCTGTGAAAAATACTACCCCACTCAGGCGAGTCTGTGCTCCGGGCAGGCATGTGTGTGTGTGTGTGTGTGTGTGTGTTTCTGTACTCTGAAGTGATGTAACGGAAAAAAATATATAAAATTACCACAGGCTTCTGCCCAAGCTTCTGTTCAAACACGCATATTCTAGTGTTCCTCCACAATGGTGCAGGCGTTCAGTCTGAAATGGTACAGAACTCAACCAAAACTTAATTATTTTCGCAGCAAAAGAGGCTTCACCTCGCCGAGAAACCAAAGCCAGGCCGCACAGGCAAAACAGAAAAACACAACCAATATGGATGCCCAACTCTAGTGAGTAACACCCAGATCTTTGGACATGATCCAGGACGTCCACCAAACAAGTATTGGGGGCTTCGTGAGGGCAGACAGGCCACAGCCAACATGTGTTACTACCTGTTAAACCAGAGCAGAGAGAACACATGAGTGCCTGAGGTTCTGTCCCACAGACTGCAGGGGAAAGCTCTTCTTCCCTGAGGAGCTGGACCAGAATAAGACCCACTTGTGTCTGTGTCATTGCCCATGACCCGATGATGGCGAGACTGGGGAGCCCTGCTCCTGTAGATCTATAACCCTGTATGGTTTAGATCTCTCTCTGCCCTAACACACCCAATTTGGATGATTGTAGCATAAAGTAATCCTCCATAAAGTAATCCAGTCATTTTTTTTTATTTCTGACATGAAGAACTTT
The DNA here is from genome assembly GCA_029721435.1 of Gymnothorax reevesii. Taxonomy (NCBI): domain Eukaryota; kingdom Metazoa; phylum Chordata; class Actinopteri; order Anguilliformes; family Muraenidae; genus Gymnothorax; species Gymnothorax reevesii. The sequence goes on along the minus strand of CM056574.1, from coordinate 8,129,955 downwards.
ACATTTTGCTGCATTGAATTTCATTTTGCCGTGTTTCTGCCCAATTCTGAAATTGTAAACTAATTTTCCTTTCATGTTCCTACCAAGGTCATTAATGTTGATGAGGAACAGCAGGGGTCCCAACACTGATCCCTGAGGGACTCCACTCCCCACCATACCTGGCTCAGATGAGATTTAATTGACCACCACTCTTTGTGTTCTGTCCTGTAACCAGTTTTGAATCCACTCCGGAAAATCCCCTATAATTATGTCTGTCCCTCATTTTAAAAGTTAGTCTCTCATGCGATACTGTATCAAATGATTTCTGAAAATCTCAGATAATGATGTCATAAGCCCAGTTCTGATCAAAAGTTTTGGTGGCCTCTTCAAACAATTCCAAAAGGTTAGCCTTTGAAAAGGTCACCAAGGCTCTAATTCCTATCAATAAGACTCTGAAGAGTAATTACATTTTCTATACCATTAAAGTACCAATAAGCACACAGACAAAGTACAATAGAACAATTCTAGAAAATAAACGGTCTGATAGGCTTTTCGAAGGATAAAGTGTTACAATCCAACAATGCTGGATAAAACAAAAGTTATGGCTTTCATCTTTGAATGGCGAAAAAGTTAAAGACAATAAATCAATAAATGAGACAATACTGCAAAGCACAAAGGGTTTATGGGAAAGGGGAAGGAGAGAGTTAATAAGACACAGAGGTTGTTAAACAAAGTCATGAGGCAGTGATAGAAAACCACTTTTTTTTTTCACAAAAAAGCGAGAAAAGCCCTGATATGCAGGTCAGTGTTGGGGCATTAAAACACACAGATACATCCCAACTTAGCCTGGAGGTGTGAAACATCGAGCGAATCAGTGATATATCTTCCATCTTCAAGGTTTTGATAGAATCTACATTCATACTGAACTTCAGAATAAAAACACTGAAGTGCTTTTCTTCAGTAGTTCTTGTATTATTTACTCTCAGGTGAGCACAGGTTTGAGATCACTGACCTGAAACCCTTATGAAGAAGAGAGGGCTTACAGCAACACAGCCTCCAGTACCAGAGGCCAAACTCCACCTGAATGCATTAATGATGAACTCGGAGAACAGATGCAGGAACTAAATACTGATTTTCTAACAGTAAATGCAGGGGACCCCACATGTTTCACAACATAGTGTGTTTAATCAAGTGCTTCTATGCTCCGCTATTCTCTTACTCCATATGATACACATTCTTTTTTCTTTTCTTTCTTCTTGGTAGGGTTTGAGTTCCAGGCTTTTGATGAACTGAGAACGAGACCTGTTTTATTCTTTATCTTCTCATTGTGAAGCCGTCAGGTTTCTTCCATCTAGGCTGAGGATGTGGGACTCTGCGGGAAAACTTGCCCCCGAACCTTTGTGTTTAAAATTGATCACCTCCCTTCAGTGTAACTTTGGAAAGAAAAACATAACCTGCACATGCGTGGATGCTGTAGAGAGTGTTCAGAATGTCTTATTTACTGCACATTGTCCAAAATAAACATAACTCTCTCATGAGGAGCAACCATGCTGGGGCATGTTCACTCATAATGAGTCAACATTATAATAATGCCGTCAACATAGAATTATTTCATTTGAGTGACAGTAAAGAGCCAACATGACAGCCAATGACAGCTTGTGGGTTCTGTTCATCCATTGGCTTGGAGTTAATGACAGAGAAGTAAGACATATTGCTTAACTGTTTTTTTTTAAGTGTTTGTCCAGCAAAAAAATCGCCAATCTGCACATGTGGAAATATTCACACCAAAAAAAAAAAAAGATATTTGACTTAATTTTTGTGCAAATATCTTGGGATGTATTTTTCTATAATCTGCATGAAAAGAAGGGTTAAATGAAGAGGAATATTCAGCATTTGGGTGAAATATGTTATCACTCTGAGTTCCAGGAATTGGCCGCAAAATGGCCGCCCTTCCAGTATTACAAAACAAACTGGACTCAGTATGACCTGAGGGCCAGAGAGGGCCACAGCGGATGCGCTGGAGAGAGTGAGCTGTGCTAATCGATCATGTGACGCCACAGAGGCCGTCTCCTGCGTGCACTTGGAACGATTCGACAGGAAATCAGCGTTAACCCAGCAATATTTTCAGATCCTCCCTCCTGCGAGAAATTATCGATCTTGCTGGATAGACTAATGATGAGAAAAGGGGGAGAGCATTAAGCTGTCTTTATTGTTTTTCCAGAAAAAAAGGGGGGGGGGGGTTCAGCCAGTTTTATTTTGACCATAGACACATCCAAGGCTTTTATTTAGCTTGTCCAAGACTCTTATCACCTGTGCCTTTCTTTTTCTGAATCCCCTATTCCTTTGCCATCTTAAGATCACTTGTTTGCCCTCTGGACTGAATTCACATGACAGTAAATGATTTTTTAAGAGCTCCAGATTTCTTTCTGAAGGCCTTTTGTCCCGTCTGAGCAGCATTGAGCTGAGAACAGTTATGAGCTCTTAAAGGGAGACGGTAATAATTAAAGAGAAGGGAGAAATTGCATGTGTGATTTGTTGATTGAGGACACAGTCTTTAGCTGTTATCAAATGATTCGTAAATGAAGCCACCAGTCCAGGAAAAAAAAATCAGTTTTTAATTCCTTTATGGAAAAGGAAACTCTCCATTCATGGAAACTGTAGCTGTAATTCTTTGTACCCTACAGTACAGTGGTGTACATCAGGACCCTCTAGGCTCTTCATTAGACACCACATGAAAACACAGGAGTGTTTCAGGCCAACAAGCTCTCAAACTGAACCCACAGACACACAGAAACATGAATGTGCCCTGCGTCCGAATCCACTGCCCAGGGCCCAGGGTTCAGAGAATCACAATCTGCTCTTACAACTACAATAAACCACTGAAAATTAAATCTTAACAAGTCTCTGAGTCATCAAATAACTTTTTTTTAAAGTAGAAAACAATCGCTTGTTTTGAGCATCAGTTTGTCTGTATTACATTTGCTCACTCAAATGGAAAATCATAAAATAAGTCAGACTCTCTCACCTCAAAGGGAATAAATTCTCTCATATAATGTTTTTCACCAAAAAGTAATCAAATCACAACATAGCTAAAATAACTAACAATAATAGCCTACCTGTTGATATTAGTTTATAGTTTTGGATACTGAAGCATGACTCTGAGGGTTCAGTCGATTCTCAAGCTGCTCATTATACATTTTTGCCATTAGCAGTGATTCCTGCATAGACCCAGGGGCAGCATTTCAGTGTTTCTAAAATCCAAAAAATAGAGCAGGCAGTTTGACTGGCCGTTTAAACTGATCCCAAACCCAATAAGGTGAATGGTTATTGAACACGAGACGTTAAACACTAAGAAATAAAAGCAGCATCAGCATCCATAGCAGTGCTATTTTGAGCATAAAAGAAAGATCAGAACATTTCTGTGAAATTTCTTGCCGGGTGTGTACGTCAACTGAAGTTTCACAGGCTTTTGCTAACATTCCCAGGAATCTCGCTCAGTGTATGTGGTCACCGGTCCTTTTTTTAGCACAGCTGTTCCTGACTGATTCTCTGGGGAGTTCATTTCAACAGAAGAAAATTCCGAAGCCGATATAATGAGAAAACTTTGTTTCACACCTGTTTTCTTTCACTCGTGTCTTGGAGATTGTTCATCCTTTTTCCGTTTCTACACTTCTGTTTCAGAGTCGTTCCCTGATTCAGGTCATGTTTTATTAAGACGAAGGCTCAGGGTCAGAGCTGTGTACGGATGAGTCTCCCTTCAGTGTAATAGAGCATTGTGGGAAAAGCTGCGTCTAAATGGGACTCAAGTGAAGGAGTGGCGGTGCTAGCAGTCAGCAGACACTTGGCGCTTCAAAATAAATCGCTGCATTTTACCAGCTTGAAAGACAACAACACATTCCCTGTACAGATGAATAGTAGAATGGGACAGAACCGCTGTTAAGCCAACTCATCATCCTGAGGCAGTGTGCAGCTGATTTATAGTGTTATACCATCAGGTGAGAGCCCCAACCTGCAGTTAGCATTAGCAGCAGATTTATCCAGATGATGACACTCCCTCTCAGATAGAGGTCTTATAAAGTGTTTCACACACAACACTAGCTGACTGTGACAGCCAAACAACATAAAAATACAAGACAATAAATGTGCTTTGAGCTATTTATGATATCAGTGCACATTTATGAAGACAGTTATGATGAAGTTTCTGTGACTGAATGCAGCCTTGTCAATAACAAAATGAAATCCATCTCCTATGAAGAGTGACCTGAGAAATGTGTGTGCATTCAACAAACCAAATGACAGTATTATCAGTAAAAAAAAAAAAAAAAAATGTGGGCATGTTTCCTTCCATGTACATTTAATTAGTCTTTCAGTTGAGAAGAGAGGAACCAGTGACATCCAGGAATTCATTTAAAGCAGAGTGACAGAAATGCGGGTGGGGGGCTGTAATTTTTTTCTATATTTAGGTCATAAAACATCATTTTTTGGAGATCATTTTTCTGTATGACCATTTGTATAAAATTCATGCACTTTCTTGCTGTCTCTCTATAAACAGAGAGAGAGAGAAAAAAGAGAGACAGAATATGCAAAAATGTTCAATGTTAGGTAAATATAACCATCACATCAAACATCTTTTAAATCATTGGCTGTTCTAGCAATATGTAAATCTGTTAATAACTGCACACTTGGATGCACACAGTGAAAATATAAAATATCAATACTTCCAGATATAAGTTACCCTGGATAATTCATCTTCTGTCGTTTTAAAATAAAATCATGCTGCTTTGTGATTGATTACAGAAAAATGGAACAGATAACAAGGAGGGAAAGAAATCGCATGACCTAATGGGTCCTGCAGAATTCAATACTCTGTCATATTTCACTTCCAGGTTAATAAATAAAGCCCAGACACATCCTGTTTTGAGAAGTTGGGTGATTGCATTTTATGTGCAAGGTGGTGTTTTTAATATTTTTGATCCTTGCCATAATCTGTCAATGCGCTGACAGGAAGATCAATGCCTTCTGACTCACGATGATGGGGTATTCATCAGGGTAAAAAATAGCATTATCATTAGATCATATTCAGTTCTACAAAAAACGCTGGTGTGGTACCTGAAATTGAAAAGAATGTAGTACTCTGCTGCGAGTTAAGCTGACCGTGTCATGAAAAACACCTCATTCATTCTGTATAAAGTATGATTTAAACTTGATTGAAATAAATGAAGTTCTGATTAAGTTATTGCACACAATACTCAAGGCAAGGGACACAAGCAGTTTCCAAGCCTTGGTTCTGCAATAATCAAGAGTGAGTTTGATGACCGTTCTTCTTCCAGCAAATATTAACCCCTTTGCACAGAAGCCAAATCAGGCTTTTTAGGTGTTACCTGATTCAAGGCTTTATAATTCAAGATTCCAGCTTCACAGACAGAAAAACTTTGGCTCAATTGAGTCTAAACACTTGAAGCATTTAGACTCCCATCGTATTTCAGTTTATTTTTATGATTTTGGTGGAGAAAAGGGGCTGCAAACACAAAAAATATTCATGAAAATTCAACTTTGAATTAGCAAAAAGATTAATACTGACAATTAAAAAACTGCTGAGGCTTAAAACTATATATTTCTGGAATAATAAACTTCTTGACCACAAGTACAATTCATCTTGAACATTACATTCTAGATTACCCACTTGCAATGAGCCTAATTAGACAGCTATCCTGGTGTCTCCCCAAAGTTTGAGATCCATCAAAATGGTTCACTGTCAAATCATACATTAATCATATATTTAACACAAATTTACTTTTAGGGCATGAAATTCAGCATGAACTAATGATTTTCTGGTTGAGTTTAGCATGAATTTATCAATATCAGTGCAGTTGAACATCATTGGTCACCAGTAACCTCTCCAAACACAAAACATGCCTTTTCTCCACAATAAAGTTAACAATATTGTCCATTTTTCTTCGAAGTCCCCCAAGCATTAAATAAAGTGCTGATTAAACAGCTATAACATTCACGCTGCAATTATAAGCTAACCGCTCTCACATCCGAGCTCATAACCTGTCACCTTATAAGGGTAAAAACTCACTAACTCAGTAATATCTGAATTCTGAAATACACCTTATTTTAACAGAACAGAAATTTCACTTCCAGGAAAAATCAAATGACATTTGCCTCCATATTCAACAGAATGGTGTAATGAACGTACTGAGGGATCTACCGACGTGTGTGGGCTGCATGCATTTGGAGAAACGAAAACCTTGGCATTCTATGTCTTTAAACGCAGTATAAATTCTACAGCAAAAAGGCATATTGAGCAAAATGCAGACAGAGTAGAAGTATAACCTGTTTTCTTCATTGATGCCCTCCTCCAGAGACAGATGTGTCGGGTAGAAGGAACCCTCCAGTACTGTTTCATTCGGTATAATTCCCATTGACCGGGTCCATATAACATGTATCTAGTAAATGAAACTGAACACTTCAGGCCGGTTTCGGGTGTCTTTGTTTCTTTGATATCGCATCATTTTCAGCTGCGCAACCGTGACCAACATTCGAAGAATACAACCGACCTTACTTTTACGCTTAGCTTTGTGTCCTATTATTACTGTCCGATTAACGTATTTCAGTAATTGAGGAAAGTTTAAACACTTGGGAATTGGATAAGAAACGAGTCTATAAATACATCATTACCGAGGAAGCTTTACGAGGGCGTGAACTATAACTGTAGAGTTACGCAGATGAATCTGAGTTTATAATTGAGTGACTGGCTATCGACACCAGTACTTGGGTGGATTGAAGGGAGCGCTGAATTTGTCAATGGAGGAATATACGCGTTAATCCACAGGAGGGAACTACGCACATTTTGTGTATGATGACTGTAATTGAAAGTAGAATGTGAGAGAATCAATACTATGTCAGATTTTTTTGCTTCACAAAACATATTTTTTTTAACCCGGGATTGGAATACTGTTGGCTCACTGTAGCTAAAATGTTTGCTACAGAGTACAGAAAGTTTTTTTCTGTCGCAAATGATCATTTTTTAAAATTACTGGATCGATACTACGGGCAAGGATATTGACCAGTTTGCACATCAGGCTTAGCTGAGGAGTTTAATTCATGCATCTCCTGAAAAACAGGGATTGGAGAGAACTTCTCCATACTCTAAATCGCGTTTCAGCTTTGCCTGCTTGTGAATATTCAATAGCTGATCCGGGGTGCCATCTCTTGGTCAAGTACTGTAACTAAGTGCTTAAATTTGCAGATCTATAGACGCAAGCGTCTACATCTGCAGAAAGGGGTTAATGTGCCCATATTGACTGGGTCATTGGCTTTGTTCACAGTGGGCCTTCAGCATAAAATTATCACATATTAACAGTGTGGTGATGCAGCGATATCACTGCTGGATGGAACATTTTGCACACAGACTAAGGGCCTGAAAATCAGCGTGTCAATGAAAAACTCACCGCTCTTTTATTTATATATAATAATAATTATTCTTATTTTTTAATCAACACAAAATATCATATTCAGGAAGTATGCACATAGACCAAAGCAAAAAATAAAAAATAAAGATAAAAATAAATCAATAAATACATTCTTTAAAATAAGCTTAGTGGCATTTTCACTATTAAACAAATACATTTTGAAAATGTGTCAATCAGTCTGTTCTTTAGAATGAACTCAAAAGGTTACCTCTTTAGCATATCCCCATATAGTGTAATTTGACGCATTATTTCTCAGGTCTAAATTTTTAACTTACAGAAATATTTCAGCTCAGGTATTTGGGCCCTGATTTGATGTGCAGCCTTTATAGTTTTTTTTTTTTTTTTTTGTCTTTTTGTTTTTTGTCCAACGACAAATCTGTCAAACCTTCACAAAAGGACCATTAAATCCAAGATGACTTTTATTGAGTCAATTAAAATGAAAAGGATTGTTGTCAAGAAAGAAAGCCTGACTGTAATTTTCTCACTCTCTTCATTTGAAAAGAGATAAAGTAAAAATGTGGCGCTCTGTGCTCTATGGTAAAAAAGGCTGTTTTGCCTTTGGAATAATAATTCCTGGAAGCAGAGTGCGTGAGCAGGGTTGAGTGGCTGTAATTGTCGCTCATCGCTGAAACCTTCTGTAATCGCTTTGCTTCATATCTTACGCACCGTTCGCGGCCTTCACTCCTCTGCAGGGTTGTGCGGCCTGTTGTTGAATCAGATGCACTTCGCCAGATTAACCCTCCTCTTCGGTTCATTTAGGTTCACACTCATAAATGATACATATATTATCACCTAATGTTGTGTTATATCTTTTTATCAACTTCAGCTCTTGTGAACATTACAAGTTTTGAACTTCTATTTGCTTTGTATGTGCTGTAGGCCTAATTTACCTGAGGTCATACAAATCGTTTTTTAGGGAAAAAAAAACATTATATAGATATTATTTTGACAATACCAAATACTTAGATGAACCATATTGCAGTATTTATCACAGAGTACTTCATTTCAATGTTTACCAAGGAAACTGTTTTGAAACCATTTCAATTTTCTAAATAGTGGCACAAAATAACATCTTTTGTGTTCTTGGTCAAAACTGACCAGTATGATTTATTAAGTAAAACGAAAAGCCCAAATCTACAGAGGAAAACTTAGCCATGTTATAAAAGTAATGTCTGAACCTTTGACTGAATGTACACATTAACTACTATTTTCCCATCATCCCTTAAAACAAAAAACAGGTAGCACAGGCCTATTCCAGTGTTCCTCAGTAGTGCATCATAATTAATCTTTGCTCTTCACCTCCTTAGCTCTACAACTATTTTCATTCTTTTTGAAGATCAAAAATAACAATACTGATAACAAAAACAAAATCTTCACAGTATGTCAATCACTGGTCAATCACATACATCACTTACATTTTGTCTTCTCATGTACATGTTGGGCAATGGATTGTGGCTGTTACATGTTCCTGGCAAATGTATACACTGCGTTTGTGGCACACCAAGCTTGTTTTTCTATCACGTGGTGCACACAGTTGACACACCTTTCTTTTGTGTCCTCCTGTGGTTGGTGTAGATGTTGGTGCTGATGCTGCATGTCTCTCACCAATGCAGCAGAGGATGGTGTTCAGGGAAGGTGCTGCTGCCTTTGCATGAGGGGTTCCACCATGGCCATAAAAATTATATCGGAGATAGGTTCCTGTGTGGGTTGCCATGGAAGCTGTGTGTGCGTGCGTGTGTGTGTGTGTGTCTGCTCAAAGACACCTGCATGTTGAAGTGTGGGAAATGAGTGTGGGAATGTGCTTGAACTCAATTTTGTAGACTTATTGAGGTCTTACTCTTTCATTTCTAAGAACTGGTCATTTTTGACCGGGAATACCACAGGTGTGTAAAAGTTCAATAAAACACACAAAATTTAATAAAAATCCTCCAAATTTATTGTTATGTTCAGATGCCATGTGTGAATAAAGTCACTGAACCTTATGACGAACAAATTAAAATAATTGTTTTTTTTTTGGAGAAAAAAATTGTAAATCGGTCAGATTTGATCGAACACAACAAGAGGGTTAAAGGCCAGCGCAATGCAATCAAAGAAGGGTTTTTCAGATTCAAACATGATTCCCTCTCTCTGGGGTTTCTTGATAATAAAACATAAACCTTCATTGACTGGGGGTGTGGTGACACTATGGTTTGCTCTGCAATCTTGTGAGAGAGAGGTTGTGTGTTTGAGTCCCGGGCGGGATACTCTGTGGAGTTTGTGTTTTCACCCAGGTACTCTGATATTCAGGTGAAAACTCTGATGACTCATCATGGATACGGGAGCAAACAGGGCAAAATATGAGGAAAGCAAAACATTACTCTAAACCAGGGGTTCCCAAACTCAGTCCTGGGGACACCCTGTGTATACTGGTTTTTATTCATTACTCTAAACCAGGGGTTCCCAAACTCAGTCCTGGGGACACCCTGTGTATACTGGTTTTTATTCATTACTCTAAACCAGGGGTTCCCAAACTCAGTCCTGGGGACACCCTGTGTATACTGGTTTTTATTCATTACTCTAAACCAGGGGTTCCCAAACTCAGTCCTGGGGACACCCTGTGTATACTGGTTTTTATTCATTACTCTAAACCAGGGGTTCCCAAACTCAGTCCTGGGGACACCCTGTGTATACTGGTTTTTATTCATTACTCTAAACCAGGGGTTCCCAAACTCAGTCCTGGGGACACCCTGTGTATACTGGTTTTTATTCATTACTCTATACCAGGGGTTCCCAAACTCAGTCCTGGGGACACCCTGAGTATACTGGTTTTTATTCATTACTCTAAACCAGGGGTTCCCAAACTCAGTCCTGGGGACACCCTGTGTATACTGGTTTTTATTCATTACTCTCAACCAGGGGTTCCCAAACTCAGTCCTGGGGACACCCTGGGTATACTGGTTTTTATTCATTACTCTAAACCAGGGGTTCCAAAACTCAGTCCTGGGGACACCCTGTGTATACTGGTTTTTATTCATTACTCTAAACCAGGGGTTCCAAAACTCAGTCCTGGGGACACCCTGTGTATACTGGTTTTTATTCATTACTCTAAACCAGGGGTTCCAAAACTCGGTCCTCGGGACTCCCTGTGTATGCTGTTTTTTATTCATTACTCTAAACCAGGGGTTGCCAAACTTTGTCCTGGGGACTCCCTGTGTATGCTGTTTTTTATTCATTTCTCTAAAACAGGGGTTCCCCAACTCGGTCCTGGGGACTCCCTGTGTATCCTGGTTTTTATTCATTACTCTAAACCAGGGGTTCCCAAACTCAGTCCTGGGGACATCCTGTGTGTGCTGGTTTTTATTCATTACTCTAAACCAGGGGTTCCAAAACTCAGTCCTGGGGACACCCTGTGTATACTGCTTTTTATTCATTACTCTAAACCAGGGGTTCCCAAACTCAGTCCTGGGGACACCCTGTGTATGCTGGTTTTTATTCATTACTCTAAACCAGGGGTTCCCAAACTCGGTCCTGGGGGCCTCCCTGTGAATGTTATTTTTTATTCATTACTCTAAACTAGGGGTTCCCAAACTCGTTCCCGGGGCCTCCCTGTGTATGCTGGTTTTTATTCATTACTCTAAACCAGGGGTTCCCAAACTTGGTCCTGGGTTTGTGATTGAGTGCAATCAAATTATTTTGAAAGAATTCTAATCACCTGTCACCAGCAACCTAATTTGGAGGTTACTGATTTTCTCAGTACCTGATTTGATCTGATCAAAAATGTTATCACCTCAAATTGCTTGCCATACAGCAAAAAAAAAAAAAAAACTTGATAAGCAAGGGTCTTTTATTCTTTTATTAGGTCTTTTTATTTTCATGGCACTAATGGATATTTCTCTTAAAATTTGGCTGAAAACAGCAAATAACATATTTAAACACAAAATGCACACAATTTAGACGAATTAACAGCTTGTTAAAGTCCTATGATGGCGATAATGGTTGGGACAAAAACCAGCATACTAGGGGAGGCACCAAGACTGAGTTTGGTAACGCCTGCTCAAAACTGTTTACATGAGACGTAACTTTGAATACCTTGACGGTTGCCATGGAAACCTGAGAAGCCATTCAGCAGTTAAAGCTGCAGTCTGTAACTTTGAGGAGAGAGAGGACTTCGCACAAAAATTTGAAAAAAGTAACTTTCAGATCCCTTCCCCTCCCTCTCTACTGCACTCATCAGACCCTCCCCTAGAAAGCTACCATGCACGAAAAGGCACGCGAACTGTTGCATGCAACTGCGGAGAGATTTTTCACGTTCACATTATGAAAGCAGCCAAGTTGCCGAGGCGAGATGTTTCTGTTGCGAGCATTCAACACTGCTGGCCAACAAACCGGCGCGTCGTTAGACCTGAAAATTCCGGGGCTAATATCCCTCCTTTTATTGAAGACAAGTGTTTGCCACTTACATGCCAATATCCCCCGCCACCTCAATTTTATGTGTCCGTACGGACGGAGCCCAATGCTATATCCTCGCTTCGCGCTAATTGCGCTGTGAGGGATAATAATTAGTCCTGGCAAATTCCTTCATTCACACGTTTTCCAATTCAATAATAATCAAGCGGCAGTTGAAGACATGGCTTATCTCCCCCATGCAATCTAAAAGCGATAAAATAATAGACTACATTCAGTATCGAAAAATAATTTGATTATAATTAGGTCTATGCACCATCACTCGGTGATGGCATTTCATATCTCTTCAGCGAATGAAGGTAATTTCGGCGACAAGTACATACACCTGTTTTTGCTGCACGGTCGCTCAATTCGTATTAAAAAAAATAGACACTTGTCCGATTGGAAAATGTAAACAGACGAAACTTACTAGTCTGAAATGCCGTCGCCGAATGCAGGTGCATAGACATAATTATGATTAAATTATTTTTCTGTCCTGTTTGCAGCCCATTATTTTGTCGCTTTTAGATCGCATGAGGAAAAGAAGCTGTGTCTTCGATTGCCACTTCATTATTCGTGAATTGAAAAATGTGTTAATAACGGAAACCCATCTAGAATTAGCCTGGATTTTCAAAAAAAAAATCAAGGTTATTAGCCCCGGATTTTTCAAGTCCAACGACACGCCTGCCAACAAACGAGCAGAAATAAATCACGTCGACATGAAAAGTAATCTACAGCAGTATGTATTCATTAAAAACCCAGCACACACTTATTTCAGGAAGTTACCCATTTTTTGAGTACAGAAACTGTTGCGAATCCAGCTGAATGGCCAGTAACTATGTCAGCATTTAGCTGTGAGAACACAGAAACGTTGCACATATTTATAAGGACAACAACACAACTGATAAGACTGCCAGGTCACTTCATAAAGAGATTTTCTGCTGCTTTCTAATAAAACAACGCCAGTGACGTTTGCCCTAGCATCTGAAACAAACTAACGTTAGTTCGACTGCAACATCACAGTAACATCACATGCACTGCGGAGTACTGTAACAATTACAAGACTCTGGCTATTCGAACAGCGACTGTGCTTGTAAGCGACATTCACTCGCTTATTTGCAGAGCGAAAATGAATTGATGCTGGTAGGGCTGGGGTTAGATTGGTGATCATGTCAGCGATGCCATCTTGCTTATTTGCAGAGCAAAAATGAACCAAAAAATAAAGCAGGGGTTTACCTGTCAAGGAGAAAAGTCGCAAACTCTGCATCAGTTTTTAATCCTTCCAGATCACGGAGTTCCTTCCACTTCTAAAAATCCACTCCGATGTTCACTCTGGTTTTATCCTGGGTTTTGTTAAATTCTTTCTTTTGCACTTTTTTTTCCTCTGGCTTCCTTTTTTACTTGTCTGAGCCGTGTGTGCTGTTTCTGGTAACTGAGGTATCGGCATTTTTTTCCTGGCTGATGGCTCTAAGCTCCTGAACCCGCTCTCGGAGATTTGAACTTGACTGAGCACCGGCGTGAACTGAGGAGGAAGGGGGAGGGGCTGTCTGCAGCGCGTGCATGTGCACTGTTTGACAGCTGTCAGACACCATCCTGGCTCTAATTGGTTCTTTTAGTCGGTCCGAACGATTCTTTTAAATTGCAGTAGGAGCGTTAGGTGGGTTTAAAGGAGCCTTTTTTTAATCACAGAGTACTAGTTATATGTAATACTGTCTGTACACAGTGACAGTTTTAGCAAAAATGACAAAAAGTTACTTTTCTAAAACTTCAGACTGCAGCTTTAAAGGGACACTCAATGGTAAATGTGAGCCTTGTAATGACGATAGACAGTTGTCAATGGACAAGGTGCTAATTAGACTGTTTTTATCCCCGATCCATTGACTTCCATTAATCGTTATCAGACCATTACCATGAAGCATGGAGAGTGCCTTTCAGGAAACATGCTAAGTGGGCAGTGTTTTGGGCCTGGAAGGTCACAGAGTACATCTGGCACACACGGGTCACAGTTTTATAAAAACCTCTCCGATAAAAAGCCTGTGAAAGTCACTGATGTGAGAGAGAGCACAAACTGTGGACCGTGGCAGGTAACTTTCCCATTGGCTATCACTCAAGCTACACACTGAGCAGTGAGTGTCTGTGTCTGCAATATTCATGAAATGTTTTTCTGCCATGCCAGCGTGCTATTGCAGGAGGGTGTGTGGGCTTCAAACAGTCAGATCACACACCTTTGCGGTCACAAGGTCGAGATAAGACACACGACAATTCGTCCCACGGCAGGTAGCGCATTCTGTTTGACAGCATCCCAAACCCACTGACATGCACTCTTCCTCCAGATGGAATGGAGAGCACATGTAGACTGTTGCTGTGCAATAGAGTGAACACAATGCTGCTCTTTGTATAGCTTTGCTAAAGAGTGAACACAATGCTGCCCTCTGTATAGCTGTGCTATAAAGTGAACACAATGCTGCTCTCTGTGTAGCTGTGCTATAAAGTGAACACAATGCTGCTCTCTGTGTAGCTGTGCTATAGTGTGAACACAATGCTGCCCTCTGGGTAGCTGTGCTATAGAGTGAACACAATGCTGCACTCTGTGTAGCTGTGCTATAGTGTGAACACAATGCTGCTCTCTGTGTAGCTGTGTTATAGAGTGAACACAATGCTGCCCTCTGGTTAGCTGTGCTAAAGTGTGAACACAATGCTGCTCTCTGTGTAGCTGTGCTAAAGAGTGAACGCAGTCCTGCCCTCTGTATAGCTGTGCTATAGAGTGAGCACAGTCCTGCCCTCTGTATAGCTGTGCTATAGAGTGAGCACAGTCCTGCCCTCTGTATAGCTGTGCTATAGAGTGAGCACAGTCCTGCCCTCTGTATAGCTGTGCTATAGAGAGAGCACAGTCCTGCCCTCAGTATAGCTGTGCTATAGAGTGAACACAGTCCTGCCCTCAGTATAGCTGTGCTATAGAGTGAACACAATGCTGCTCTCTGTGTAGGTGTGTTATAGAGTGAACACAGTCCTGCCCTCAGTATAGCTGTGCTATAGAGTGAACACAGTGCTTCTCTCTCAGTAGCTGTGTTATAGTGTGAACACAATGCTCCTCTCTCTGTTCGCTCTTTGTCTCTGCTTTCTGTGCATTGGAGCTAAAGCTCTCTCTCCTTCTTCTTAATAAACATATGAAACAAGTCAGAGAGTAAAACTCTAACATTGAGCTCTATGAACATTATGATCACATATTTTTGATTTTACATATATGAACATGCATTTAAAAAATAAGTTTGCCAAGTTCACATCAGTTAGTGTAAGAGATGTGTCCTACCTGATCATTCAAACTGTGGTTCAGGGAAATACTGCATTGTGCTCATTCTGTTTGATTTCTTTTGTGAATTGATGATGTTGATTTTTTAATTTTTTTTGCTGAGAAGTCGGTCTCGCTCAGTGGGCATGTCAATCAGATCAGTCCTTGGGAAATTGTTGACTTTATTTTTCAGACTGCTGTTATGTAACGGCTCATTCAGGGAAATTTCTTTAGCTGTTATTATGACAACAGCAAAGAGAACTTTTTTATTGTTGCAGTGAAATAATAACATGTGGTGATTAGTGTATTAGAAAACAGACTGATATATGATTGGTTCATTTGGAAACAGACTGATATATGATTGGTATATTTGGAAACTGACTGATATATGATTGGTACATTTGGAAACTGACTGATATATGATTGGTACATTTGGAAACAGACTGATATATGATTTGTACATTTGGACAAAGACTGATATATGATTTGTACATTTGGAAACAGACTGATATATGATTTGTACATTTGGAAACAGACTGATATATGATTGTTTCATTTGGAAACAGACTGATATATGATTGGTACATTTGGAAACAGACTGATTCTTGATTGGTACATTTGGAAACAGACTGATATATGATTCGTACATTTGGACAAAGACTGATATATTATTTGTACATTTGGAAACAGACTGATATATGATTGGTACATTTGGAAACAGACTGATATGTGATTGGTACATTTGGAAACAGACTGATATGTGATTGGTACATTTGGAAACAGACTGATATATGATTTGTACATTTGGAAACAGACTGATATATGATTGGTACATTTGGAAACAGACTTATATATGATTCGTACATTTGGACAAAGACTGATATATGATTGGGGCATTTGGAAACAGACTAATTCTTGATTGCACATTTGTTGCATGATGGTTTTATTTAAAGCTGATTGAGGCATGATAGGCATTAAAAACAGGTAGATTTTTGATAAGGCAGTTAAGAAACTGCCTAACTGATATACGCAAAGGCACATATGATGCCGGGTTTTCCCCAACGGATGCTGCACGAATGTAAACCGATCAGCTCAGTCATGCAGAGTCCAGAAGTCCTTATTGGGGCAGAATGTTCTGTCCTTGCCAGAGGCGGGATAAGGATGTTGTTAATATTGATATTAGTCACACTTTACAATTAGGGTGCATCATGTATGTGTTAGTAATGTTGAACTAATGCATGAATCATGATGATTTAATGCATGAATTAATGCAGGATGCATCATGAATTTTTCTTGCTGACCCTTAGCAAATGATGTCACCATAAGTCACCATAACTTTGTGTGATTAGTTCACACACAATAAATCATTAGGTGAGGAATGTTAATATACCAATACTTCATATATTAATTAACATAAAGCCCAATTAGCTGGATTCCTGGCAAAAAAACTTTCATAAAGTAATATATTAAAAAAAATATATAAATAATATGCTTAAGTAATGTTGAATTAATGCATGACTCATGATGACTTAATGGATGAATAAATGCAAGATGTGTTATGAATTCCTGTTGCTCATCATTAACAAATGATGAAGTCACTATGCCTTTTTGTAATAAGTTTGCACGTAAGAGATAATCAGTTAAGGGATATTAATTCACTGTTACTTCATACATTTATTGCCTTTCCATCCAAATTAGCTGGATTCCTCTTACATTAAAGTTAACTGATGAGCTCAGTCTACATTGTAAAACTGTGGAACATGTGACATGTTTACAGTGAGTAAATGCCCGGTGATTGTTTTTGTTTGCAGCTGTTCTCTTTGAAACTCTGATGTTTATTGAATGTTCCAATCAAGGTTTTTCAGATTTGAATATGCTTTAAAACTGTATCTGAACACTGTGACATGTTTTGAGTTTTACAAAAAAGTATTTAGAACTGAAACATTTGGTTTTACAGTGATAAGCCTTTATTTTGACTGCAGTTATGAATTTGTTACCCTCATTCAATAACTTTAACCGGAAATATACTTCAGTTTTCCTTGTGGTAATGTCTCCTCCCAGGGATTCTCTGGAGAGAGGGGAGCTTTTCCTGTCTCTAATTACACAAATGACCTATGACCCCGCAGCCCTGATTTTGGGCATAAAAGGGGGAGAAACAGGGAAGTCGGGGAAGCTTGTATTCATCCTTCCCTCATATACATTGTGAATATGTGTAGCTTTGAGCTGTGCCAGGTATGGCATGACTTCTTCTTTTTATCATTTTTTATCACTTTCTTTTATCTTTTTT